>OY728120.1:607535372-608036187 GCA_963277665.1 Viscum album | reverse complement strand
TCTAAAGGAACCTATTTCAAGAATGGGTGAATTAATCAGTGTAAGTATCTAGTTTTCAAATATTATTTTTCAATTACATTATCACATCCTATATTAATAAATATAATTCACTGATATAATGATTTTACATTAACATCCTTATTATTTTCTGAAAAAATATAACTATAATATAACCTAATAGTATTACTCATTCACTATTATGAAATATTCTTGTTTGGGTTAGTTAAACTACCTACATGGATGATACTATACTATCTTCATTATTTCCAACATGAATGAGTATTAAGAACTTAATACTAGTAATATGTGATATTAAAGATTAGTTTATGTTTTAATATGGTTCTATAAGGGTGACATAAAAAATTAATGGTCTTTATAAAGTAACTCATAGTTATCTATAAATTTCCCAAAACATGATCATGATGAAACATTCTCATAAATTCCATATAATGAACATGGGATGAAATAAATAATTTCAAAACAATGATTCTGCATCTACGAATAATCTACGAATTATTAATTTTTTATCAATGAACTAATATATTCTGAAACTTGTACAAATCAATCAAAATTACTAACATATGATTATGGGAATAATTTAAAGGCCTTGAATTTTTATTTTATTAGATAATAATTTTTTAACTAGATGAGCATTAACCATTACATGAGATAATGTCCTAGAGTACATGAACTGAATTAAAAGATAAATAGAAGCCTTTACAATTTTATTCAAATCCAGAAACAAGCCTCCCAACACCCCTTCTAGTGTTTATGACTAACTCACCATAAATGATACAATTAGTCTTACCATTTCCTCACGCATGGATGTATGAGACTTAAAACCAATGGAATTATAATATATACCACTAGGTATACTATAGATTCTTAATTATTGAATACCTTAAATTTGTTTTTACTCTCCAATATGAGGTTGCTCCTAGCCACACTTCTTGTAGATATGGCTCAGAGACCCGGTGACCTAAAGGTCTATAATGGCCTAAAGTCCCATGATAAAAATAGAAAAAAATATATTTATAATAGATGATTATAATTGAGTAATATAAATATTAATGGATATGAATAATATCATACAATAGTTTTTTAATATCGTTATATTTATTATATATGAGGCAAAAGTTCTTTCACAGAAGGTAAGATTAAAGTTAAGGGTTTCTTTTCCAATCTCTCTTTGAAATCTTGGTTTTCAATATATAAATTTAAATTATGGTAAATTTTATTTTATTTATATTTAAAAAACAATTTATTTTATTCTAATATGGTTTTTTTGGATGACATTTATTCTTACCATTTCCCCTCTCACAGATCCCTAATTCACCCAAAATGATGTTCATAAAAGGAATTTATTTTACCTCAATTTTCAGTTGGAATATTTTTTCTCCACATACTTGTTTTCAATTTTATGTTATGTATGTATTATATATCCTTATTTTTACTTATATTTTTTCATAATTTCATTTTATATTAACATTTATTTTATTTTTAAACATTTTGGAAGGAATCATTTAACTCTCTTATGAATTGTTTCTACATTTTTACTTTCTCCTGATATTTTATTTTCTTTTTTTTAAGAATCTTAATTTTTAGTTTTTCATGAATCATCAAAGTAATTTTTATTTAATATATCATTAATTTTTAAAAACCATTTATTTATGACTTATTGACTTTTAAAATAAAAGTTATCAAAATCATAAATGACTTTTCTTCTTATTTATTAAACAATTTTATAATGATATTTGAAAATGTTTTTCATATATCTCAATATATTTTAATGTTTCACATGATTCAAATGGGATATTTTATAATGAAATCATCTAATTTATCTCTCTAGATAGTTTGTGTCTATCTTGTAGAAATTTTCATGAGATCACTTTCTTTGTCACTGTTTATTTATGTTATAGTTGATTTATGAATGTGATCATGTTCATACAGAACATATATATTTGGTTTTTAATTATGTGATAGGTTGGAACATAATTATATTGATTTATAATGAATTGGGTGAAGATTTATATCTCTTGAGATATTAAGTTACAAGACATTGGTGGTTATCCTAATCCATTATGGTTTGGAACATAAGCAATTAGTTTAGTCCATTATGATATGAATGTATTGGTGGTAAACCATGACATAAATTGTGATTTTTTGTACTTTCATTTATTCCAAATTATTAAGTTATGTATACATGGATAATTATTACTATATTATGATTCCACATTCCTATATTATGATAAATATTTGTGGTTTATGTTATGTAATTACTCCTTTAGGAATAAATTTTTGAATATATTCCCATGCCTAATTATTTTTTTATAATTACTCTTTTATGATCATATTTATGACTACCTTTACTGACTTGATTAGTATAACTTATGTGTTAACCATTATTGAGTATCTGTGAACATAATTTTATTATTTATTAATTATTTAGGTAATGAATAAGAGTATTATGTATAATATTTCTAGAAGGATATAATGTGTATAGATTTTTTTGGGAGATATTGAAGATTTATTATAAAATAAGAAGTTTGTGTAACTAATATCTGAATACACTAAACATATATTTTTTATGGGTGTGTTTTATTGAGATAAATAAATTTTTAATAATGAAAATGATGTAAGTTATATGTTTTTATATTTAGGCCATATCATGAACTAAAGATTGAACCATGTTTTGGTGGTATTAACCATTTTTTGGTTTTTATTGGAGTAAAAAACATCATAGTGAATGTAATTATATCATGGTTTGGGGCATGAATGTTCCTGAGTTATATGATAATGCATATTGATTTTTCCCTAATCTATTTTATCTATCATGATTGGTTATAGGATCTTTTAATTATATTTGTGGGGTTTTAAATGTATATATTAATTTTTAAATGTTAAAAAATAAATGAGAAGTTAAATCACCAAGTTACAAAGTGTTATAACATCATAAACCATTTTTGAAAGGTTTAAATTATTATAGAATGGATTTATGATGTTTGGAAGACCAAGGGGGATCCTTGTATATATAAAGTGATTTGGGAATTGAAAAGTGTTTTTAAAAGTGTTTTATTCAATGAACTAGTGATAAACTACAAAGAATAAGAAATAATTATTTATTTCTCATTAACTAAGGTTATAGAATACCGCGTGATAGAGGTAATCCTTCTCAAACATTTATAGATTCATAATATCATATGGATACCCTAAGAAAATTGAGTCATTTATCTTCTTTTTTGTGATATTTATCTGTCATAGTGAAGAAGAAGAAGTAATATGTTTTCCTTTGGGAAAAGTTATTCTCTTTACTTATTTTTATTTAATTCAAATTAATGGCTTAATCTTGGGGAAAATAGGTTTTTTTGGTTATTTTTTCAATGTTTAGATAATTGTTTTCCCCACAAAAACCCATAAATTACTTTACCCATTTGGAAAACAATGCTAATAGAATCATTTTCATGTGATATACACGTTCCTATATTATTAAACTCATTAGAGGAACATTGTGCATTGGTCACTCTAGGAGGATCATATATCAAATGTGTTAACAAAAACTTGAGGACCTCAATCAGACTGGTATATATAGATGGGACACATCCTACTTATCATACATATATAGAGAACTATGCATAGCATGAATCAATAATTATAAATAGATTTTAGGTTCTGTAATCCACATGAAGATGTGACAATGGGAGAAAGTCCCTATAATTTATCCTTATGTTATTGTTTCATTAACTTTATTGTTGTTATATGATTTACAAATGGATTATGGTATATTTGAATAACTTTTTAATTGAAATTAATATCATAAAACTATTATTAGTCAACTAACATTAAAAAAAATTGTATATTGATCCAAGACCATCATCATTTCCAAACATTGAGGCTTGATGTGTATAGTTATAGACTTATGTTTGGTAGTATTAAACTGATATTTTATGTGAAATTTTAATTTTTTTAAAAAATAAATTTATAAAATTATTTATTTAGTTTACAATTTTTTAATTTGTGTATTTTCATTTCAAGTTACATGTGTTCCATATATTGGGAATATTTTTACAAGTCTTCCTGTGCACTGCACAACTATGATTTCTATCAATAAATGCACGGTTCCTATCATCAATTATAATATAATTTAGTGGAACCATGCGGACTATGTTATGAGATAAGTTTTTGAATTTGTATACCATTCTCACTTTTCCCAATTTTTTGGAAACTTCATTTTTGAATGATGCCAGGGAAGGATGATATTTAATGGGGGAAATTCCATGTGGTATACATCCAAATGTGGGAGGAGTAAGAGGAATCCCATTTAAAGGGGGAACCCATGGTGCTCCTATATGTATCTAATCATTTGGATTATGAATGATGGTGTACAATGAGATCTTTGTTATATCTAGTGTGATACAAAAGAGGCCTTGATGACTTAGTAATAAATATTTTTTATATTATATTAATATTTCTTTTTAAAATTTTATTTCATTATATTTTCATTTATTTACCTATTGATTGTATTACACACCACTTACACATATTTGATCATATAAAAGGATAGTTGTTATACTCTTTAATATTTCATGATTTAGCGCTGGAGTTTTGATATGCCATTTATGAGATATACCCCTACATATTTAATGATGTTTCTTAAGAGGAGAATATTGTTCAGGATCAACTAGTTTATACTCAAACTAAAAATATCAACTAATTATGACCATGATATATATATATATATACATATATATCATATTAGTCCTCATACTACAACATTGGTTTTACCTTCAGAGGTTGTATAATCATCGTCCCTGATAAATGATATGATTATAGAGATTCAAGAAGTTTCTAATAACAACTCTAGTGCATTATGTTTTACTAACATTATATATATTGTAGAGTTGGTTAGATATGTTAACTATATTATATTTGAATCGTTATTTCTTTTTAGTACACATGGTAGTAAGATACCTGTGTCCCATAAAACATCTTCCTTCCATATTAGTAAAGGTTCTATCTAGTAATCAACTTCTTTCCTTGTGACTGAAAGATCTGGAAAGAAGTCATCATCTCTACACATAGGAGATGGTTATAAAAACGCGATTAAAGACCCATTTTGAGTAACATAATAGGGAAAATAGGTAGTTTTAGGACATGTGCATGAACAAGAAGATGATTTGGCTTCTATATTACATACTCTATTACAACTGTACTAAAAAGGTAAATTAAGTTGAATTTTATGACTCCCAAATGTGGGATAGAGCCTTGTATACATCCTTCTAAATTTAATTTTTATTTGATTTTTGAAAATTAAACATTTAACATGTTAGTGAGAACCCTCACATGAATAATCAACAAAGAGTAACAAAAAAAACTAAGATTCAACAACCCCATTTATCATCACATAAACCAAACTCGGTAGTTATAATTCTATAAGAATCAGTCCAGTACTTCTAAGATAAATCTGAAAGTATCTTATACATTAATACCAACATTTTTGACGAGTTTTTCATTAATAATTTTATTAAAATTCATATATATATATATATACATATAATTTGTTAGGTTATATTTTTATTTTATCATTAATGTAAAAACTAAAATTTCATCTATAATATTTTTCTAAAAAAGATTATATAACTTTAATATTTTATAGGTTGTCATAATTGATATTCTTAATTTAATTAATTATTTATTTTTGAATTACCCAGAAAAAATTTCAATTGTGTTAAAGTATTTTTGGATCATATTGTTGATTATTTTTAACATTTGATAAATTATATAGTTTATTTTTTTATTTATTTACATATTTTTTACTTTTTATAAATTAATTTAAAATATTAAAATTATATAAATACATATATCATAAATTAAACAAATAATAATATTAATTTTTTTTAAAAATTCAATGAAAACATTTTTATTGTATATATATATATTCATAAATTAAATAAAAAGTATATATATATATATATAAAAAATAAAATATTTATAAAAAATAACATAAAAATATTCAATCAAAAATGAATTAAAAAATAAAACTTTATATTTTTTTAAAAAATCATAAAATATTACAAAAAATATATAAAAATAATAATAAAAATGACTTCTTTAAATTATGTTGTAGCAAGATATGTAAATATGATAGAACATGTATGAAAATTATTACAGGGAGCTATATTTTTGTTGTGTGTGAAAAGTTTCACACAAGTTATGATTCATACTCATAAAAAATTACCCAATCCATTTTTTTTGGTTTTTAAAAAACCCTAAAAAATCACTTTTTATATTTTTCAGCTAGATAAATTTTAGTTTATCATAAATGAAAATTGAAAAATAATGTTATTTATATAATTTCATTTCATTAAAAAAAAAATTTCACATATAATAATATAGAAAACTTTCTTGTTGAGATCAAGGTTATTCTATTTATTTTAATTGTTTATATTAAGTTTATCTCATTTGGAGAACAGGATAAATTTGACATAATATAATATTATTATTTTTATATAAAAGTTATTTCAATTTGGAAAATATGGTACGTATAATACTTCATTATAATTTCATTTTCATTATTTTATAAATATAACTACATAAAATCTTAAATATTTTGTTTCATTGATCTAGTCAAAACTCACTCCATCATCAACCCATAGTTTTCCCATAATATTCCTACTTCATTATTATTTTAATTTTTCTTCCCACTCCTTGTCTTGTGTTTCTACCAAGAGATGTCTTATTTTATTTCATCTTTAGCATCCTCTGATATATCAAATTATTTCTTGATCTCCATTGAGATAGGGGAAATATTGAATATTACTTACTGAACCTTTTCCATATTTACATAATAAATATAACAAAAAAATCTGCTACCCATTAGAGAATACAATAAACTCAAAATATTTTCTCCATAATTTAGAACCTCCTAATTTCTATCAATAAAATTAATATAAAAACTAAAAAGGGGATGGTTTCCATGTTTGACCTATCCCCAAAAAACATGAGAATTACTCCCACAATTGATTAAGTCTGTAGTGGATCACGAACTGGTACTTATGTCCTCACAACAATTTTACACTAACCATTAATTTCATCCTTAAGTGATTCCAATTATCAACAAAAAAGGTGTTTTGAAGAAGAAATTCATATGGACTTACTCATCTTGTAAAGATATTTCTATTATTCTTCATCAATGATCTTCTAGTGAATAATTGAACTAGACTAAAACTTAACAAAGGGTTCCTCAATCTTCACCTCTTGATCTGGATTCCAATGTATTTGACTCACACCATATTCAACTAGGATATAATGAGAATTTTCCCCTGACCATAAATGTCCCCATAGTTTTATTTATTTGATAAATAAAATTTACCATTCATAATTAATGACTTTTATTTTTTGTACTAAACAAGTCACATATAAAATAGTGTCTCTAAATGAAACCTAAAAAAGGTAACTCTTAGGGTAGTAACTCTTTGAACACCAGTTAACTCCACATCATGATATATTAATTCCTAGACCAATCACCAAATCTATCCTCACTAATAATCACTCACCAAAAACTATAAAAAATTATAGTAATACTATAACAAAAAAATTTATGTGAAGGTACCCTACATCCGCTTACCAACTAAACTATTTAACCTCACACCCTAATGGAATGAATCTTGATACTCTCATACCCTACATATACACATAACAACACACCTTATATCAAACCTACACAACCTTATCCATGGACACATATCTATATTCACATCACTTCCACATCTGCATACCATATCACATCACATCATGATAGAGAATTTAAACTAGAAGGAAATGAACATCATTCCCTTATTCTTTCATGTATGCATCCATTATGAATCCACATCAGCACACAATATAATATCAATGTATTATAATGCTTTCCACATATGGAAAAAAAGAGGGTAAGGGGGAGTAGTCATCCATTTGTGTCATCTCCATAAGGGTGTAATAAATAATAAAATTACATGAAAACCTAAAGTATCACCAGTATACGTTAGTAACATTTCATCCTCTAACTAGAACATGAACCAACTATATCACCATTACATGATAAAAATGATATATCCACAACACATCCATGAAACTTATCTTTCCTCAACTCATAACCAATTTCACATTAGTCACTTACCAACCACTCATTAATAAATACCACTTTAATCATTAACACATGTTATAATCAATTCTTCATTAATTCAACACCAAAATTATATAGATCAATTCAGTTCAGTGATTTTATTTTTTTTGAATGGGTAAGGCTTCCATTATGAAATGAATTTTCCAATATTCATTGGGTGATGGAGGAAGAGTCAAACGTTTATATAGGATGCTTCTAAATTGGTTATATGGGTTCAAGGAAGTAATCAAATTTTTCATTAATGATTAGTGATCTAGTATTAAAGAAAATACATGAAAAGTGTTGGGATTAATGGAATAATTTTATACAATAATTTAATTGGTGATATTGAGTGATTATGGTTGTAATTACTGAATAATAGAGATTGTTGTATTGGATAGCTTCTATAGTTACTAAGGTGAATAGAAATGAATGGAATATTTAGAAACCATCTAAGAATTATTTATTATAAAGTCTTCTATATTAATTATTTAATAATATCACCAAGATAACGTTTATAATAAGGATGAATTAGAGAAGGAGTAAATTAGGCAGTGAAGTTTCATGGAAGGACTCAAAGAAGAGTTCATTTGTTGAAAGATACTTTAGTAATGATACTAATGAGGTTTGAACTATTTTTATAAGTTCAAATAGTTATTTAAGTTGTTTTGATATTTTTAATGTTATTGATAATACCATGAGATGATAGAATGAGTCATGTTATTCATTTAAGGATTTTTGAAATCCTTTGTCAGAAGTTGAAAATAGCTAAGCACTATTGATCATAGCATTTTCTAAGGTTCATCATATAATTTCATATGATTAAATTGAGAACACCCTATATTTTCTAAGATCCATCTATAATTTAGAAAAGGAAATTCCATGAAATTGAAATTTCAATCACCTAATTTCATTTGGATAATCAGAGAGCCACACTTAATTTGTAAGAGTCAACTAGAGGATAACGTAAGATTCATTCAAGAATTCATAAGGGTAACTCAAATCTAAAAAAAATAATGAGGAAAATTCTAGATTCATAAAAATTAGTTAGAGGAAAACATAAGAGTCATATGGTATTTTGTAATTGAAAATTGAAGATGAAGTAAAATAATGTGGCTAAATCTAGTTTCTTAAGAGTAATCTTGAGGAAGACATAAGAGTCATCAATAATTTAATAAGGGTTAATTGAAGTTTAAATAGATTAAAGTGAATATTTTTGGATTCAAAATATTTGATTACTCTAATAAAAATTTTATTCTCTACAATTTCGAAAATGGATGATTTCATAAGATTCATCTAAAGATCGAAGTGTCATTTTGAGATTCACTTTCTTATCCAAAAATATTAACTATTTATTGAATAAAATAATCTAAAGGGATAATAAACCAGATGATTCCAAATATATTTCTCAAGTTATTCAATATCACATTGAACCAAATATTTTTTATGATTTAATTTGAGTGTTAATAATTCATTACAAGGAGAAGAAGTTCTGCATCCTAAATCTCTATGCACGAAAACATTTGTGTAGTGATGGATTAAAAATATTTGTGGATTTTATAGAGTTATTGAAGAATGTAAAACCCCATGATTTTTAGTATATTAAATAGTTTTATATTTGATTTGGATTTTTTGAGAAAAAACTTGAAAATATTTAATAGTTTGAGTGAGGATATCTTATTATCAAAAATTGTGGAGAGTTTACATATTTGAATTATATAGACAATTTTTACAATATTATATTAATATTAAATATAAATACAAGAAGCATAAGAATATTGAATACTTGATACTTATTTTGGGAAGAAAATCCTTGGTATCAACGAAAATAATGATAATTCTTGATACATTAATTCCTAAGAGATAATATGCATATCAAATAAAGTGTAAAGAAGATGAACTGTGATTTTCAAGGAGAGAATACAATGAAAATTATGAAATATTGTAAATTTTGTATCAATGAAAAATAAGAATAAGAACACCCATGATATTCCAATATCACATAAGATAACTAAGGAACTCTGAAATTGTTGTTTTAATCGATTATATCTATGTTTCAAAGAACTTAAAGAATATTTAGGTGGAATAAAGTGTAATGTATCTTTAAATTTAGTAGTGTTTGTCATTCTAATATTGATTCAAATATACTAAACTCAATGTGAATGTCATAGTTGAAAAATATAGTTAGGTAGTTGAAGACTTGTGGTTGAGGAAGAATATCTTCTCCTATATGATATATTGAAATATAGAGCTTTCAGAATATATAATTCAAGTCCCACGGAAGTATGTTTACCTTATCTTGTCATTTCCTAAATATATTTCTAGTAATTTAGAAAGAAACCTTTTGTAATACTATTATATTTACTCGCATCATATAGTGAAAATATATATCTCAAAACTCTTCCCAAACATAGAAATAATTAGGTACCCACATTAGGACCAAACCTTATAAAAATACTATGTGCTACTATATCTGGTTTATTATTTGTATTCCCTGTGTTGATATGTGTTGATTGTTTCAGTTCAGAACACAACCGAAGCATGTAGTGGTGGGTGATATATTAAAATTTATTTTAATATTTTGGTACCCGAAACCCCAATAAATGATTTTTCACATTAAATTTATAATAAATTTATTTTGATCAGAAGAAATAAAATTCCATGTACTGGGATCTTTCATCGATGCAGATGTTGATCATATAAATTTTTTATTTTGGATTACCTTCATTGTGCTGTTATGATCCATGGATAGAACCCCTCTAGTATTGATTCACATGTGCTACTTTGATATCTAAGAAACAACAATCAATCTCGGGGTACTAGCTTAGTGAATTGATTATATTTAATTGTTTGTACTGATCACTAATCCTTTGGTCTTGAAGGAATATCTCTTATGTTACTCTTTCTTTAGAGGGATAGAGAAGGAGGGGTTGATATAGAATTTACTTTGATATTTTTTTTCTATTTTTAATTTCAAACCATACACAATAGATATAACCATATATTTATAGAGATAGGTCTTAAGTTAAAATATTATTTAATTCCTTCCAACCCTAAAACAATAATTTAACGTTTAATAAACCTCATGTATGATAATAATAATACTTTTTTTGTTATTTTTATTTTTGTGTTGTTCGCCAACTTGTGAAATAACAAATATTATTTAACCATCTTTTTAATAATATTTTTCCACAGACACGGTCTTGGTCCATTTGAACACCTCTTGAATTTAATGGACATTCGATTAATATTAAATTATTTACTTATCAATAAATATTTTTCATCGATAAAATTTGAATAAAATTATTCCTCGGTCTTGAGAATATTATTTATTCTATTATTTAAATTCACTTAGAATTTAATCTAGATCATCAGTATCACATAGTGTGTAGCCCTATAGGATTATTTCTCATTATAATTAGATGGGAAGACCTAAAGTCCAATATTACTATCTAGAAACCTTTTACGAAAATATATATAAAGAACTTAATGTTCCAATGATGAAGAACACATTGAAATGATCACTGTGTAACATAATTTATTTATCAGAATATCTCATCAAGAAAGTTGAAAATCTGTGCAACCAACCTATATGATCGATATTTGTTTCTTTGATGGTATGAAATAAACATGTCATTATACCATGGACATGGGATTTAGTGCGGCAATTATATTCCAATAAAAGGGTCAAGATATTATATTCTATAAATATATAAGGGACAAATCCTTCCTCAACTTATCCATTAATGACATGTTTATAAGGATTCACCCAACATACCTTATCTCATTGTGAACATATGGAATTTGATTTTTCATCTGTAAATCTAAGTGAATGATTCATGACATTCTTTAATGATAATATAAGTCTAAGTACCATTACACATTCTTGTAGATAGGAATATCTGATGACACCAAATCATTTGAAATTCCTACTAGTAGGTATGTTATCATAATCTCTCATCCGGGAGATTACCAAATGAAAACATCATTAGATCAAGCCTCATTATCTTAAGAGTACTCTCTCCTTATAGTATATGTACTACATGTAACACTATATTATGTTATGAAACCACAAAAAATTATTTAAGAATATCATCATAGCACTTCAAGGTTCTCATCATAGTAGGGAACTATTATTACCTTATACCAACTACCACAAACTCCCACTTAGACTAAATCTAGCTACCGATGAACTTCATTTCTCTAGACCTCACAAGATAGTAATATTTATACTAATTCAAGAATTTATTCAAGGGTCTCACCAAATTGTATTTAATGGAAATAATAATCAGTTAAAACTTAACTCTCTGATAAAAATCCCTCAAGGGATGATACTCTTGATGTATGTGTTTTTTCTGTTGATGTAACCTTTGATCTTTTCTACGAGCCATAACTACAGTATTATAATAGTAGAGTGTCATAGGATATTTAATGACAGGTAACACATTAAGATATTTTATGAATATTGTCTTCCATAATCCTTCTTTATATGCCTCAGAAGTTATAAAATACCCATACTTTTCTATAAAGATTGTGACCCCAGCCTTGTTTGAGTGCTTCCATCTCACAACACCTCAATTTAATATGAAGATGTATCTGATTTGTGACTTCATGTCATCTTGATCAGTTTGTAAAATAGAATCTATGTATACTGTAATGACTAATTTCTCATCTACCCCAGAAACTAGGAACATATCCTTTGTTTTCCTCAGATACTTAAGGATAGTCTTGACTATCATATAATGACATTCACCTGGGTCATCTTGATATCTTCATAATGAACTTAATATATAGGAAACATCTAACCAAGTACATAGCATAAAGTAAATGGATGACCCAATTGTAGATGTGTATGGATTCATTTCCATTCCATTTCTTTGTTTATGTGTGTGAGGAAACATTTTCTAGGATAAAAAATTTCTTTGTGATGTTGGAAACAATAACCTCTTATATTGTTTCATATTAAATAACTTTATTATATTTTTAGTTTATGTACTTTTACTTAGGTCAAGAAGCCTATTGGATCTATCATGATGGATCTTGATCCCAAGAATATATTTGCCTCACCCTAGTCCTTCATACATAATCGCTTATTCAACCATTCATTAATAGACTACATGAATGGCATTTCATTTAAAATGAGTAATATGTCATCAACATATACTATTACTGAAATTATTGCACTCCCACTAAACCATTTTAGACACAAAGATCACACTCATTCTTTATGAAACTAAATTCCTTAATGAATTCATAAAATTTAATTTACCATGACTGAGATGATTTCTTTAATCCATAAATGGATTTTTTTTTATAAATTTTCATATCTTTTTGGCACCTTTTTTATTCACAAACCCATCAGGTCTCATCATATAGACATCTTCCTAAAGGATCCCATTGAGTAAGGTTGTTTTGATGTCTATTTTCCCAATATAACAATCATAGTAAGACATAATGGAAAGTGGAATTATGATGGATTTCAGCATTGAAATTAGTGAAAATGTTTCATCATAGTCAATGAATTGATCCTATTTAAACCCTTTTGCAACTAATCACGCCTTATAGGTATTAAATTTTCCTTCAATGTATAGTTTCTTCTTGAATAACCATTTATAACTAGTGGGATATACATCCACTAGTGGATCTACCCAAATCCCTACATGGTTTTGGTATATGGAATCCATTATATAATTTATGTCTTCCTTACACTTAGAAATATATGTCCCCATTACTAATTTCTTATAGGTTATAGGATCAATATTATCAACTAATAATGAGTTTCCATCTTCAATGACTAAAAACCAATACTTTTTTTGGTTCTATAACCCCCCTAGAACTCCTACATAGTACTTGTGTATCAGAAAAAAATTCTTCTTCCATATAGATTTTTGTATTTCTTTAACATGCCAACTCTTTTTTATCTTCATTTTGTACTTCATAAAAGTCTATCTTTCTCTCACTATCTCTTTTAGAGATAATATCCTTATCATGAAATGTGGGATGTCTTTCAACCACAACTATTTTTTTAGAGGATTGTATAGGTGGTATTCCATTGTTTATTTTGGATATCCTGTAAAGATACACTTTCTGACTTATGGTTAAAACTTGTTACCTGAAGAGGGCTTAACAAATGCTTTGCAACAATACACATGTAAGTAAGGAAACATGGGTTTCATTCCATTACACAATATATGTGGTATAAAATCCTTCCCATTATGTGGAACTCGGTTTAGAATGTGTGTTTCTATTTGTTTTTTGTATCCCCAAAAGGTTAATGGATGACTCTCATGACTCATCCTTAGTCTCACCATGTCACAAAAGGTTTTTTTCTTCATTTCTATTACACCATTACACTGAGGTGTATAAGGAGGAGTGATTTGAGATAGTATCTTTAACTCTTGTAAATAATCAATGAAGTCTTGATTAATATATTCTTCACCACGATATGAGTGAAGATTCTTAATCTTTTACCAATCTGGTTCTCAACTTCATTCTTGTATTCCTTGAATTTATCCAAAAGAATTTTACTTATACCTCATTAATTAAACATATCCATGTCTAATAAAATCATCATTAAAAGTTATGAATTATGAGTATTCACCACTTTATTTAACATGAAATGGTCCACACACATATGAATTAACTAATTCAAGAATCCCTTTAGTCTTTTCACCATTCCCACTAAATGGGGAATTGGTCATTTTTCCTTATAAACATGAGTGATATACACCAAGTGGTTTTAGTTAAAAATCATCTAAATATCCATCTGGATGTAATCTAGTCAACAGTTTTTTGTTTATATGAACTATACAAGGATTCCAAAGTTGGATGTGGTATGATTCATGTGAAGTAACTTCGCTATCAATTTCCATTATTTTGTTCATGTAATCTATAATATTAAGACTATTATTTAAATGTGTCTTACCATAAAAAATGTTTAATTTATAAAAGAATCAACATTTACTTATAAATTTTTAAATAAATCTATATGTGTCATGTTTGGATACATAAATAATGTTTTTGGTATTGGATAGTGCAACAAAAAACCCTTAAAAACCAAGTTCATTTTGGTCAGTAACATGAGGTGGTAGCCCATGATAGCTACATCAACAAGTTTAGATCCATTGGCTACTTATAGATCTACCTCCCCTTGGTCAATATTTTTTGATCTACTAGGTTCCTATGTTTGAATGCATTTTTGAGTACCAAATTCTATCTAATACCCAATTTTTATAAAAATATAAATTGCATTTGGTAAAAATAATACACCTAAAGCTTCCATTTACTTCTTTGGATGGGTTTAGTTTTTCTTATAGTGCCCCTTCTTTCCACATAAAAAATAGACATCATATTTTTCCCTTGATTTTCCCTTGATCTTACTCTTCTTGGAAGGGTGTGAATAAGATTTGGACTTAGAGCTCTTCATTTTCCCTTTCCATTTGTTCACTATAAGGATCGAAGATATTTTTCATTTCGTATCCTTATCTACTTAGAGAAGGAGAGTAAGTAGATCTAGGAGAGACTTCTCAATGTTGTTCATATTAAAATTGACAACAAAGATATAGAATATCTAAGCAATTGATGGAAAAATGAGATCAATTCCTAGTTCTTTCTGGGAGTTTAAACCCTATTAATTCTAGGCACTCAATGTAGATAATGATATTAACAATGTGCGGCCTAGTTGGAACACCCTCCATAGGAAAACTCTTCAAGAGTTATTTTAAAATCTCAAATTATTTTTTTAAATCTATATCCTAGTATAAACATTGGATGTTCTAAGCATTATATGTGAATCCATGATTTCATGAGACTTAATAAGTTCCATAGACATAGATGAAAGCATAAAACATTGAATGTAGAACACATCCCTCAAATGTTTTTCATAGAAAAGTAACTTTTCAGGCCTCACCACACTAGAATATAGATCATCCATTGATGATTCTAGCATGTAATACATCTATTCATATCATAGCACAACCTAAAGGTATATAAATTACTTCTTGAAGTTACTGCCAGTGAGGAAGTTATCTTTCACCAATATTGATCTTAGGGATAGTTTGGATGATGAGATTTCCATTTTATTCTACAACTAAATATCATATTTTTCTTACTTTTTATTTATTACAAATTATGTGAGAAATAATAAATTAATTTATTGTATTAATTAAATCTCCCACTATTTAATCAAGTTTTGATATCCTTCACCATTGAACTTTGAATGTATAGTTTCTAAGACATTATAGTGGAAAGGATACCCATTAATTTTCATAACGATCCAAAATTTGTCCTTGAAAACCATAATAAAGTAATTACGTAGGCATTTATACCAACTATGGGATTGTAACTTCGTGATCCGTTGAAAGGATTTACCTATATTGAAAACCCGACTTGTATTTCCTTAAAAATTACCTCTAAATTTGTATTAAATGGGCTTTGGATATTGACTGATAGAAAGTTAATTTTTTATTAAGATAAACCCACTTTTTTAAGGGCCAAGTAGAAAACCTCCATGACATCAAAGACTTAGACAAAAAATCCCCTACAATCCAAAAGTCAAAGATCATAAATAACCCACAATATATGAGAAAATCCCCTCCCAAAAATGATAACATTGAATCCAGTTTTCACCTTCCACCGCTATTCAGCTAACTATCTCGTGTCGAAGTGCATGAGCCTGGAAGTGATGGCCATAGCCATACCCTCTCAAACTACCAATTCTGAAAAGTTCTATTACAGTAGAAACTCCTTTCCCTATTCCTCATCTGAAGCAACCTCATATAGATGATCTGGTTGTAGAATCCCTTGAACCATAGATCAATGGGGCTAAATCAACAAAAAATCACCAAGAAAAACAAAAATCCATCAATCCACAACTTAGACATCCAACTTTAATGTATCTATGATATACACAAAAATTAAATACACATCCAAAACCATTCACATCCAAATTCTAGAATGCATCACTGATAAGGATCCACCAACAAAAAATGCAGCACATCAAAAGACAAGAAATACCATCAGTAGTTGCTGTCCATGTGAACACCTGTCCATGTGAACACCAAGTGCACCGGACTGAGCCAAATTCTAGAAACCCTCTTCCACCACGTTTGAAAAGTATCAGGATACCAAAACCTAAAACCAAGACCCCATAGAAGATTCACCAATACAGAACCAAAGAAAAAAAATGAAGAATCCAAATCCAATACCTGAACAATAGCTACCGTATCTGAAAATTAAAAATGAAGCCAAGAAATGAAGAACCTTATGACATTACCCCGAGAGACATAGTTTCCGGAAAATCCCCATCTCAAATCAGAACCTGAATCCTATCGCCACCAAAACATCCCACTTAGAGACCACAACAGACCACCCCATTCAAACACCATAGACGAGTTTTCAACCCTCAGCCACGAAAATTGGACTCGACCGTTGAACCATCACTGTGCCACCAAAGATTCCCTATCCAACGATGGTGGAGTGAGGTGGGAAGAAGGCCAGTAGTGATGAGAAATTTTGAGACAATGGAGTCATAGAGGTCACATGATGCCACCATGAAAGAGAAGCTTCCAACAAGATCGCCGATTAATGCCGAGTTAGAGAGACGAGCCGATCCAAGGTGGATAGAAAGAGGTAGTGACCGGGAAAAAACCCTAGTTTTCCTACATCCCTTACAAGATCATCGATTGGTAAAATATGGACACAGAAGAAAAATATCAGGCTTTGTATATTAAACTCTATAAAATTTTGATTAATTCAACCTAAAACCCTCATGAGAACTCCCCAATAAAATTAAGTGTCCATCCTTTTCCCATGTACTTTACTTAGTTCTTTCATTTTGAATCAAGTAATAGAAGGTTTAGTCTTTCTTAATTTTAAGTTGAAGGATTTTAATTAATTGTGCATAAATTTTATCCTATTTTATCCTTTACATGTTTTGTTAATATTAATTGGATGTTACATTATTAATTAACCATTTAGGATAAAACATTTATACCTAATCCATTTATTTAAATTAAATAATATCTTATTAATTCATTTATTTATGCGATCATATTATTTTGTCCATAAAATAAATAATTCATAGACAAACATAAAAAAATAAATAAATAACCCAATCACAAGCTTATCTAATAGTTGATTTAATGATTAGACATTAAATCAACATTTGAAATAGGGGAAATAACTCTCATTGTAGATATTGGAATGAGTTACATCATTCTCGCAGTCCAATTGTGTATCTCTTATGCTGGAATCATTATTGTTGCATCTTGAACCTCTTACACACACTTTGGGAAACTCCATTAATTATATGTGTTTATAACTCACACATGGGTGAGAGTAACCAAATGATTGGTTAATGGGGATTACATAAATAAAAAAGGAAATGTTGGTCCTACGTAATAATAGAGGGAGGGATGTCTCACAAAACATCATTTTTAATTTAATAATAAATAATTGAAACCTCATGATTTAAATTAAATTAAAACATCCAACATATATATAGTTCTTTTTCAGGCTCATCAATAGTCATACGTGAAACATAAATGAAAAAGTAAATGGATAACATTTATTTATTATTTTTCTTTATTATTAAGATAAACACACTTACAATAATTAATTAATTAATTAATTAATTACCTTTAATCTTAACAACAATATGAGACCTCTTGGACATAATCATCACAATGTAATTAATGGAAAATAAATGGTTGAAACAATAGTTAAAGATTTATTAAAATAAATTAATTTAGAATTTAAAATTATTTAAAACCCTTATTAAAATTTTCAAATACTTAATTTTCTAATCAAATCAATAATGTTTTAATGCTAATTTTAATAATTTAATGTAATTTTTAATTCTTTCAATATTTGAGAGGCTTCACAACATGTATTTTCTAGCTACACACCTTGTACCTCGATTTGTATCTATCTAGGTTACATGCCTAGGATTTGGTGTGTTGACTTGGATAGACTTCACAATGTATACATCCCATCTATACACCATGTACACACTTTTCATTTTCTAAAGATACTCACCTGGGTCTTCAGTGTGTATCTCAGTGGGATCACATGATATGTACAACCCAGCTACACACTGTGTATCCCTTATGTCATGTGTCTTCTATTATCACCAAGTGGATGAGCGTTTATTTCAAACATGGTAAATGATGAACTACATGTCATGTACACCGTATACATGTCGTGTATATGAAAAATTCTCTAGGATTTCAGTATCACATAGTTTGAACATGTATAATGACCATACATATTTCATGATTTATACTGCTAACTCATGCATACTATATGACATGTATTCCAGCTACACACCATGTAATCTATCATCATGTGTTCCGGGTTGTCCTGGTTAACACGTGGAATAAAATAAATGCATTACATGTAATTAAATATTTAGTGTGTGTAGTATCCCTTGACACAACCTAGTGTAGTGCACAGGGGTACACAATAGGTACACTGACTACAAGCCGTGTAACCCAATTTTAACAACAAAAAAATTGGCACTTCCAAATGAACACTCCATTTATTCTTAATCTATTCTTAAACCATTAAGAAAATGAAATATTTAATTAATGTGACAAATTTTTTAGTAACATGTTAATTCAAATCATATTAAATAAAAAATAAAATGAAAAGAAATCATGAAACCATGATTGTATATAGATCATCAATCAAATAAATAATTATAAATTTAAAATGTAACCTATCTTTGATACCACTTGAAGGTTATGTGTACAATGGAATCATGAGCTGGTAAGAGATATATTAAAATTTATTTTAATATTTCGATACTCAAAACCCAAATAAATGATCTTTCATGATAAATTTATAATCAATTTATTTAGATCGGAAGAAAGAAAATACCTTGTCTTAGGATGTTTCTTTGATGTGGATGTTAATCATCTGAAAATACCCTTTTGGATTTCCTTCATTGTACTATGAGGATCCATGGATAGAATCCCTATAGTAGTGATCCACACATGATCCTTTGATCTCCAAGCAATTCCAATAGATTTCTAGGTGTTATAAGAGTGGATTGATTATCTTGAATTGTTTGGGTTGATCTGTAATCCTTTAGTCTTGAAGGAATATCTCTAGAATTTTTCATTATTGAGAGAAAAGAGAAGGAGGAGTTGATAAGGAATTCATTGTGCACAATAATTCTCTATTTTTAATTGTACACCCAATATAATAGACATAACTATTTATTTATAGAGATAATGCTTAAGTTAAAATATTATTTTATTGCGTGTCAGTCTTTAAACAATATTATAACCTTTAATAAACTCCATGTCTCATAATAATAATGATAATAACAACAACAATATTATTATTATTGTGGTGCGACCGAACTTATGCAATAAAAAATGTTATTTATCCATATTTTTAATTAATATTTTTCACAAGACACCATCTTGGTCCATTCAAACTCCCCAAGAATTTATTGAACATCATAATAAATAATAAATATTTTATTCATTAATAAATATATTCGATTGATAAAATGTGAATAAAGTTTTTCATTGGTCATCAAAATAATATTTATTCTATTAATTAAATTCACTTAGAATTTAATCGAGATCATTAGTAACACTTAGTGTGTAACCTTGTAGGATCCTCGCTCATTGGTATTCAATAGGCTTGCCTAAAATCCAAGATTACTATCTAACAAGGGGTCAAGGTACCCAAGAGAAGGAACTTAATGTAACAACAAATAAAACCACGTACGAACACTCACTATGTAATATAATCCAATTATTACAATATATCATCATATAGGCTTCACATCTATGTGACCAACCTATATGTTTGATACAACTTTCTTTGACTATCTGAAGTAAACATGTTGTTACACCATGGTCATAAGATTTAGGTTGACGATAAGATCCCATTTTTTCAATGAGGTATAAAACCTTTTTATTTCTATTTTAATTCCATTGTTTTGACCTAATGGGAAGGGCCAATTAGGCTATAGAGGAAACATGGATGTATGGGGATTGTTCCGAGCCTGAAGATGATTGGCCATCTACCATTCCACATTCGATAAATATGTATAAATTTATTAATTTCCACATAGGATATGTAAATATGCCTATATTTTTAAATCATGGTCCTAAAACTCTAAAAAAATGTGCTCCTACTTTTGTATAGGTAATACCTTTGTAGAGAAATTCATATCAAGAACTATGTACGTCTTTATCCCTACCATTACAAGATACATAGTGATTCATAAACATTTTTTCTTCAGGCCCAACCACAAATTCATCAACTCTCCTTCACCCTTATGCCCCATTTATGTCACACTGGGCCTTTTTGGTCTTTGTTTACATTAGATATTTCTTATATCTATGTCACATAGGTGTCTATAGGGACAATCTCAAACCTCTTCAAGAATGAACACATAGTGTGTGCCCCCCCTTGGTCCCTCATTCACACTAGGCTTGTTATGTAATTCCGTAAACATATCTATTTTAGAGTTTTTACCCATAGTCCAAACTATATGACCCTAAACTATGAACACCATGGTCCAAACACTATAACCTTAAACTAATAGTTAATATCCTCAATGCATGACATTAAATTGAGACTCCACCCTGAGAAAGTTCAGGATGCCTCATGAAAGTTTTGGGATGATTTAGTTCCTAACTAGAGAGGATTACCCCACCAATGTTGGTCTCTCACAACACTATGATTAAGAACTATGTATGAATTTATTACCATCATTATGGGATATATAGAAAATACTACACTTTTCCTTTGGTCCCAACCCTAAGTTCATTACCTTTCATCCCCTTAGACATATTATGGTCCAAGTATAATGACAATAAACTATATTCGATCCATTCCAAGGTGTATTTTTGGTACCTAATCTTCCTTAGATCTACTCACGATGAGATACACCTCTTCTATTCAACACATATTCCTTGGAAACTGAACTTTTATAGTCTATACATAATGACTTTAAACTGATCTCCTCTTATGGTCCAAGCCATATGAACATAAACTATGTGCATCCTAGAAATATATTGGGTTTGATTTCTATCCTTATAGGATATGTAGCAATGCCCAAATATTTTGTCTTTAGGCCCAGCTGTAGGTTATTCAACCGTTCGTCACCTTGGCCTAAGTTATGGTCCAACCATCAGGACTATAAACTATGTGTGAATATCATAAGGAATGTGTTGAGTGGGGTGGGCCTCCTAGGTCCTCATTCACACTAGGTTTATCATAACACCAAACTGAACATATACTCCTCTCTTATGGTCCATGCAGCATGACCACTATTTTTAAAAAAACCGATGTTTGATTCCAACTCTCTAATACACCCCATTCCACACATCGAGTATTTCTTGATTCTGATTTCTATCATATTTCAAATCCAGATGGATCCCCCTAATGGTGATGGTCATATTCCATTTTTTTGATCACCTGCCATTCTAATACAATTTTCTAATGGATCCTTAGAAAAAAATAGTGGATACTTGTGTTTCTGACATGATCAACAGTCGATCACACATTTTTTCACTCAATTTTTAGCTAGTGTTAATTAGATTATCGTGTTCCTGAATATAGTCATCATTTAATCCATACCCATCGGGGACCCTTGACCAGGATCTTCGAAACCTTGGATTACCTCTTTTCCACATCCCTATATCATAGTTTAGTTCCAATACCCTTTGGGTAACCCCTAATGTGAACTTAGACATGTAAGGAAAACCCCTTATTGTTCCTTGTTTCTCACACCAATCATGACTCACATGAGATTATGAATTTTGGTAAGGTGTGTGATGATATGGATAAGCTTCACAAAAGAGCCCATGGTCTATGCTCTATGACCTTAAATTGGAAGTAAAAGTTTAGGAATCAAGACTTTAAATAGTATGTGGGTTGTCTCTACAGGGATATTTGGTGTGGCGTTTGGGTATTCTTTTCCCTCATTCACATCGAGGTTTTCACTCCATCACACTAAAAATATATATTTTTGGATATTAAACCCATGGTCTGAGATTTACGAACATAAACTAAGAAGTATTTTCCATGCAACAAGACATAAAATTGTCGACCTTTGTTCAATCCACATGACCTTAAACTATGTGCAACGTCCTGATCACATGACATTAAATGACGAGGCACATCATGACTACATGTTGTTAAACTGCACCATATTTCATCATCACCATATGATGATAATTTCACATCTAACATCCTCATTGTATTATGTAAAACTATAATTATTTTTTATCCCTCACCCGATAGGTCTTCTACCTCGGTGTGGGTCATCTACTGTGTCACTCAAATTGTTGGTATTCACTCCACATCTGAGATGGAATTCCCATAGAATAAGAGTTTGAACTTGGTTCAGAACAATATTCCTACACCAATGTTTTCTAATCCATGGTGGTTTAATTTGAAGAGTGTTGAAATCTATTCGAACTTTCCATTACTCTATTTTCATGCTTCACGTTTCCTTTATTTGGATTCTCATCCTATTGAACATTCGAAAGGACCCCCTAATGACTTTATGTCATGCCATTTTTGGGATCACATTCCATACTGAGGAAATGTACCAGAATATCATGGAAAAAATTCTGAGATTAGTTCCATGTTTTGAACATGATTAGCGGTTGAACCTTTTTTCTTGGTCCCCATCACATGCTAATAATGCAAATAATCTCTTTCAATAATGGACAGTAGTTATCCTGTATCACCATGACTTTATCCTTGTGTTCCATATTTTGGGAGTATCGATTCACAATTTATATTCCCCTTTGTTGGGGTTGAATAATAAAAACCCTACTGTTATCCCATTAGTGCACTAACACACATTGGGAGTGAAAGTTAGCTATTCCGAGAGATTCGTTTTCCGGCTGTGGCCTCCCTCAATATAAGAAATTTTGGTGTTCAATCAAAAATAACAAACCATGTGTGTTTTTTGATCATATATAATTATCATTTAAAAAGAAATTACCTGGACATCTCTTATTTATCTCATTGGGCATGACCTATGTAATCATAGGGATTGGTAGTTGGTTTTCTCAATAATATGATCAAAGTAGAACAATGAATCCAATAAATATGTTCGAGAATGAAAGTTAGGATATACAAGAGTTCTAGGGGGTTCAGCCATAAATAGAGACCTCACCTCAGAAAATATGACTCTATATCTCTACCTCATCAATCGAGTGTCTAAGCTTGACTAGCCTCTATTGAGCGATCTCAAAGGCTTATTGCCACACTACCAGGCCTCCCATCTCTTTATCATCTGTGGAGTGAACATCATTGGTCCTAATTCATTTCTAATTCTTCTATACCAGTAATTAATATTATGAATTATTTATTTCATATTACTTATCATCATATTCTACCAATTGAATCCTTATATTGTTAGTAATTTCAGCTTGAGTAGCCGCAGCCGTCGCAAGCTCTTGTGCCAGCCCCTCCAAATGGGCAATGTAACACCTCAAGTTTTTATGAACATTTTTTTGAAAAAATTAATTTTATTTGATGTCTTATATTGCAAGATACAATTATTTAATCATTTTTTATAGGCTAAAATGAGTTAATATTGTTCTACACGCATCACCGAATTGGTTTTCATTACAAACAAAATCGTGTTTCTACAAAACAATATTTTATTATTATACTTATTTAAGTGAGATTGTTATAAACTAGCCGTTAAATATATTGACATGAATAATAATAAATAATTATTAAATATTATTTATAACGGTTATATATATGAAACATGTTGATAATAACACATACAATTATTAGTGAATTCTTTATATGTTTCAAAATACAATTTTCTTAAAAGAACTTCTTTTTATGTACTTTTGTGAAAAATAATAAAAATAATTTCCCAATATATTAGATATTTAGTTTAATAGATTATTATTTTTTAATTCATAATTTAAAAATTATATTAGGGAGGTTTTTTGGTATTTTTCTGAAAATATGTTTTTTAGACGAATAATGAAAAAAACCGAATTTTAATTCAAAACAACTTTTTCATCTAATTTATTTTTAGAGTTAAATTATATATTAATTTTATTTTAAAATTTAATTAAATAATTTTTATATAAATTAAACAAATTTTGGTCAATGGAACGAATTTCACATTAAAATTGGATATAAAAGAATTTCAAAATGTTAAATATTTTTGCTTAAAAACCAGCTGTCCTAACATGTTATTGGGATTAATTTTAAAATAATATCTATCAATTAGGTGATTTTAATTTGAAAAAATGGATTCCATACTTTGAATTAGAATAAATTATAATTTATAATAAGGTAAACTTACCTTTTTACAGAAAAATATATGTGAAAGTGATTATAATTAATGATAATTATTAAGATAAAAATTATCTCAACAAAGGAGTAAACCCAAAAATTAAGGCCCAAAATTACCAAGAAACTTTTCAAAATCTATTGGATGGAAATATTTAGACCTTATCCTCCATTTAATTTTTTTAAAAATTATTTTATCCACTTTTCATAGGAAAAACGTGGGTGAAATTCCCTTTTAAAATAATTTCAGAAATGCCACACCTCCTCCCCAATTTGTGGACGTATAGACTACCGCCTCATCAAAGTGATTTGATTCATTCAAAATTTACATGGAACATCTTAAGGATGGGTTTAGTAAATGTATATGATATATAAGAAATAATAATTCCAATAGAATGATAATATATATATATATATATACATATATTTTATTTACTTACTTTATTCCAATACGATAAGTAAATGGAAACAATGTTCATGTGTTCGTACGACCTACCGTCTCCAAGAATGGTGTATTTTGTTCACTATTTATATATTTTATAGATTATTATAAATACATATATAATGACTATATAATATATTTATATCTTGTTTTACATTATTTGAATAAGTAAATCATGATCTAAGTAATAGGTCCATGAATAAAATGTCAAAACATGTAAGAAAAACAAGGTGTTTATCACCCAAAACGTATGTTTAGCATGAAGTTATTACTGAAAGGGTATTATAAAGTTGTAACACCCTGACCCAGAAGACAAGAGCTAGTGCATTACTTATTACATTAGAATGATTAAAAGGAATAAAATCCCAAAGGAATGATCAATTTTCTAGTCTTGAAGAAACTCGATACATACATGTAAGTTATCTTACATTGAGAAAGGTAACAAAATACAAAAGATAACAAAAACTAATAAAATGCATCCATGAGAATTCCATAGATGTTATCCTCTTTATAACCCTTTGAAGTTAAAAAAATGAAATGGGTGACCTGAAATGCTCAGTAAGGGTTAAAAATAGAAGAATAATGAATCAACAATAACTGAATCATAAACAAATTTTCATAGTTAGTATGGCATGGTGAATAAATGAAAAAAACATGGGATTAATAAACTAAGAATGGAACTGCATCCATAAATTTTTTCATAGTAAAAACCTCATGGATAGAAACGACTGAAAATGAATAAAGATATATGATTATTAATATAACGTCATGTATCTAGAACATGATTATACTATACCATCGAAACGGTTTAAGTTCGTGGGTAGAAACCTGTCTTATTTTTTTGGAAACAAACTTGAAGGGTTTTTCGGCAACTAATTTGTCTCATGAGACCTGTCGATTAATCGAGGGGATATAACAGGCCCAAAAACGTGATGAAAGTCCATACCATTCTATATACATAGATTTAATACAAGTACAATATTTCTTCTTAATATCCATATAGAGAATAGGATACAGATTCAACAATATTTCCATGGTTAAAACAATTTTCCAAATAAACACCGTATGTAAATGGGTATTTGGCTTAAGAAAATAATCATATCCATGAAACCATAATATGAATATATAATATATTTAAAATTTTAAATGAAAAATGACCCCTAATGGGTAGTAGGTACACCACATAATAATGATTAGGTGGACAATACCAAGTAAATCACAACGGAATATAAACCAAGACAAAGTCCATTACAACTTTGTTATCAATAAAGTTTATAATCATCAAGTGAATCACTGAAAGTCATGAATATAAATATAATAATGATATTATATATCAAATGGTAGTAAAAATACACCATATAAATGAGATGAGTGGAAAACAATGGAAATATCACCGAAATAAAAGTGAGACGAGAAACCCCTTACCTTATGCCCAAATGTGTTCTTCCATTGATCTTAAAGACATTAAAAATCAAATTTATCTTCATTAATTAATAAGTAAATAACCTCCTCTATATTTAATTGATTTATTAAAAACTCATTAGTTTCATTAATTTCCTTTTTTATGGGTTTATGTGGTTCAATTTAATTGGCTTGGAATCATTTTCTTCCTTGGTATTCATGATCTATTTACTTGTATTCAGGAATGAAAGTTCGTTTGAAATGTGGTAAATCATCAAGAATTTTTAATATATATTATTATTTAAATTAAATAGATATAAATTATCGTATAATGATTTTGGATCACATATTAAGAGTATGAATTGTTTGATAAAAGATATTGATAAATGCTTGGATTACTTGGCGGTTTTGTACATAATGAACTTGTTTTGTATTATTATTTTATATTATGAGTGTGTAAGGATTCCAGAACATTGAATAAGATGAAATAAGTATATTATGATCTGGTTAAACCATAAAAATGGTTTCATTACCAGAATTAAATATTGAAATAAAAATTGAGGACCCCTCATCCTTGAATGTGATAAATTGGCACGTCTCAGAAGATGTTTTCATTGTTAGTATAAGAGGATGGGAAAAAGAGAGATTATGTTGAAATATTCCATTATAATAATAAAATTACAGTTCATCTAAAGTATTGTAATTATCATAGAATTAGGATGAGGGTATATGAGGAACTAAAAAATAAATAATGGAACTCGAAATAAAGAAAAAGTTGATAAATCCTTCACGAAAATTCGACAGCCTAACGACGTTACTTAAAAGTTCATATAATATTTTGATGAGAGAAAAGGTATATCTCATAATTCTTTCACAATATGTATAGTAAGGGAGATATGGAATGACATATCCCAACATAATCAAATTTAATATAAAATAGAATAACAAAAAATGAAAGCTTTAAAAAGAGAAGGGTGATCGATTCCCTTACCTTGTAGAGTAACTCCCAAAACATGAAGGTTGGGACCTTGGGGGCTTGAGGAAACCTTGTAAGGTCTCCTATGTAGGTAAAAATACCATTTATCAAGGATAATTAGTTTTTAATGAAATAAAATTAAGGAATGAGTGGGTATTTATAATAAATGAGAGGGAGTTTTTTATGAACTTCAAAGGACACCTCATAAGTAGTTTTTGCAGAACCATGAGCTTGCCTATGAAATTTTCCCATGGTATTAGACACTTGGGACAACTCATGTCATATTTTACAATACAAAAGTCTACCAGAATTTTATATTAATTATTACATCATTATGATGTCATTAAAACTACCAGAAAATCAAAACTGTATTTTTATTATTCATGAAAAATTCAAGTATTTTATAAAAATACCAAAAATTCACCCCAACCATCTTTCGATGTGTAGAATTAAAAAATTAAATTTATTTTTTAAAATTAATTTTCTAAATATTATCAATTTAATTTTTAAATAAAGTCATAATTTATTCAAAAATAACAATTTTAAATCTATAACTCATTTTTTAATACCTTGAAAATTTAGTCAACATCTCATAAACTTATAACCTTAAGAAAATAAAATAATGATATGATTTACTATTCATAAGGGTCATATTACTATTTATATAAATATTCATAAGGTAATGTGACTATTCATAAAAAATAAGTTGGTTCTATCAGACTATAAATAAGTTACTGATCACAACCATAGATGACCATTTATTGAATTTCAAAACACAGAAGTAGAAAATTTTAGTTTATTAATTATGTTGTGAATTTATCCTATAAATAACCAAGTTTTGTTTCACAAAGACTCAGTGTTTCATGAAATATAGGCTATATAATGAATAGAACGTTTTTAAGAGAAACATACCATAAAATAATTGGGGTGCTATATTATTCCCACCTACAGAAATTTCACCCTCAAATTTTTTCATAAATAAAGCCCTTCAAAAAGATGTTGGTGGTTCTTCATCATCATAACATCCTTAGGTTACCACTTCACTTCCTCTATTTTATGGTTTCTCTAGAGAACCTTTACTAGACGAGTTGTAAAATTTCTCAATTCCTACTCCCTGGTGTCAAGAATATTGATAGGGTCTTAATTGTATGGAAAATTCGGTTCCAATAATATTTTTTCATAGGTGAGTACATGAATTGGGTCTGGAATGTATTTCTTCAACAAAGACACGTGGGTCACATTATGAACTTTGGATAGAATTGGTGGTATTTCTAAATTATAATATATAGCTCCAATTATTTCAATTATTTTGAATGGTCTGATATACGTAGGGCTCAATTTCTCTTCCTTACCGAACCTTAAGATGCCCTTCCACAGAGTTACTTTTAGAAAGACATGATCTCCTATATGAAATTACAAATCCTTTCCCCTATTTTCAACATAACTCTTTTACCTAATTTGGGATGATTTAATATGGTCTTGAACTTTCTTTACCTTTGAAGTTACCTCTTCGATATGTTATGGCCTATAAGATTCCTCTTTCCCACTTCATCTCAACAAGTTGGAGTTCGACACCTCGTACCATATAATGCTTCATATGACTCCGTTTGAATGCTAGAATTGAAACAATTATTGTAGAAAAATTCCACCATATTCAATTATTGATCCCACATACCTTCAAATTTATTAGAGAATGATCTCAACATGTCTTTTAGTGTTTAAATAGTCCTTTCAGACTATCCATCGGTTTGCGGGTGATAAGAAATACTCATATAAAGGTTAGTTTTCAAAGCCTTCTAGAGAATTTTCTAGAATTTTGATATGAACCAGGGATCTAGATCAGACACAATCGACAAAGGTTCACCTTGAAGTCCTACAACTTCATTAATATAAAATCTTTCCAGGTGATCAAGTGGTAAATCCTCTCTTATAGAAAGGAAATGTGCTGATTTTCTGAGACGATCAACAATTACCCATATTGCATCATTAATTCTAGGTGTTCTTGGTATTATAATGAAAAAATACATCATAATCTCATCCCACTTCAACATATGAATAGTTAGAGGTTTCATGGCCCCTCTCCGTTGTTGTCTCTTGGCCTTCACTTGTTGAGAAACTAGACACCTTGACACATAGTCAGTAATTTATCACTTCATGTTATCCCACTAAAAATGTTCCTCCATATCACTATACATCATAGTGCTACCATAGTTGATAAAGAAATTTAAGCTATGATAATTTTCTAATAGTTCCCTTTTTATCTTTGGTACTGATGGAACACATAACCTCTTCCCAAATTTCAGAACTCCATCCACATACACAAAGTCTTCCAATCTTCTATCCTTAATAGATTTAACTTTATTTTGTAGATTCTCATCATTAGACTAAGAGATTTTTATCTTCTCTAGAAAATATGGTTTAGAAATCATTTTAAAGAGGAAATATATTTCCTATTTCTTAACAATTCACATATCCATATTTAGTAGATCCATGAATATTTAGTCTCTCTCAATCCCCATTTGGGTCAAAAGTCCCTGATCTTAAATGCTAAATGCATCATCCACCATATTTTCCTTTCCTAGGTGGTATTGTGTTGAAAAATCATAATCGTTGAGTAACTAAGGCCATCTATTTTACCTCATGTTGAGTTCTTTCTATGTAAAATGTATTTCAAACTTCTATGATCCATATATATCTCACATCTTTCACCGAATAGATAATGTCTCTATATTTTCATAGCATTGATTAAAACTACTAACTCAAGATCATGAGTTGGGTAATTATGCTAATGATTCTTCAAGTACCTTTATACATATGTAATAACTTTATCATTTTTCATAAGGATGCAACCCAGTCCATTCTTTGACGAATCACCGTATATCACAAATCTATCATTTCTAGATAGAAGAGTCAAAATTAGAGCGTTAAACAATATTATTTTCAATTATTCAAAGTTTTATCCATACAAACTTAACCCCTTTATGTGTGAGAAATTCTAGCGAGTTATCCGTTTTGGTGAAATTCTAAATGAAACGCTGATAGTAACTTGCTAAGACAATTAAAATTTGTACCATAGTTATGTTCGTTGCTGTGGAAAATTCTTGGATTGCTTTTGTGTTCGTAGGATCAATTAAGATTCCATCCTTAGAGACAATATGTCCAAGAAAAGAAACTGATTTAAGCCAAAATTCACACTTTCTAAACATTCCATATAATTTATTTCTTATAAGAGTTTTTAGAATAATCTACTAGTGATTCTCATGGACTTTGTATATATTGGAATATACTAGGATATCATCAATAAATACCACAAAAAAGTCATCAAGATATTAATTGGATACTCTATTCATTAGATCCATGAAAAAATAGGGTGCATTAGTCAGTCTAAAAGGCATTACTATAAACTCATAATGCCCATACCTGGTTCGAAAAAATGTCTTTGGAATATCTTCCTTATATCCAGATCGAAGTTCAATCTTCAAAACATATTGGGTTACCTGAAGTTGTTCAAATAAATAATCAATTCATGGAAGATGATACTCATTATTTATGGTAGTAGAATTTATTTACTTATAATCAATGCATATCCTCAGGGATCCATCTTTCTTCTGGAAAAATAGGACAGAGGATCCCCATAGAGAAGCACTAGGTCGAATAAATCCTTTTTCACTCAATTCCTCTAGTTTTTTCTTTAAATAAACTAATTCCACAGTGTCCATTCTATAGGGAGTCTTTGATATAGGTCTTGAACCAATAATTATATCAATATAGAACTCTAATTTTTCTTTGGAGGATGTCCAGGTAAATCCTTGAGAAATACATCAATGTATTCTTGCACAATAGGTACGTATTAAATTTGAAGATTTCATTCCTCACCCATAGATATTGTGTTATCTTTATCTCCAAGAATTTCATTCAGTAGATTTATTGGGGGTAGATCTAAATAAGAATCTTGTGGGGAGGTTTCTACTTTAAAGATAAAGAATTCTACACTATTTTAGAAAATTGAAACTTCCTTCTTCTTTTAATAGATCTTCACATCATAAATTGACATCCAATTCATACTGAGAATTATATAAAAGTTAATCATTGTTATGATGATATGGTTAGCAACCAAATCACGTTTACATGTCATTATGGGGACCGATCGACACATATTTGTTGCAATGATACTTTAATTAGGTGTTTTGAATGACAACTCCTTTATTAAATCAAACTGGACATGTAAAATTTTCTTTGAAAACTAAGAAGATATAAATGAATGTGATGATCAAAAATCAAATAAAGCATTGGATAAGTTTGATTAAATAACTATAGTACCTAACACCACATCATTAAGAACATTGACCTCCATGGTTGTAATCACATAATCATTCCCTTACAATCTTGGCCTTTTCTAATGAAAGTTTCCTTGGCACTTAGGCCACTCATTCACATAGTGTTCCACATCTCTTCAATTATAGTATTGAACATTATTGACATGTCTCTTCCCCTTGCATTAACTAGATCAATGAACCTTTTCTCCACAATTATAGAAAACTCCCATACTTTTCAAGGATTTCACAAGAAGATTCTTTCCACATTTCTCACATAATGGATATTGCTTTATTCCCTTATTCTTCATTGGCACTTCAAAATTTCCATGGTTATTAGAATGCCTCTTCTTATCTTGATTTCAATTGAAAAAATTTGATCAAGAAAATTACTTCTTTATTTTTACGGAACGTAATACAATTTCATCATATGATGAAAATGTTTGGGAAGCCAATACCCTTTGAATACATGGCTTAAGACCTTCAAAGAAATGATCTATATTATCTTCTAAATCACGTATGTAATCTATAACATACCTTGAAAATCTTGTGAAGGTATCCTCATACTACCAAACACTCTCTTCTTCCTTTTTGTTTAGGATAAGGAATTTCCTCTTTATTTCAGTTCGTTGTTCACAAGGAAAATATTTGTGAAAGAATATTTCCTTAAAAGTTTTCCATCCTATATATTCAATTTCTTCTTCCTTCTTGGTATTTTGGATCAAGGACCACCATTGACTAATATCACCCTTGAGTAAATATTGTTCCAGTACTATCTTTTCATTTTCATTGAATCTTAATGCTAGAAATATCTTTTCAAGGGACTTGATCCACTACTTAGCTACCACCAGATTAGTATTCCATTTAAAAGATGGGGGATTCTACGGCATGAAATGATCTGGTATAGGTGTAGCATTGTTATTCATCACAGCCTCAGTAAGTTGTCCCAATATGATCATGATCTGATCTCTTAAAACATTGACTGTGTTGAATTTCTCAGTGGGGAAATACCTATGTTGTCCGTGGGTATTGATTCCCCTTATTCCATTAGGCACCATCCCTAAACAATTACAGACACTAAATTAGGTCATAGTTCATAATTTCTAACTAGAAAATAGTTAAGACAATCTGAAAATTTATGAACAACTAATTTATTAATCATAAACATTTTTTATATTTACTTTTAAATCATTCATAATGGTTTATAAAGAAAATGTAAATTATACTAAGAATATCCCCTGGGAGTGCCAAACCAGGTTCACAGTAATTCCAGTTGTTATGTACCAAGATACCCCGGGTCAAGCCCAAAACTCCTTATTGATGTTTTCACTCCTCAGTACATATGTGCCAAAACCACATCTACTTGTAGTGTCTAGATAGAGCTCTATTTTATAGAAAGATGGAAATAATCTATTCCTGACCAAAATACAAGGATTTTTGTGGTATTTTTATCCTCGAAGACTTTCTTAGGGATTTGTTTCCTTATCTACGTTTTCTAAATCTATTTTCCATGTTTTCTACTAAACTTCCTCTAATACAAACTATTACACCCCGACCCTAGAATCCTAGAGAGGATGTGTTACTTACTAAATTTCAATGGTTAAAAGGATTGAAATCCCAAAGGAATAATCAATTTAGTAGTCTTGAAGAAAACAGATACATACATGTAACTCATATTTCATTGAGAAAGGTAAAGAAATATAATACATAACAAAAACTAATAAACTGCATCCACAGGAACTCAATAAATGGTCTCCTCATCAAAACCTGTTGAAGTCAAAAAAATGAAAGGGGTGAGATGAAATTCTAACTAACAGTTAGAAATAGAAGAAGCATGAATCAAAAATAACTAAATCATAAACAAATTATCATAGTCAATATGGCATGGGGAATAAATGAGAAATACATGCCAATAATAAAATGAGAAGGAAACAACATCTATAGATTTTTTCATAGTGAAAACCTCGTGGACAGTAATGACTAAAAATGAATAAAGAGATTTTCTTATTAATTGCACTTCATGTGTCTGGCACATGATACCACTATACCATCGAAATGGTTTATGTCTGTGGGTAGAAACCTATCTATTTTTTTGGAAACAAAATCAAAGGGTTTTTCACCAACTAATTTGTCTCATGAGACCTGTTGATGCATAGATGGGATATAGATGGATTTATCCATCACTTCAAGTCCAAATTATTCTTTATACATATATTTAATTCAAGTAAAATATGCCTTCTCAATATCTGAATATATTAGAGGGTAAAAATTCATAAATACTTTCATAGTTGAAACCACATTCCAAATAAACACTATATTACAAAGGGTATATGACTTATGAAAATTATCACTTCCCAGAAACCAGAATATGGATATATAATATATTAAAACTGGGTACAACCGTGAAAGTGGCACACGATGCAAGGAAGAAAATTAAATTAAATTGAAATTCCGAGGACTTAACCCCATGAAATGAAAGGATATATAATACATTTACAATTTCAAATGAAAAATGATCCCAAATTGGCAGTAGGTACACCACATAAGGATGATTAGGTGCACAATACCAAGTAAATCACAATGAAATGGAAACCAAAACAAAGTCCCTTGCAACACTATAATCAATAGAGTTAATAATCATCTAGTGAATTACTTAATGTCATGAATATAAATATAATCATGATATTATTTATCAAATGGTTTTAACCATACACCACATACAAGATATAAGTGGTGAACAATGGAAATCTCATGGAAATAAAAGTGAGATGAGAAATCCCTTACTTTATGCGAGAATGTGTTCTTCTATTGATCTTAAAGACCTGAATAATAAAATTTATATTCATTAATTTATAATTCCAGAATCACCTCTATATGTAATTGATTTATTATAACTTTATTAGGCTCATTCATCGAATTTTTTATGGGGTTAATAGGTTCAATTATATTTTTTTGGATGCATTTTCTTCATTGGTTTTCATTGTCGGTTTACTTGTATTCATGAATGGAAGTTCATTTGAAATGTGTCCAAACTTCCCAAATTGTTAATATATATTATTACTTACATTTCAAGGATATAAATGATCTTATAAATATTTTGGGTTACAAACCAAGAGGATGACTTGTTTGATAAAAGATAATGATAAATGCTTGGATTACTTGGGAGTTTTGTGCACAATGAACTTGTGTTGTACTATTATTTTATATTAAGATTGTGTATGGATTATAGAAAATTTAATAATATTAAATACATATATTATGATCTGTATCAACCATAAAATGGTTTCATGACTAGAATTTAATATGGTAATAAAACTTGAGAACCCATCATCCTGGAATGTGATAAATTAACACATCTCAGATGATGTTTTCATTTTTAGTATAATAGGAGGGGAAAAAGAGAGATGATAATGAAATATTTCATTAGAATTATAAAATTATAATTTATATAAGGTATAGGAATTATAATAGCATTTGGGTGAGGGTATATGAGGAAATAAAAATAAAATAAAGGAACTCAAAATAAAAGAAAAGTTGAGAAATCCCTCACGAAAATTCGATAACCTAATGTCACTTAAAAATTCATAAAATATTTTTGACGAGAGAAAAGGTGTATCTCATAATTATTACATAATATGGAAAGAAATAGGGATATGGAATTACATATTCCAACATAATCTAATTAAAAATAAAAGAGAATCACATAAAATGAAATCTTTAAAAATAGAAGGGTGGTAATTCCCTTACCTTATTGAGTAACTCCCAAAACATTAAGGATTTGACCTTGGGGGATTGAGGAAAACTTGTGAGGACTTAAAGGGAGGTAAAAATTATAGATATTATAGGATAATGAGTTTTTATTGAAAGAAAATGAAGTAATGAGTGGGTATTTATCGTAAATGAGAGGTAGTTTTTTGATTAATTTCAAAGGACACATCATTAGTGGTTTTTGTAGAACCATGGGCTTATCCATGGTATTTTACCAAGGTATTAGTCACTTGGGACACCTCATATAATATTTCACTATAAAAAAGTCTACCAGAATTTTATATTAATTATTACATCATTGTGATATCATTAAACATATCGAAAACTCAAAACAATATTTTTACTATTCACAAAATTCAAGTAATTTAGAAAAATCCCAAAAATTCACCCTTAACATTTTTCGATGTGTAGAATTCAAAAATGAGATCCATTTTTGAAAAATAATTATCTAAATATTATTAATATAATTTTTAAATAAAATCACAATTTATTAAAAAATAACAATTCTAAATCTATAACTCATTTTTAATACTTTAAAAATTAATCAACATCTCATAACCTTATAACCATAAGAGAATGAAATAATAATATGATTTACTATTCATAAGGGGAATATTAATATTCATATTACTATCCATATGGGTATGTTACTATTCATTAAAAAATAAGTTGGTTCTATCAGACTCCAAATAACTTACTAATCACATTCGTAGATGATGGTTTTTTGAAATTCAGAACACAGAAGTTGAAAATTTAAGTTTAATGGTTAGGTTATGAATTTATCCTATAAATAACCTTTTTTTGTTTCATGAAGACTCAGTGCTTCATGAAATATAGGCTATCTAATAAATAGAATGTATTTAAGAGAAACATACCATAAAAAGTTTGGGATGTTATAAAAGTAATAATTAAATAATATATGGTATTATATATATGAATATGTTTCTATGATATATCTATAGTAAACTTATACTTATTATACAAGATGTTTGATTGAGTACAATGAGATTCAAGATATATGGTAAGGTTTTTCTCATCTCACTTTTATTTCTATGAGACTTATTCCTTATTAACCACTCAATTTTTTTTGTGATGTATATAATTACCATGAATGTATTATATGATTATTATACTTAAATTGATGGTTATTTAATTATCCATTTAATTATCAATCTTTCATGGTGTTTATGTTTCTAAAATTACCAAATTGGTAAAGTAGTTTTGTCTCAATTTTCCTTCTTGGAGACACATGTCATTATATGAACCTATATTCTTCTTTGAGGTGTATACACTACTATTTGAATTTTTATAACAAGAATGAACTAATTTCAATTATTTTTTATGATTTATTTAATTTCGTTATATTACTTTTGGATTATGATTCAATTTTACCAAGTGGTAAGAGTGTATTGAAATAATCTCATCATTTATCAGGATTGTTTATGATTATGCTTATATTGATGAAATATTTTGATCAATATCTCAATAAATCTCATCAATTTTCTTTTAATACAAAGATTAATGTTATATTCATGTATTTTTACCAATTTTTTTTCTCTTTTGAAATTAATATGATTAATAAAATATTTTTTATAGAATTCGATCTCATTACACTTTTTGGTCAGAAATCTATTTACTTCAAAAAACATGTTTGAAAAGAAATCTAAAATTATTTTAAAATGACATTTAAATATAATTTTCAAGAAAAAAGATTTTAATTTTGTTTAAATTTTTCAAAGCTATTTTAAAATGAAAAAGCTTTTCAATATGTTTTCAAGTTTCTTCAATATGTTTCGAAGAAAAAGGTTTTCAAAGGATTTATTTTTTAAAAATATTTTTTCAAATAATAAATGATATTTCACTCAAGAAATGGTTTTAAAGGAACTTTTTAAATTATTTGTCATCTAAGATGACATAATTTGGTGTTACACATTCCTTTTTGGGAAAATGATCCAAATTTTCCATTCATATTATTTCTCTAAATGGATTATGTTTTTATGGAATGATTTTAATGAAACTCATTTATATTTCATGGTTTATATGCTTATGAAACCTTCTCCCTTTTGTGGGTTATGATTTGATGAAATTATTAGGAAATTTATCTCTTTTTCACTGGTTATGATATGATTACATGTTTATGATACCCATTTCATTTTATGGTTTATGATATGATTGTTTATGATATTGTGTCACATGTATGTATGATTTCTTTATGATATTGGTGTGATATATATCTGCCTCCAATTCATTGGGTAGAGATTTATATCTAATGAGATAGTTATAGCTAGAAATAGGGTGAACTCAGTTCAATAAAGGACTTTTTTCGCTAAGATAGTCTTGGGAGTGAACCTTGACTACTATGATGGTCATGGAAATGAACCATGAATACCATGATAGTATGGTGAGTGAACCCATATTACTTAGATGACACTAATAGTAATGCCTTGACAGCTATGAAAATAATTTTATATGCTTATGTGTCTACCACAAATTCTAAATATTATTCCTATGTTATGCTTTCATGGATTATGATATTGATTCCCTTATGATTCATATATTATGAACTACCAATAATTATACCATGATTTATATTTATGATCTTTTTTTGTAGGGTATGATCTTCTAATGTCATGATAATGTCATCATACCTTTATTCTCATGTTTATGTTTACATATATTCTTTTTTAACCTTAATAAGCTTTGAAGATCACTCCTTTTTATGTTTCCTTTCCCTAGGTTATGGAATTATGTATTATGTATAATATTTCTATGAAGGGTTCTAGTCATAGAGAACTCATCGGGAGATAATGCATCTCACTCATGTACTAGTGTTTATGTGTCCATGTTTTCAAAGGCGCTAGACTAATACGATATTTGGGAGTCTCTTTGTATATTGTATTAAGTATTAAAAAAATAATAATAATGTAATTTTATTGTATGTTAAGTAAGGTTATCTATAAGAAATATCTTCTTTAGTTTTCTAAAGATCTTAGGATCCCTCAACTTTATGTTTCCTCCATGACAGGTAAATCTCATTCCATTCTATATGCATCTGCTCGATGAGGAAGTCCCGAGACAGTGCATGATGGGTGATGGAATCCACCCCACCGATACCTATACTAATAAAACAATAAAATAGATACCCCACCCATTATGGAATTTCATCTATCCAAATGCAGGTGATGAAATTCCACACATTTCTGCACCCTTTACGACAAGATATCTGTTTATCCTCAGTGACCATTGGGACTAAATCCTTTAACTCTTTAGGTGGTGTAGGACCATGTGGAGGAAAGAATACCAATATATTATTTCCTGGATCCTTATGGTGAAGGTCTTAGAAATTAAGTGTTTGGAGAACGATTCTGTTAGTAGGAATGAGCGACAAGATGACTATTCTAGGGAACACTTCTTCATTAGCCTCTCCACCAATGATGGAATCCTCTGCTGCACCTTATGGTATCAAAGATGTGGACACCGTGGCCTCAGCCTCATCTCATTTATCTACTTCCTTAATCTAAATTTCATCCCCAACAACCGCTTTTGAAAGCACCACCACTATGGGCCCATCTTCCATAGATATTTTAGCCATCTCTGTGATGGGACCTAGATCAATACCCTCCATTGAGGGAACAGTCTCAGTAGTCCCCTATAACTGAAATTCTATAATTGTTATAACCTACATGACTTCTCCACCACTTTCCACTATGAGATCAACATATTCCATTTCGGCCTCCACTTCATGTTTAGCTAATGTAAGTGTTGGCCTTGGAGGATGAGTTATGAGCACTGTTTTAATTACCATTCAAATGTATTTCCATCAAGCATAGGAAGGTGAAAAAAAGATTCAAAGGTGTATAAGATAATGTAACTTAATTGAATTGTATACTCCAATGAGGAGTTACCAAATATTCATTGGAATCCCCCTGGGTAGGGTTCCTTTCACAGATGCTACCTCCGCTTCCTTCATTGATATTTGACTATGTATAGCCATGAAATGAGAATGGGACCCCAAAATCACCCCTTCATGGGTTGATATCCCATCACCTTAATTTTTGGGTCTATCTCGGACCTCCCCTACTTTAATTATGATTCTCGCACGAGTGGAAAGATATTTATAGAGTAGTTATATGGACATGTTTGTATCTAAGGTACATCAGATTCAGATATTTACCTAGTTAGTAGTAATTTTTTTTCTTATAGGTGAGCCTAGATAGGAATAATCTCCCCAAGAATCATACAATTCATTTTGAAAGTGAGATCTTGTAGAGATTTCATGTGTTGAAAGATGTGGATGAGAGGTCATGTCAAACATCACCATCACCCAACAAGGCAACATACACATGGTGCCCTGGGAATTCACTAAGTCTTACAGCTCCCCCACATATTATTCCACCTCATACAAAGATATGAGGATTATATCCTTGACATGAACAATATCTATAAGATGCATCCCATACTTATTGAGGTTCTTGAACATCCCACAAGGATTGAGGAACTTCATGTAAACTTCCTTATTTTCCCAATCCTTAAGAAAGATGACATCACTAGGAATGTCCACATGATGTTACCATCTTATAGGATCTTGGAAAAATGTCCTTATGACTACCCCAGATGGATCCCCTTCTATCTGAGTCCACTATCCCAAGAGTGTTGGTCCTGATGCTGAGGTTCCTCTCTCTTCATCTCTTACTGATATGAGCCCATGAACTACTAGTCCCGCTCCTTCTGTCCTTCTTATCAAGAAAGATCTACCACCACTGCACACTCCATCTACATCTCTACCCCTTCCCTTTTGTGGAGGACTTACCCCTTCATTATCCTGAATGGACCATTCCCTCAACATTACCCCAGGATAATAAATCACCAAAATCTTGACATAGTTATGGGTTTGTTCGTACATGCAGTGGAAAGTGGTAGATCATTACACATATTTCCATCATTTCACGTGAACATGCTCTATAATTTCTTTATCACAAAATGGTGGCACTCATGATGCACCTATGAGTACACCTTCGGGGTCAACCTCTATAAGCACCTAAACTACCTCACAAAACAGTGTGGGTTATAACACTCACATACCGACTCACATTCAACCCTTTCCACCCATACCACTCCTAAAAATTCTAGGAGGTATGATCTCTACTCCTCAATCCCCGCACTGTTATCAGTCACTGCCCCTATTGGTAGGGAGAATGGGTGAAATATAAATTTATCTTCTAGCCAAACCTTTTTCATCACATCCATTAGAACCAAATTGATTGGATAGATCCCCAAGATGTTTAGGATTTCTGGTCAAAAGTTTTTTATTGTAGGGGATATTGGGTTAGGATACTCATAGCCCCCATGCGTGGGACCACCAAGCTGTATAGAAAGTGAAAAGGCCCACAAACCCATAAGGGAATCTTCCCATCACATATGTGTTAAAGCACTTTGTATAACTTCATAAGAACTAGGAATTTTATTTTGAATCACTACCCTTTCAATAGAATTTCATCCATTATGAAATTACTTGTATGCACCCCCCATGTGTGAATCCCTCACAAGGAGCATCAAACCATATATAACCATTTTGATAAATCCTTCCATTTTTTCCATGGGTTGAGGACCAGTCATGACACCATATCCCCATAACATACACTATATTTTTTATAGAATACTCCTTTAGGATCCCTTATTTCCCTCTTGATATCACTTTGGATATGTGCATGGACTCTTCGATAATATCCTTACTGAATCTTCCCCTTTAGCAGGAACCTCTACCAGTCTGATTAATAAATAGAAAAACCACTTCTTAAAGTGAACATCCCTAGTCCATGAATTTACCTCACTTGTACCTTTAATCATATCCAACATCAAAGTATCCAATTTAGGAATCTACTCCTAGTCTTCCCACACATTATACTATGGGAGAAAATAATCATACATCACTCTACTGATCAAGATTTAGAGATTTGGTGAAGGTCCCAATGGATAATGCTGACTTCACCGTGATGCAAATGGAAAATGTTGGTCCTCTATGACCATCTACTAAGAATATCAGGAATAATATCTTATGTTTGATAAATGTGGAATTGTGAATCCCATTCCACCTCATAAAGTCCTACCGACTTAATCTCTTCCATGAACTCTCGGCATGACGTCCAGTACCATAAGGCCAAGGCCCACTCAACTGTGAAGTTTCTGCTTTGGTGAAGATCCTGGCCATTATTCCATCAGTTCTTCGGGTCCCCCAAACCCTTCTTAAGAATCATATGATGTTGTGGTAGGTATGTATCATTCTCTAGATACTCCCCATCAACATCATTGATGTTGTTGTAAAAGAAGTCTTCTCTAATGGGTGTGTGGTCTTTCCAAATGTGGCCTTTATTATCCATGTGCCTCTGGTATTGACCTGGAACACCCTTGGAAGAATAATTTAGCACATCTCTACTCACCTTCAGGATGAAAAAATCATACCTCATACCAAATTCACATAGTGGAAACCTCTTAAACAAATGGTACCCCTTCTGTGCCTCTGAAAGTATCTTGAGTAATTATTTGTGGTCTGAGGTTATTTAGATGCACACCCTGATCATGATGTTCTTATCCATATCATCAATCTGAGAAGATTCTATTATAAATTCCCGAGAAACTTCTTGAGTTTTCATTAAATTTAAGACTAGTTGTTTTATAAAACTAGTTTGCAGAGGTCATTCACAATAATTGTTTGTAGTGTTTGGTCCGTGATGCTTTGAGCCATAGTACTAGATTCGTGAAGATGTCGTTTTGATGTCTAATTTTCTATGAAGAAATCATGGATCTACGGTCCTGATGTTTGGCTAATAAGAAATAATTCATTGAGAAAGGATCATGGATATCTGGAGCTTCATGAATAGTGAGAACACGAGATGTTCTCTGTGCAGAGTGAAGTGCCTTTCATCCTCCACGTGACACTATTTATAGGCACCTGACCCGGTTGTGCTTCACGATGAACTTCTTTCTATAAATATCCAAGTGTTAGTATCATGAGTGAGAATCATGAATGATCTTCAGGAAATGTAAAATGTTGACAACTTTCAGTGGTTCTCTCTCAGAATCTGACCTTCCTGTTCCCATCACCACCCATACTAAGGGAGAATTTTTTGGTGATGAAGTATGTGTGTTGAGATATTACAAGGAATTCATAGTCAATTAGGAGAAAATACCATCCAAAACAACCCCTAAACCCTCTTAAGGTTGTTTTTCACCAATCATATTTGCAAAGCTCCCCTTCACAAATTTACAAATCCAGGACGGTATGCACTTCATGTTCGACGGAGCACTGCGACTGCACCCATAATTTATAGTGTTCTTCACAAATTTAAAAATATGAATCCATTAGGGAATCATTAATTTTATTTAAAAACTACTTCCCAACATTGAGAACCCCCTTTACATTAAATATACGGCTCATTTTGACCGTTGGATGATGGTTACCCGACATTTGGACTTTATAATTGCTCCTAATTTGAGAAGTACCTAAGCATCATGAACCAGACCGAAAATCAATATTCCATGGTGCCTGAGCATCATGAAACCCCTTTAATATATTTCTTAATACCTCCACCTAATGTGGGGATCCTTTCTTATAGGATGAATCCCCTTAGGGTTACTTGAGGGTTTGGGAAGTATTAGTCCTTTTCGAATCACTCCTTTCCAGAAATAAGACTTCATATAAGGTAAGGTCAAGATGTTTCATGAAGCCTATTCCTTCACAAAGCCCCTAACCTTTGTGAAGAACCCATATACGTGTCCGTATGCTTCATGAAACCCTTTTCTTGGTCCTTTTCATATGACCTCCCTTTTGCTAACACCTCTTTGCAATGGTTCAGTGCTGAAGGCCCCCACACTGATCCAAGATCGGTCCTGATGCACTTCAAATACTTATATGTCCTAGGCTCCCCATTCGCGTGGACCACTCCACTTCAAGTGTAGCCTGAGATTTCCAGTTACCCTTTTCATCTCATCATAGATACACTAATTCCTTTTTCTTCTCAGAAGAGGCATGTTAATGTGGACCTCATGATTGAGAAATTATCCACAACATTCAAACCTCGAATTTCTGAAGACATACCCCGCCCTGAAGTGAATTAGCTATATTTATATAAGTCCAAGGGGAAAGGAGTGAGTCCCCCATTTCCAGGACACATTATGTAAAACTACCTGACACCAACCTCCTCATAACATGACATTAAATTGTTGTCTTACCTCACATGATGAGCATGGTATCCCCCATGTATGATCATCATGGGATTCCACCTCCCCCACCATGTTGGAAAATTCTCCCATACAGGGAAACTTCCATGCGTAATACACACACTCTCTATCCCCCAAGAATTGGATTATCCATGTATGAATCATAGGGAATGAGATACTCCTCACATGGAATTAAATCCTCCTCACATGGAATGAAATCATCCTCGGGAAGCCTCCATGAATAAGCCCCACTCACATGGAATGATATTCTTCTCACATGGAATGAGATCCTCCCAAGGAAGATTCCATGCATATTCTGAACATCAACTATCATTGGTGTATCACCCACAATAAGAACTTCAGGTTTTGTGCTCCCTCTTAGTTCTCACACTGAGCATGAATCGCGTGGAATTAGAGGTTAGTAGCGGCCAAGACATCCACCCTCTGATAATATGGGCATCCCTCCTAGAGTATGCTCTAGTGTCCACCCTAAATGGGCCTCCCACTTGGTATAATTACCATCCATACAAAAAACTATGGTCCTCCGATATGGTATAATCCCTAATAATATCCTCTTGCAAGGGTCTACTTCCATGAAAAATCCCAAATCATGCCCCCTTCTTAAACTACATTAGAATTTATTCCAAACCAACTGGGATATTTAGGAAGCCTCCCAGAGGTCAAAACCAAACGTCCACTTCATAAAATTGATCCACTCCATGCCCTCCATCAACATGAATCTGAATATTTACTCAAGCCACCAAATCTAGGTGATATCAATCCCCTACTCGGAGGTCACAGCTCCTATGAAGGGTGTTGAAAATGTTGTAGTTGATCACCTCTCTAGGATGGAATTCAAAGACAACTCACACCACCTCTCTGTGTCTGATTCATTTCCCGATGAGCACCTCTATTCAGTGAGTGATTGCCCTTGGTATGCTGACATAGCATACCATTTGGTGACGGGTGAAATTCCAAAATTCTTGGGGACCCAAGCTAAGATGAAATTCCTTTCTGATGTCAAACACTACGTGTTTGATGATCCTTACCTCTTCAAGTTCTGTCCTGATCAAATCATCAGGAGATGTGTTCCCGAGTCTGAACAAGAGTCCATTCTAAAATTTTGTCATGGAGAGGCATGTGGAGGCCACTTTTATACAAAGAAAACCACTTCAAGGGTCCTCCAAAGTGGTTTCTACTGGCCGAAACTCACTAAATATTCCTTCCAATACTGCAAAAGTTGTCCTCATTGTCAGCAATTACGATCCATTTTCAAAAGAAATCAAATGCCCATCACTCCCATTCTGGTCATCGAAATCTTTGATTGTTTGGGAATTGATTTCATGGGACCCTTTCCAAACTCTAAGGGATACCTCTACATCCTCTTAGCTGTTGATTAAGTCTAAAAATGGGTTGAGGCCATTACCACCAAGACTAATGATCATCAAGTTGTGATCCGATTCCTAAAAGAGCATATCTTTTCTAGATTTGGAATTCTGAGGGCTATAATCAGTGATCGTGGAACCCATTTCTGTAATTGCCCATTCTCTTTACTCATGTCTAAATATGGAATTTCTCATAAAGTTTCCATTGCGTACCATCCTCAAACCAATGGTCAATCTGAGTTAGAAAATAGGGAGATTAAGCAAATTTATAAAGAAACTGTCAACCCCTCTAGGAAAGATTGCTCTGAGAAACTCTTGGATGCTCTTTGGGCATATCGCACAGCATTCAAAACCATACTAGGAATGTCACCATATAGGTTGGTATATGGAAAAGCATGCCATTTACCTGTTGAAAATGAGCATATGGAATTTTGGGCAATCAAAAAAATGAATTTTGACATTTCTTTTTCCGAAGAAAAGAGGAAGTTAGATCTTAATGAACTTGAGAAACTTAGGATGGAGGCTTATGAAAATTCAAAGATAAATAAAGCTAGAGTTCAAGCCTACCAATCTAGGAATATCAAAGTCAAAAAATTTGAACTTGGAAAATGTGTGCTCTTGTATAGTTCAAAACTTCATTTACACCCGGGAAAGTTAAGGTCTAGATGGTCAGGTGGATTCATAGTGCATCATGTGTACCCCCATGGGGCAGTAGAGATTTAGGATCCCACAAGTGGTAACATTTTTAAGGTCAATGGTCATAGGTTAAAACCATTCATTGAATCATTCAATAAACAGGAAATAGAGGTAGAGTTAACAGAGCCAACCTATAAACCAGGAAAAAATTGATAGATTTAGGTTCCATGTCGGGCAAACGACGTTAAACAAAAGCACTGAACAGGAGGCAACCCGTGGTCTTCATGTTTCTAATCTTTGTGAATCATTTTTTTCATTCTTCTTTCTTTCCTTCTTCTTCATTTTTTTATTTTAAAAAAATATATATATACAGTTGACCTATTCTTCTTTTATGAGTAAGGATGGGTACGAAATGGGAGCACCATATTCATCCGTGTCACACGGTGTGATCCCTGAGTAATACCTTACCCAGAAAAAATAAAGAAGACAATGTATCATCAGTTTATTTTATTTTATTTTATATTTTTGTAGGTATTTAAAAAAATAGATTGTTGACCTGTTCTTATTTTATGAGTAAGGATGGCTACGAAAGGGGAGCACCGTATTCATCCGTGTCACGCGGTGTGATCCCTGAGTAATACCTTACCCAGAAAATATAAAGAAGACAATGTATCATCAGTTTATGTTATTTTGATGTTTTTTTAGGATAAAATAAAATATACATACAAAAAAATATATATATATTTAAATTAAAAAAAATAAAGGCATGTCATAGGTCATTGGGAAAAGCTGGGCACAATCGTCCAAGCCATTGGGAGACAAACCAGAACTAAAGGGAGACATGGGAATGCATTTTCAACATCAACCACCAGGTGAATTCATTCCATAATTTTCTTTTTCAATGTCTTTGTTGAACTTCTATCCTACCCCTTCTATGTATGAATTCTTTAAACACTGGGGACAGAGTTATTCTAATTTGGGGGGGGGAGATGAAAATGTGTGGAAGGAAAAAGGTCATTAACCTTGAACATGATAACACACATTCCAAACTCTGAAATTAGATATCAAATAATTTTGCATGCCTTGATTCTGATTTTAATACAAGTTTATGTTCATGTGCATAGATATTGGAAAGTGCGGTTGTCCGATGTGATTTTTCACTGTTATATTTTCATCCATTTAATAAAAAAACACAATGCACGTCCTCTAGAATATGGGGGTTTAGTTGGAGTTTTTGGGGACCCATAATAAATATCATAGGATTGGTGATCATTTTAATTTTAACATGAGTATTCAAAAAAAAAATCAATTCTGCGTAGAGCAATAAATTGACCTAATGTGTGGCTTTCGGTACTTGGGGATCGCGACTCCATAGTTTTCTGGCCTAGAGTTGGGCATTTTATCTCTATTTGTGGTAATTTGAATTTTTTTTGATTGAGTTAACTCGAGATGATGCCCGAGTATGTGAGCTTCACTTGGTTCCCTAAGGTCTTTGAGCCTGGGAGTCATCGGCAAAGTATTGCTACATGGGTTGACTCGATTGAGTTCAATTTCAATTACCATGGAAAAATTGCAAAAAAAAAACCAAAAACCAAAAATAAAAAAAATAAAAAAATGAGTACTCATCTTATTATTAAAATTTTATTGCTTCTAGCGCTTCCATCTTTTCTCCATCGAATGAAAATGAACCCCCATATCTATTGTGACAAACAACACTTCATCATGCTTAATTGAATTTGGATGAAATATGGAAATGAATTTGAACAAAGGAATGGGATTGGGATTGAGATATGCTTATGGAAATATCTTGTTTTAAATGATTTTGATGGGTTTCATAATTTTTTGGTATGTGATCTTTGGGTGAGAAATGTGTATTAAAATGTTTTTGGAAAAGGTCATTTGAATTTCATTTTTGTGAGATATATTTTGCTCGGGACTAGAAAAACTCAAGTTGGGGGGTGTGATTAGCCAATAAAAACACATATTTTGATTACATATTAATTTTATTAAATGTTTATTTTTGATCTTATGGGCCTGAGTTAGTGGATTTTAATTTTGAACATTCATTCTCTTCATTTGTGCACTCCATGCCTAATATGCACCAATTTAGGCCTAATGTTTAATCTGATTTCAAAGAATTTAATTGTCCATATTTTAATTTGATATTTTTGGAAATGGATATAAATTTAAATATGAACATTTTTCATTCAGGGATCAATGGAGGATTCATAAAGGATGATGAGGATTTTTGGTGAAGAAAGGAAACAATTCTGGAGAAGGAAGATTAGATATCATCCCACTGATCGGACTGTGGGGCACACAATACAATCCCAATGAATCCCAAAATTCCTGGAAGGCTAGAAGACATATATAGGAACAAATCATTTTTCTGGATCTAGTGATAATTCGTCCTCAATGGTGGTGATTAAGGCGGCCCAAGTTGAAGATTTTATTTTGGGCCAGATTCTGTGGCCCAGAACAAGAGCCCACTATTTCAATAATATATCCCTAACCACAAAGTCTATTCGGATGATATTTTCCAGGATGTTAGGTATAATCCAGGGATTAATTTAACTCTTCTAGGGACCACTCAAATTATGCCTTCTAGAATGTCCTTTAGGCACGTCTTTCCGATGGATGCAAGCTGGCTGCAACTTCGGGGCAAGAAGTGGAAAAGTGTCTCATCATTAATGTTCCACCCACCTTTCCCCAACATAATTAATTAAAGGAAAATGGGATGATGGGAGATCGGCCAAAGGCTTCCAAAATTCCTATTTAAGGCAGTAGGGATGGAGTATTTTAGGATCTTGGTGCTTTCTTTTCATTGTAATGTTATTATGCCAATTTACCTTTGTAATGTTCTTCCCTCTCATGTAAGTTGTTCGAATCCCCTTAGTCTTCAATAAAAGTTCTTCTTAGTCTCCTATTATGTTCTTATTCACATAATCTTGATACCGTTGCCTCAAGGTGTGAAATTTTTTACACCAAACCTTGTGATTTTGTTCACACAACGGTGGAGTGATCGTTATTTTTGTTTTTTTACTTCTTCAATTCCACCCTCATAAGTCTACTTTCCGCTTCTGTTGAGAACTTGTCATCAATGGAGGGATAGATCTTTTATGGGTTGATCAAAGGGAGTAGAAAGGGGATGGATTAAATGTTATTTCTCACTCCCTAAATTCTATTAATTTCTTTTAATTGAGTTTCTTTCATTCAATGATTTTTATTCTTCCTCTTCCTTATTGAATTTATTCACCCCACTTTCATGTGCTAATTACATCCTTTACCTTGGAGTGATCATGAAAATGATCCTACAAGTGTATAGGTGATTATCATATGTTTTGAAGGTGTTTAATCAGTAAGTGATGAGGGTAGTTTTAATTCATTGCATGAATCCTTCTCAAGTTAATGAAATTAAAATCATAAAAAAAGGAATTCATTCAATCCACCCCGAGCAATAACCTTGGATCAACTCATTTTCTCATAATTTGAATTCACATAGATCATTTAGTGCTCTTTAAAAACAATCTAAAATCAACCCAAGTTGGCCACTTCATATCCAAAAATCGATCTCTTTCTATTGAGTGTCTAAAGGTTCTTCTTCGGTCTCTGAGGATTCGACAACCCAAGTTACACTACAAGCGACTGCTTGACCCTTAAAACTTGGGTAAATTTGGGAGAAACCAAAATTCCTCATAAGGAAGCATTCCTCAACTTTATTTTTATGTTTTAGCCTTGGGTTAACTAAGGGTAACTCTAGATGACACTACGGAAACACTGACTCTTAGTGAGTCCAACAAAACAGAATAGAACAACCAATATGAACTCATAGTCATCCCAAAACCTACCAAATATTTCTTATGTAAAATAATTCAAAATAAATAGCCTATCAAAAATACCACCTCACATCGAATGAGGAACACAACATCTAATGAGGCATGATAATTCCTAAAACTAACATAACACATAGGGGATATACAATGGAACGTACAATAAAATTAATTACATATAGATCTTCTTTAATTTATCAAAATCCCACGAAATCTCTGTCACGAACCGTCCCTCGAGGCCTGTGTCATGACTACCCAAACCCACCTTCTATAGGCCAGGGCCTGACGACTAGCAACAATGGCATAAATCCCTAAAATAGGATGGTGTTGCCTTTATAACTTGAAAAACGCACAAAATAGGGTATGAGTTGGAAGCAAAACACTAAATAAAATGGTATACAGAAGGAGTGATGAAAAGTAAAAGGGGGATGGAAATACAAGCCCAATTGTAATGTAAAAGGATACCGAAAGTACAAGTTCTGGATAAAGAGAAAATGGCTCCTGGATCGTCCACTGGGAAATCCTACCTGAATGGTAGGTAGAGATAGACTCCACAGCACTCCACGTCTGTCCATCTCATCTGTGTACCATCACAACGTGTTGACCACCTCTGGGTACCATCTTTTCCTGGTACACTCAGACTCGGTCAATGATGTCTGTCGTCTGCATCCAACACAACGAGGTGAGAGCATAGCCTATGCAGGGGTGAATATAACGATACTCAGTAGGGACCCCAAGGCCCTAAAGGTCTAACAAATCCAATAAGGATAAATCACGAAGTATGAAATCAATAGATAACCCCACTTAGGTATATGACCATACATATACCTAAGTTATCATGTAATCCATCTCAATCTGGAGATAACACAAAAGTTACTGACTCAGCTCAACCAGGATTTTTATTCATATTATCGAAACCACGACTGCTGGAGAACTCCTCCTTTGTCGAGTTCCAAGGGCTTGCCGTGATACCAAGGTGCTTCCCACTAACCTTGGACTGCTGAGGTACTCCTTCTGTCAAGTACCGTGGGTCTGTTGCGTCACCAAGGCGCTCCCCACCGTGGGTCTGCCGCATCACCAAGGCGCTCCCCCTCGTTTCCTACTAAGGTACTCCTCCTATCGAGTACAGTGGGTCTGCTGCGACACTAAGGTGCTACCCACTGTGGGCCTGCCGCAACACCAAGGAAATTCCCACTGGGTCTGTCAAATCACTCCGAGTCGAAACGGTCAACATTCGTCAGGTCTCAGCTAGTTACTAGGTCTCCGCACTATGCTCGCTCGTCTATAGGAGGATCCACTATTTGAGATACAAGTAGATACTCTAACTGTCATGATGTCCCACGTACAAGTATCTCAAAGGTCCGCCATGTCATAGAGGTCTCAATGCAATAGACAACGTGTCAATCGGACGCCCAGTGTGTGAGTTATTATCCTTTTAGTCCTGGGGGTCTGGTTGGATTCATGTATGATCCAACCTGACCGCATTTCAACTCTACCCCAAACTCCAATGTGGTATACTCAAAGGGACCATCGCTCTCTTAGAATACCAGCGTCGCTGACAGTTCGTCAAACCATCGTCTGGTGCCAAAGATATGGCCAAAGAAAGTAAAGGGTCGGTAGTGGGCATGGGTCCGGTCCGACTCGGTCCAGGTCGACCATGTCAGTCCTATTGGGTCTGGCTCAGCCCATTGGGCAGGCCAACCTGTTAGGTTCGGCCCATCTCGCTAGGCCTAGCCCAGTAGACCGTGTAGGAAGTTCGACCCTGGCTCGGGGCCGGTTCGACATGAAGCGCCGAGATGGTGGAGAAGGTCGGCTTGGTCCAGATGGCTGAGACCGATTCGTCCAGTGCCACAAGGGGCACGTATTGGGCAGTACGGGGTGCGTGGGGCATGTGGGGCGCGCGGCAGGCGCGGTTCGACCGGGTGCACAGGAGGCGGCCGGGTATGGCACGGCCAAGCCAGCAGGCGGCCGAGAAGGGTGCGGCCAGTCAGGCAGGTGGCCGGTAGGCAGCCGGGCGGGGCACGACCAGGTCGGCAGGCAACCAGGTAGGGTGCGGCCCAGCATGCAGGCAGGCTGGGTAGCTGAGAGGCCGATGCAGCTCAGGCCGGCGGGAGACACGCCCAGCACGGATCAGAAGCTTACCTACAGCACAGTTTGGCCGGAGGTGGTGGAGCCGGTTCGGCTGGCACGTCACGAGGGTGGCGAGGTTCGCGTAGGCCATGGGTAGCGTAGTCGTTGCCTTCGTCGTCTCGTTGCCTCTTCACCATGCCGAAGATCATCACAAAATAAGAACGATGGAGGGGTCGGGCAATGTTGGTTTGGCCCACACCCTCCACATTTAGGGTAGTACCAAGCGGTTCAAACTTTCATGAGTTTTCAAAGAATTACTCAAGAATAGAAAAGGGGATAAATATGAACCAAATCACCGCACATCATCCCACAAATAAAACAAACTCAAATAATTCCCCCTACCTTTGTTCATCGTTCTTCGATGGAGTCGCGAGAAAAAAGACGGTGTTGAGGCCGTTCGTCGCGTCCGCCGTACACTTCCAATCCCGAGCTTGCACGTCGGTTCAAGAAGACACTCCATGTTGGTAGGATCCGAGGAAGGAAGTCAAAGTTTCTCCTCGTCGACATTCTTCATTCTTCATTCTTCGTTCATCATTGGGATATTTTCTCTCTTCTCCCAAGTTCCACCAAAAAGAAATGCCAACCAAAATAATAAGAGATTGGGATATCTTATTAATTCATTGGCACAATATTCAAATTGGATGAATTAATTTAATTGGCTTCCCCTTAATTAATTGAAGGATTTGGCACCATTAAATTAGGGGAGTTTGAACCAATAAAGGAGGGGGATGTGGAGAGACTCTCCCATATTAATGAGGGGATTTGAGAGGTTTTCATCTCCCACATTAATAGGGGGTTTAGTCCCATGTGGTCCCCACATCATAACCTCTCACGAGATGTTAGGTTTGGGTGGTCCCCACCATAATAACCTCTCATGGGAGGTTAAGGTGTGATGGTCCCACCTCCAACTTCAGTGAGGAGGTTTTAACCAACAAATAAAAAAATTCCACACACTTTATTTTTATTTAATTCATTCTCTAAAAACCTAAAAACCATCTTTTAACCTCGACCCACAGCCGTCGAGGTGATAGTCTTTTTAAGAGAATACCAGCACTATGAGTTCAACAGTGTCCTCAGATTTGAATTCCGAGCACCAGTTCAATAGTTATAAAAACCCACTTGTATTTTTACTGAACGTACCCAAAAAAAACTTTAGAAATTTATTCTGGGCACACCCGACCTAGAAATCATGCGTCGTCAATTTTAGCGGACTTGTAAAATTACGATTTATTTAAGAAAAAATTTTCCACCGAATTTATGGGTATTTAAACTCTCTTCGTTTATCTAAAACTAAATTAAAAAAATTATAAATGAACTAATGTAAAACTAAAAAAGTTTACACATCAGGGATCACTCTTTAGGATATATGTTTCTTATTCTATAAATAACTTTACAGGGTATACTTGAATCCAAATGAAAAAAAATCCAAACAATCCAAATTATTTTCCCTGAAACATAAATAATGGACAAACTACAAAGACATCTAATATAATGGTAATTTAAAAACTAGAGAATATGTTCAAGAAAATATATCTAAATAAAGATTTCCCTTAAATTCAATCTCTTCAAACGTAACATAAAAAAATCCATGAACTCATGACTTTATAAATATCACAAGAAGATCCATTTAAACTGGATTCCTATATCAACAAGATATAATCCATCCAAAACAAAAGAAAATTCAAAAATTTATCATAATAATTATAAAATAACCAATATAAAACACCTGAAATGATAATATTAATAAGGAATAAACAATCTAAATCAAAATAAATCTTGAATTACTGATAAACCAAAAATTTTAAATGAATAGTTGAATTAATCATTCCTTGAGATCCCCCAAGAGAATAACACTTTTTAACTAGGCCAAATAATAGACATACAGTAATTCCAATATGGCCCCTCAAGCATAAAGGTGTCAAACTTAACCTTGGACAACTCAGGTGGGTCAATCTGGGTGAAAGCATCCTCAACCATTAGTAGCAACACTACTACTTCATGAGAATATTATTTCCTTGAGAAATGAGAAGGATTCAGGTTTCAGAACACTAGAACAAAATAATTATAATAGGGATGTAGAGGATCAAAATAATGATCTAATATTATATTGGATGGAACACCCATTAAAATAAAACCTTGATCAACCAAAAATCTTTTAAATCCTTATAAGGGAGAAATATAAATAAAAGAGAAAATAATACCATCCCAAACAATTGAAAACCACAAACATCATAACTGGAAAAATTTAAAAAAAAATCTCAAAATATTGTTTAAAAAATCATTAAATCCAAAATCTTCAAAATTGAAATGAAAAAACAACAAGTATCTCGATTTATTTTCATAAGAGATGAGATTCACCGCTCTAACCTAAGATGGTTTTATTTAAATTCATATCAAAATAACTTTTATACTTTAAATAAATGTTTCTACCCAAAACGTTTAAGAAAACCTATTTCATGAAAAAGAGAATTTAATTCTTTTGGAAACCATTCAAATATGTTTTCATATTTTGGTAAAACAATATTAACATTTCAAAATGATCAAAACTATATATTTTAAAAGTACTTCTGAAATAAAACTTTCGAACAATTCCAAATTGTTTTTCTCAAAATCACTTAAAAAACATAAAAGTAAATCACTGTATCCCTTTTTATAATGGCCAAATTGTTTTTCTCAAAATCACTTAAAAACCATAAAAGTAAATCACTATATACCTTTTTATAATGGTGTTAATGAACTTTCCAAAAACCAATCATCATTTTAAATTAAAATAATTTTATAAACATTTTCAAATCTAAATAAAATTTTATAAATAATTTCAATTATTTTATAAAAGTCAGTTAATTTTCATTTTTTTAAGCAATACCATTTAATATTTAAATTTATATTTTACTCTATCAAACATAAACAACATAATGAATGAAAAATTTCATGACTGTAAAAAGTCAGAATAATGAAAAAAACCATAGAAGATCAACAAAATCATTGAGAGGGAGAGGGGGAGAATTAGTGATATCTTTTTCTTTTATACTATCTGTTTCATGAAATAAACTTATCCTCATATTATATATTTTTCACATTGCTAAAAAAAAATCAAACACCAATTGTAACACATGTATTGAGAAGGTTCACTACTGAATAAGAGTAAACAATCCTTGAAATAGTTTGGTAATAATCCAATACCACATAATCCACTAGAAAAATATAATTTAATGTAGATAAAATGAGTGGGAAATATCCTTACACATGTATAGCACTATGATCAATAAATTTGTGAATGTTCTTATTTTACTTTAGAAGATGAAAATAAGTTTTTCTAACAATTTTATATAACATCACCAAATGTTTCATAACATTTTACTATGTTTCTTCAACAACTTTCACTTTTGTAATTATTCCAAAAAAAATTTCACATAAAGAATTAGGTAGGAATAGATTTTCTGGACATTCTATAGAACATAGTATGATCACTCATTCCAATTACACTATCCAATAGTCCAGAATAAGACTAATTCACTAGTATGATTATTCAGTATAATTTTTCAGTTCGATCTAGTGATTCCTAACCACCACTCCTCTGATCACAAGTTCTTTAACCACTACATCTTTGACCACAACTTGTCTGATTAAAAATTATTTTATTAAAAATACTATCCAAAATAGTTTCAACCTATAATTCAATATAATCTCATTTTTTTCATGTGAATAGTGTCATATTACATTGTACATTGACCTCTTTATATAGGTGTTCCAAGAAAAAAGTAAGAACCCAAAAATAATTTTCTGACTAAAAAATAATCATAGATATAAATTAATTAAGAAATTATTACTTCACATGACCATGTATTATCTCTTATAATGAAATTCCCTGACCCCAGTTACCTAGTAATAGTGCATTATTATATAACATTTTCATGATCACAAGAGATCAAGCCCAGAAAGACCAGTCAGTTTAGTATCCTTCGAAGTTCTAGATATAATCATAAGTTTTACTTTACATTATGAAATAAATGATAAAAAAAATTGTGTATCCTTTTAACACACTCATATCCCTTAGCCTATCCCTATAGGTCATTCATAAAATACATTTTCGCATCCTCATAAAAATAAAACATAAGAAAGGGGTGAGCTCAAACGCACTGTATGGATGACAATATAACAAAAACTAACAAAAATAATCATAAACATTTAAAGAAATTTATTAGACTAAAACACAATACTTTTAAACATAAAATTCATTATAATATGGCAAAGATAAATCTAATAATTAAATTTACTTATTCTACTGTATATTCTAATAGTCAAGTAATCACATGTATTATCAATATTTAATCTTATAATGGTGGGAAGAAAAATGTCACACATCATAACCACATAGTCAAGGCCTCATGCTAAGAGTAAAAATAAATATATTAACAATGCCTTGTTCCGAGACACTAGTTTGTCTCATGAGACCTACCGATGCATCGAGGTGATATAGTAGGCCCTTCCCATCACTTACTACGTCCAATGCATTCCTGATACGAAAAGTCTGAAACATAACATAAACATTAATTTTAAAACTAGCATATGAAATGTTAATAATTTTACCATAAACCATGAATGGTATAAAAATAGCACATCCACAGTCAAAAATATCACAAAACCTTCAATACAATATTTAAGATTGTATCATATTAAATCAACTTCAAACATGAGTAAAATCCAATAAAATATGTTGACATAGAATAAATAAATCCCAAAACTATTTGAGTGAAATATATATTTTTATTTTGAAATCATTTAGAAGTAAAGAAATCATTTATTTTAAAAATATTATTATAATCTTTTAAGGGAAGCTTCAATGGTGTTATAATGGCAGAAAATAGCCACACCTACTATATAAGTAAAAAACTTTATTTCATTAATTTGTCTAAAAGGTCATAAAGTACCTTGTTTGTAAAAAAAGATTCCATTAAAATCATTTTATATACAGTCAAACAATGGAATAAATGAATTTATCCCATAGTCTCAGAAATATTAAAAAGGTTTTGGAAGACATTTTTAAGAAACACAGATGTGGATGATAAAGAAGTCCTAGTAGATACTTACGGATAAACAACCTTGGATAATAATAAGATTGTAAAATTAAACCCTACCATGTATTTTTCCTTAGTTAAGGGTACATTAAACACCTTTATAATGGTTAAATTATTTTTATTAAATTTTAAAATAACCACATTATTATATATGATACCATATATTATCCTCTAATATTGCTTGGTTAGTAATATTTCTGTATTTTCATTATTTCGGGTGTTAACTAATTCATTTTATTTTATGTTTTGTTACATAAGTAATGTTGGTTATGGATATGATTTATTTGATTCATATCCATAATGATATTATGTTCTTAAAACTTATTTCATTAATCATCAAATGAATATTATTCTTGAATGGTTATGATGGGGAAACAAATCTCACCATGTTGTGGAGATAGTAATCCGTACGTACACACAAGAGACAATATCATTCTATTGATGGTCAAATAGAATGTAATAGAATGGTATATTATATATAAAAAATAATTATAATGTTGTATTTATTATTTATATCCATTATACTCATTATTATTTGCATACAAATACTGAACCGTTGAATAACAAACTACACCACGACATGGAGACAGTAAGCAGTACGTACACACGTATGGTGATATTGTCATTCATAGGATGGATAGAATAATGAATATGATTGTAACATATTTATAATAACTTCAATGTCTGTATAAGTTACTAGATTTATTATTTGGTAAGGAAAAAACTTATAAATAGGATGTGGAAGAAGAATTTTTTTTAAAGAGGTGATTAAATAATTACCTCTTCTTCGGGTGCTTCCTTTTGATTGGAACAAAAGGTCTCCTTAGGTCGTATTTATGATCAATTTAATTCCTCTAGGATTAATTGTGGGTAGTTGAGAGTTTATTTGGGTAGGGGTTGGCCGATAAAGATGGATTTGGAGGTGTGAATTTAAGAGAAGGGGATGTACCCTTTTATAAGAGAGGTGAGAGGCACTTTAGGCAAAGCTTGAAATATTATTGTTTTACAAAATTATTATAGGTTTCTAATAGATAAAAATGGATTTATTTAGAGTATAAGGTGTTTATGGGTCGAAATAATCTCAAGCAATAGGTTTTGGAAAAGTTTAGGTCACCATATTAACCTTATATTTTTAGATTTAACTCCTAGTTAAATAGTTTAACTTTTACCATGTATTCTTGTATTTTTATACTACATCGTTAATATAGTTTCTATAAAATTAAAAGATAACATAAAGTGGTTCATTAATGACATATAACCCTGTGGGCACCACAGCGCATGAAAGACAACACGTTTTGCCCTAAAAGATATATGAAACCATAGGAAGAGCCACCGATGTGACCCCTTAGGCACATGAAGGCCGCCGACACGTAGTAGCATTCATCCCGGGTAGCGTCCAACACCGCCGAGAAGACAGGCCCCATGTCCAGAGAGGGTCCTCACGCATGAAATTTATCATTATATAATTCCTTTTCCTGAATATTATATTTTCTGAATAATATATCATTTAATAAAGTAGTATTTGTTTTAGAAAGTCATTTATGTAAATTTTGACACTATAGTATACGGTTTTTTGTGAAATTCATAAAACCTATATTACTTAAAAAAATAAATTTAATCAACCATAAAATGTCATATTCACATAGAAAATTTGTTTATGGCATCAAAAGCTTCAATTTAAATTTATTTTAATATTTATAATATCAATTATTTATATCATCCATTAATAAGGTAATTACTCCATCACCACTGTGTCACATATAAAATTAACTATTTAATGTATAAAAATTATAAATAAAATACAATTATTTAGTAAAACATTGTATATTTCTAATGAATATTTATATTCGAATATAGATTTTGTTTAACCCTATAATAATAATGGTTTAGTTATTAAACATTGATTTTAACACTTTTAACTCTTCTTTAAAGAAAATATAATAAATGTCCTAATATAACCAAAATGGATCAAAAATGATATTATTTTTGTAATATGGTTTATTTTGGTAAAAAAACTTATCCTATATAATTATGACATGTTTTGGGGTAATTTTAAATTATTATAGTATTATTTCTACCTTTAGTTACCCTATTTAATTTTAACCGTAGTAAATAAAAATCAAAAGAAACTATTCACCCGAAATTATTTTCATCCTATTGAACCAAATTTTACTTATAGATGACAACCATTTTTTTCATATTTTTCAAATTCAATTCACAGAAGTGGTAAAATTTTGTTTTATGTAGATTTGCAAATGTGTCCAGAAGGTGGGTAAATGACGTTAATAAGTACAATCAAATTTTATATATCTAATATTATTATAAAATGATACTAATGAATTAAATTGGACTAATATAGGTATTATGTATCTATTTCAACCTTAAAATAATTTTAAATTAAAAATAATTGTTAAAATAAAATTTTGGTTATAAACAATAACACAGTGTTTTTCACTATTCCTCAAAAATTGAAAGATTTCAGAAAAATACCCAAAATTTACGATAAGCTAATTTTGATATCCTGAATCCAAAAATGAAGTACATTTTGAAAAATAAAATTTATAAATTTTTAAAAAGAAGATATTACAATTCATAACTAGTTTTTAAACGGTTAGTTTGATTGTTTGGGATGTGCTGTAACTTAGAGACGCGTACAATCAAGATATTTTATTATTCAAAGAGAATCATACTGTGGAAGCTTGGAGTGTTACATTCTTCCCTCCTTCAAATAATTCCATTCTAGAAATTTGGAGAATATAACTACATAAAAAGATTCAGGTGGTTCTTCATCATAAGTTCCTCAGGTTCCCACATTGCCTCTTATATTCTATGGTTTCTCCAAATAACTTTAACCAGATGATTCTTCCAGTTTCTCAACATTTTTCTCTGGTATAAATAATTCTGATAGGCTAGTCACAATAAGATAGATCAGGTTCCAGTTCTATTTCATCATAGTTGAGTACATGTGTTGGGTCAGACATTTATTTTCTAAATCGTGATATGTGGAACACATCATGAACTTTAGAGAGACTTTGTGGAATTCCCAAACAGTAAGCTACTACTCCAATTAATTCTCGAAATTGAAAAGGTTCAATATACCTAAGACTTAATTTACCCTTCTTACTAAATCATATAACACCATTCCATGGAGACAATTTCATGAAAACATGATATCTTACTTGAAATTCCAAATCCATCCTTCGGTTAACGACATAGCTCTTTTGCCTAATTTGAGATACTTTGATGTGGGTTTAGATAAACTTCACCTTTTCCATTGTTTCCTCTACAAGTTTTGGGCCTATGAGTTTTCTTTCACCAACATCATCTCAACGAGTTGGTGTGCGACATCTCTTTCCATATAACACATCATATGGTTCCATCTAAATACTTGAATGGAAGGTATTGTTATATGAAAATTCAACCAGAGTTAAATTTTGATCCCACATACATTGAAAGTTATGTGAGAAAGATCTCAAAATTTTATCAATGGTTTAAATAGTCTGTTCTAAATGTCCATCAGTTTGAGGGTGGGGCATTGCTCAAATGAAGTTCAGTATCCAAGGATTTCTGAAATCTTTTCCATAATCTTGATGTAAAATGGGGATCAAAATAAAAAACAATCAATAGGGGTACACCATGAAGACTTACAACTACATTTATATATAGTAGTTCTAATTGTTCATGTGGTAAATCTTCACTTATAGAAAGAAAATCCACTGACATGGTAAGACGATCAATAATGACTCATATTTCATCATTCATTTAAGGAGTCTTTGGTAGCCCCATTACAAATTCCATCGTAATATTGTCCCATTTCCACTTAGGTATAGGAATAGGTTGCATGACTCCACTAGGATGTTGTATTCCAACATTCACCTATTGACAAATGATACATCTTAACACATAATCAGAAATCACCCTCTTCATGTTGTCCCACAAAAAATGTTCCTTCAAATCTCTATATATCTTAGTGCTACCAGGGTGTTTGGAGAATTTGGAGCTATGAGCACCATCCAACAATTCCATTTTAGATCAGGTATAATGGGAACACAAAGCCTCTTCCCAAATTTCAAAAACTCATCTTCATATATGATTTCAATCAATCTCCCATCATTCACAACTTTAATTTTTTTTGAAACTCCTCATCCTTAGTCTGATAACTTTTTTTTTCTAGTAAAGATGGTTTGGAAACTATTTGAAAAAGTATTGATGTTTCACCTTCCATGATTATTCCCATATCCATCTTTAATAGATCCATGAACATATGATCTCTTTCAACTCTCATTTTGTTCAGAACTCCATGATCCTTTTTGCTCAAAGCATATACCACCTTATTTTCCTTCCCTGGGTGGTAGTTTATAGTGCAATAATAATCCTTGAGTAGTTCAATCCATCTACTTTACCACATGTTGAGTTATTTCTTTGAGAAAATATACTTCAAACTCTTATGATAAATATATGTCTTACATTTTCACCATAGAGATAGCATCTCCACATATTCAGAGACAATATTCCAGCTGGAAACTCAATATCATGAGTCAGATAGATTAGTTCATTAATTTTTAGCTGCTGGGATGCATAGTCAAAAACTCTATCATTCCACATAAGGACACAACCAAGTCCTTTCTTTTATGCATAACCGTAAATAACAAACCCATCATTCCCCGATGGTAGAGTAAAGATAGGTTAATTGAATAATATTCTATTCAATTCTTCAAAACATTATTCACAATCTTTTGTCCAAACAAATTTAACCCCGTTATGTGGGAGATTTGTTATTGGGTTAGCCAATCTGAAACAATTATATATGAAACACCGATAATAACCTACTAAACCAATAAAACTATGTACCTCAGTAATACCTATCATTTCTAGCCATTCATGTATTTCCTTTGTCTTTGAAGGATCAGTAGAGATTCCATTCTTAGAGACAATATGGAAAATAAAATAAATCTCCATTAGCCAAAATTCACACTTGATAAACTTCCCATATAATCCATTTCTTCTAAGAGTTTTCAGAATAATGTGAAAGTGATTTTCAGGATATTTGTAGCATTTAGAGTATACCAATATATCATTAATAAATACCACTAAAATTCATCAAGATATTCCTTGAAAACCCCATTCATTAGATCCATTAAAACAGAGGGTGCATTAGTCTGTCCAAAAGGTATTTTTGTTAACTCATAATTCCCTTAACTTGTTCAAAATGTAGCCTTTGGAATGTCTTCCTTCTTCATGAAAAACTGATGTTATCTATATTGAAGGTCAATCTTTTAAAAATATCTACCTCTATGTAGTTGATCAAATAAATCATCAATGCGAGGTAGGGGATACTTGTTTTTTATTGTTATAGTGTAGATCTCCCTATAGTCAATGCACAACCTCCTAGATCCATCATTCTTCTTATAAAAAAGAGTAGGGGCTCCCCATGGAGAAACACTAAGGTGAATAAATCCTTTATTACTCAATTCATTACAACACACCAAGATTTCATAGTACGTTTTCTCATAAACGTAATTCAACAGATTACGCTACAGGCAACACCGAGTTCGAGCGCACCACAACTTACCAAACATGCCATTCAAAAATAAGTTATGAATATTATTAACAATATTTTGAATCTTATATACTCTATATAATTTTAACATCCATATTATGTGTTTCTTAGACATAATATATGAACACATTCATTTTTTTCAGATAAAAGATGTATTTTAAAAAAAAAATCAATTTAACCACCTTTTAATGGAGAACCTTTTTTAAAACTAATATTTGAAAATTTAATATATTAAATTTAATTAAATTTAATTATACTTGGGAACAGGGACTTAAAAATTGATTTTGGATAGTTTTTTGGTACTTTTCTGATAACTTTCATATTTTGACTAATAGTGGGAAATACGATGTTTTAACAGAAAAATAAATTTTTAATCAAAATAATTTATAGTTTAAAATTATGAATTTTAATTGTTTTAATGTATAATTAGATTATATTTTTATCATTTAATACAACTTCATTCATTATAAGTAACTTCACATTAAAATTTGACATAAACACATGTCAATCTTTTGATAGTTTTTACTTTTTTTAAACCTTCTTTTTGGTTTTGACCACATAAATTTATTTTAAATTAATTAATACAACCTCTATGCTTCGAATTTGGTAAAATATACTTCATTTTTGAATTGGGAATATCAAAATTAGATTAGGGTGTTTTTTTATTTTTCTGAAAACGTTAAATTTTTGATGAATAGTGAAGAACACGTTGTTATTATTTAAAACTGAGTTTTTATTTAATTATTTAGTTTATTTAAATTTATTTTAAGTCAAAATAGATATAAAATACCTATATAAGTTCAATTTAATTCATTGTTGTCATTTTGTAATAAAATTTTATGTATAAACATTTATTGAACTTTTTAAACTATTTTACTCATCTTCTAGGAAGGTTAGAAAATTTGCATAAAACATAAATTTACCTCTTCTATGAGTTTAATTTAAAAAATCTGAGAGACATGGTTGAAATCAGTGAGTAAAATGTGATTCAATAAGATTGAAATAATTTTTGGTGAATAGTAACTTTTGACTTTTATTTACCATCATTAAAAATAAATAGGGTAATTAAAGGTAAAAATGATATTATAATTACCGTAACACATGTACAAATTATATTGAATCATTATAATTCAACCAAAAACAACTTTAGGAATAAAATATGATCCTTTGGGTACACTTGGATAAGATTAGGACATTTATTATTATTTTTTTCAAAGAAGAGTTAAAAGTATTAAATTTAATGTTTAATAACTAAACCATTTTTAATATAGGATTATACATAAGATAAATTTGATTATAAATATTGATTATAAATATAAAAATATTTCCTATATATTTTTATTTTTTTTAATTTTTATACATTATATAATTAAATTTATTTGTGAAACAATGATGATGTAGTAATAAACTAATTAATGAAAGAATCAAATAAATGGTATTATAAATATTAAAATAAAAATAATTTCATAGTTTTTATGAAATAAACGAATTTTATAGGTTAATATGACATGTTATGGTTGATTAGATAATGTTTTTATAAGTGATATGGTTTTTCTGACTTTCACAAAAACAAAATACTAACAGTGTCAAAATTGACATAAATTTATTTTTAAAATAAATACTATATTATTTGTTGATATAATATTCCTAAAAATATTATGTTCGACCAAATAGCATAAATAATATTATATATTTCATTAATGAACCACTTGAGGTTCTTTTGGAAGTTTAGAGTACGTTTATTAACCATATAGTATAAGAATACAAGAAGACACAATAAAAGTTAAAATATTTAATTAAGAGTTAAATCTAAAAGATAAGGTTAAAATGGTAACCTATATTTTCCTAAAACCTATTGGTTGAGATGATTTCGACTCTTAACCACCTAAGTCTAGAAGTAAATTCATTTTGAGCCATTATAAACCGAATACGATTGTATAATAAATTAATATTTTAATCTTTTCCAAAAGTTACCCTCACCCCTCTCATAAAAGGGCACTAACCTTCTCTCAAAATCATGCCTCCAAAGCCATTTTGTTCGGCCAAACCCTGACCAAATATCTTAACAACTTCCCTAACATCTATATAGAGTCATTACTTTGATCGGAAATCCAACCTATGGATCCCTTTTGATCAATTCAAAAGGAAACACCTGAAAAAGAGGTAATAATTTCACCACCCAATTTCAAGTTATTTTCTTATTCCACTTTCTATTTATTTGTTGTTTCCATATTAAAATAAAATATTTAGTATCTCCTACATACTATGATGTTATTATAAATAAGTTATAACCATATTCGTTATTGTATCCATCCTACATATGACAAAGTCAATATATGTGCGTACGTACGGCTTACTGTTTCCACGTCGTGGTGTAATTTGTTATTTAAACACTTCATTATTTGGATGGGTATAATAATTACTATAAATGATTTAAATAATAAATATTACATGTTAATTAATCTGTATTTTTGATATAAAATCCAATTAAATATGATTTCTCCATCAATATAATGATATTGTCGCTCGTACGTACCTACAGATTACCATCTCCATGACGCGATGAGAATCATTCCCACATTCACCATTCTATAATGATTGTGAAAATATATACTATTAATAAGTATGTAAAATATGAAATAATAATGATACTATATATATATATATGTATGTATGTACTGATATATATCTTATTCACTTACTTCCGTTCAATACGATATGAAAACAAAAATAGTGTTTATGCTTGCGTATGGCCTACTGTCTCCATAAATGGTGCCTTCCATTTCATATATCTATCTATTATAAATATTTATATTCTAAATATATATGATATATAAATCATGTTTTATATTCTAGAAGTATTTAAATCATTATCTAAGTGATACGATCAAGAATAACAAGTTAAAACACTTACGATAAAGAAAACGTTTATTACCTGAAATGTTAATTTAATATGGAAATCATTATTTAATGGCTAGTATAAAGTCATAAATTAATCATGTATGATATTAAAAATATGAATATGGTTCTGATATAATTTAATAACATACTATGTATGACAACCCTTCTTTTTATTACAAATTAAACATGATTTATTACATAAAGCTTCACTTGATACAACAAAGAAGATCGAGAGGTTTAGTGTCTTTGGGGCTTAGAATCATTACATAAAAACATAAAACTTCAAATACAACATCTTTATTGAAAAATCCATTTACATGACCACTACATTCCCTCATACTTAGCATTGCATGGGATAACCTGAGGACATGCATAAGAAAAGGGTGAGCTATAAAGCCCAGTAAGGGAATACACATGGAATAACATGAGGAGTACAATACATGTTAGGCCATAGGCATATCAATATATCATAAGAGGAACATGAACATAAAGGCATGATAGAACATGATAGTCATAACATGGAAATGTGGCAACAACACTTAACATGGAATTAACATGAGCCACGACTCAGTGCACATAGAGCATGGGTAAATCCTCATTGCACATGAAGCACGAGTAAACCCTCATTGAACTTGAATTAGCATGATTCAACACTCATTTCACATGACGTATCATGATACTATACTTTACCCGATGCATTGGAGCGCTATTAGGGCGCACCCTTCTTAAACATTTAATTTCATGCATAAGTGTGCCACATGGATCATAAAACATGGATTCATAAAACATAATCATTTATTCAATGACAAAGGAATGTGGAATGAAACTTTATAATCAACAATTAAATGATCATGAAGGTGAATACCCTTGATGGAGAAATGGGCATGGTATTTACTACACAATGGCATTGGCTTAGAAAGTCAGTGTAATTTTGGCAGCGTAACAGCGTGATATAAGAATTCATAAAAAATGGTTGATGAGAGAGAAAGGGGTGCCTCATCATATCCACATGAAATGGAAAGTAAGGTGGTAATATAGATACATGTCCCAAAAATTGTAATGCAATTTAGATTCATGATACAAAAGTATTGCTTGAATGTAAATGAGGAGAGAGAAGTTCCTTTCGGAATTTCGACATAGTAACGGGTGTACACGGGAGGCATTTTATGAGAGAGAAAGGGGTCTACCATAATTCAAACAATAATAGGGATGTATGGGGGAGGAGAAAAACCATACCCTAGAATTTATAATTGAAATTATAAGGGCATAACAATATTAAGAAAATTGGACAAAAAAGTGAAAGGAAGAAAAACCCTTACTTGGAAGTGTGCTTCCAAAGGCTAGAGAGAGGCTTGTGAGATACTTATTGGGAGCTTGGGTCACATTGGGAGGATTCTAGAGATATAAGGGTAGTGGTTGGACTAACTCCAAGGGATTTGAGTGAGGAGGAAGTGGGAGCTTGGGTGGGTTTATATTAGAAAGGTGAGGGAATTCTTTATTATTTAGGTTTGGGTCCCCTTACATTAAATTAATCCAAACCACAAACCATCCCATGGTTTTTGCCCATGGTTTTTGGAAAAGGGAAGAGTAAGACAATATATTATAAGTCCAAGGTCCTAAATTCTTAAAATATTAGGTTTGTTTATGTGGAGGTGAGTCACACTCCCATGGAAATTAATTTAAAAAGGCAAGGTGTTGAATAAGTCTTGAGGGGTCCATTAATGCTTTTAAAAGTAAGTCAAACAAAACCAAAATAACATTATTTTAATGGTAAAACATATATTGGCCGAACATAAATATTATAGTATTTTATTACATCACTATTGGGTCATTATGATGTCATAAAACACATTATATATTTAAACGGTATTTAATTTTTACCCAAAAATTTGACTGTCTCAGAAAATTATGAAAAATTCACCATTGGATAATTTCAACATCCTGATTCCATAAATAACATTTATTTTATCTAAATAATTTTCTAAATATGTTAATTTTATTTTTTAAAATAAAAACCAACATTTATAAAAAAATCACGGGTTTTGACAGAAATGGATTTCAAACCTTAATAAAATTTTTAATTGCATTCAAGAAAATATAAGATCATTTATATTTAATAAAAATTAATTTAATACTAATAATATTATTTTGTTAAAATATTATTTAATTCAAAAATCCCTTAATTTAATAAAATACATTTCTTAATTAAATAATAACTAAAAACACCATTTGTACATTAAAAACTATTTAAAATGTATCAAAAATGACTAGAAATTATAATCATTATTATAAAAAAAAAAATGTACATGAACATATTACTAATTATTTGTTACATAACCCCTTAAAACAACCGCATAAAACCTAAGGGTAAGGTGTGCGATGGTGACAGACTCTTGGGGTGGCACGGATAACATCGCTCGAGTGGTAATTTCATTCAACATCCACTTTTCCTGTAGACGGTCACGTTCGAGCTTGATATGATGAAGATCAGCTTGGGTTTGGTCAAGCGCGAAGCCCAAAGACGCCACCTCTTTTCCGAGCTCCGAAAAATGGACTTCGTATGGGGAAATTCTACTGGATGAGGCCATCGCTTCCTTTCTCTGAGTAAAATGGATTTGTTAAAGTCCTATATTTATACTAATCATGTGATCACTATTCAATGGCTATATTAGCAACAGTCAAAATTTTTAATATAAAACCAAAGAAGATGACATTTTATATAAACATAAAGAGACATTTAATTAGATCAAGAGGGATTTCCATTAATGAAACTTTTGGTTGTTACAACATTCTCCCCTTAAGAAATTTCTCCCTTGAAATTTTCCTTTTCCCACACTAAAACAAATGTGGGTAACTCAGCTTCATCATATCCTCCAATTTACAAGTCGCTTCTTGAAACTTGTGGTTTGTCCACAACACCGTGACGAGGGGAATTGTCTTATTTCATAGAACTTTTTCTCTACAATCTAAGATCTTCACTGGTTGCTACTTATAAGAAAGTTCATCTTCCAATTGTACCACCTCAGAAGAGAGTACATGTGAAGGGTCCGGTATGTACTTCCTTAAGAGGGATACATGAAAGACATCATGTACTTTGTCCATAGAAGGTGGAAGTGCTAGTCGATGGTCCACAACCCCGACATGATCAAGAATCTTGAAGGGGCCGATGTACCTTGGACTTAACATCCATTTCTTTCCAAACCTCATGACCTTTTACCATAGAGATATGTGTAGAAAAACCATGTATCCAACTTTAAACTCAAGGTCTCGTCGACGATTATCTGCATAAATATTCTATCGACTCTGGGCTACCTTGATATGCTGCTGAATGATTTTCTTATTCTCCACCATTTCCTCGACCATTTCTGGTCCAAGCAGCTTACGTTCACCGACCTCATCCCAACATGCCGGTGTTCTGCACCTTTTCCCATACAGGGCTTCATATGGTGCCATTGGGATGATCGAGTGGAAACTGTTATTATAAGAGAACTCAACCAGAGGAAGATGTTAATCCCATCCTCCTTTAAAGTCCATTGAGAATTCTCTCAACATATCTTCATGTGTTTGGATAGTCTGATCGGATTGGCCATCAGTTTGAGGATGATAGGTCGTACTAAAGTTCAGTTTAGTATTCAGAGCATGTTGAAGACTCTTCCAAAACATAGAGGTGAATCTTGGATCTCGGATAGACAAAATAGATAGTGGCAATCCATGCAACCTTACCACTTCCTTGATATATATCCATGCCAGTTTATCTAAAGAGAAATCCTCCCAAATAGAAATGAAGTGTGCAGTCTTTGTAAGACGATCCACAACAACCCAGATTGCATTGTTGCCTTTGGATGTCCTCGGAAGTCCAGTGACAAAGTCCATGGTGATGTTCTCCCATTTCAATTTTGGTATGGGCAATGGTTGCATCATCCCCTTAGACTTCTGCCTCTCTGACTTCACTTGCTGACACACCAGGCACTTTGATGTAATTCAGAGATCTCTTTATTCATATTATCCCACCAAAAGTTTTCTTAGAGATCTCAATACTTCTTTGTGCTCCCCGGGTGAATAGAGAAATTTGAACTATGTGAATCATCCAAAAGTTCCTTCTTCAGCTCTGGACTTGATGCAACACATAGCCTTTTCCCAAACCTCATAAATCCTTCTTCATTAACATTAAACTCTGAAGATTTCCCTTTTTTGATAGGCTCCACTTTTTCCTGAATTCCCACATCATCCTTTTGAGCATCCTTTAACCTTTAAAAAAGACATGGTTGGGCAATCATTTGTGAAAGGATTGATGATGTTCCCTTCTTTATGATTCCCACGTCCATATTCATCAAGTCTAAGGAGATTGGGTCCTTCTCAATTCTCGTCATTGATAGAATCACTGGATCCTTTATACATAGGGAATCTTCCACCATGTTCGCTTTCCCAGGGTGGAAATGTATTGAATAGTCATAATCCTTGATGAGCTCTATCCATCTTCTCTGGTGCATATTAAGCTCTTTCTGTGTGAATATATTTTTAAGACTCTTTTGGATAGTATATATCTCACATTGCTCTCTATAGAGATAATGCCGCTATATTTTCAAGGCAAAGATCACCGCCGCTAACTTCAGATCATGTGTTGGATAGTTTCACTCAGCGATTTTCAACTGCCTGGAGGCATATGATATCACTTTATCATTCTGCATTAGTACACAACCTAAGACCTTCTTCGAAGCATCACTGAATACCATAAAAGCTCCCCACTTGTGGGTAAAGTGAGCACAGGCGCAGTGATAATCCTCCTTTTCAACTCCTTGAAGCATTCTTCACATTCATCACTCCAAGAAAACTTTACTCGCTTTTGAGTTATCTTGGTAAGTGGGTTTGACAATCGTGAGAAATTTCTCAAAAATCGTCGATAATATCCAGATAACCCCAAGAAGCTACGGATATCCCTTATCGATGTTGGCCACGACCATCCCTCAATGGCATCTGTTTTGGAGGGGTCCACAGATATCCCATTGATTGTGATGATATGGCCCAAGAATGAGACCTCCTTCAACCAGAACTCACACTTGCTATACTTTGCATAGAGTTTCTCCTTGCGCAAAGTCTCTAGTAAAGTTTTTAAATGGTCCTCATGATCCTCCTTGGATTTGGGGTATATTAGAATATCATCTATGAAGACTACCACAAATATGTGTTGGTAATATCTAAAGACTCTATTCATCAATTCCATGAAGATTTCTGGAGCATTGGTGAGTCCGAAAGGCATTACTATGACTTCATAGTGCCTGTATCTTGTACGAAATACAGTCTTGGGGACATCTTCCTTCTTCCCCATTACTTGATAATATCCCGACCGCAAGTCCACCTTGGAGAAGTATTGTGCTCCACACAGCTAATCGAACAAGTCATCAATTTGTGGGAGGATACTTGTTCTTTATCGTGATTTTGTTAAGTTCGCGATAATCAATGACAATCCACATTGACCCATCCTTCTTCTTGACGAAGAGGACTGGTGCACCTCATGGTGAAGAACTTGGGCGTATATACCCTTTATCTAGATTCTCCTGTAGTTGATTCTTCATCTCTTCAAGCTCTACTACAACCATTCTATATGGAGTCTTGGATATTGGTAGCGCCCCAAGTATAAGTTCAATTGAGAACTCAACATCTCTTCTTGGAGGAAGACCAGGCAGTTCCTCGGGAAACACTTCAGCAAATTCCCTCACAATGGTCATTTCTTAAATGATGGTTTCTTCCTTGGACTCAATCATCTGAGCTAGATACACATTCTCATAAGGAATTAATATCCATGCTTGAGATGATGGAGCTAAAGGAGATTCATCTTCCTCCTAACACTTGTAAATAATCGGGGGTCGATTCTCCATATGGAGTGTAATTTCCCTCTCCTGACAATTTATGTGGGCTCTATATAAGGAAATCCAATCCATACCAAGAATTGCATAAAATTCCACCAGAGGGAGTATGAAGAGGTTTTCCAGGAAATTAAATCAACAGATTATAACAGGGGAGGACTTATACTCATGGGATGCAATGATTTCCCCATTTTTCGTACTCACCGACATCTTCACTTCCATGATTTGTGGTGGTGCTGGGATTGTTCTACTAAACTTTTGAGATATAAAAGAATGCATAGAACCTGAATCAAAATGTACATTCACTATTCTTGAATGAATAACTAGCATACCTATAACCACTTCGTTTTCGGGGTTCACTTTGGAAGAAGTGATGGAAAAAGCTCTTCCTTACTGCCTTGGAGGTTATTGGTTGTCTTCAAAAACCCTTGGATTAGGGAACATATTTGCAAAATGACCCGGTTCTTTGCATTTATAGCATTGAACAACGTATTGAGGTTCGAACGGAGTGTTCCTATCCTCTGTCGCAGCCACGAGTCTTTCTTGCTGATAGTTAAGAGCTAGGTGCCCTTCCCTTCCACACCTGAAGCATTTCCTCGTCCCCTTAAGGCAATTTCCAGGGTTCTTCTTCCCACACTTTTGGAAAATGGGGTGCTAGATCTTCTTAGCACCGTTGGATTTATCCAGCGGACCGCCAGCATTGAAGTCCACCTTACTCTTCTTGTCCCCATGATACCCCTGTGATTCCCCGATCTCAATTTTGACCTTGAGGGCACATCAGACAATTTCCTCATAGCTGTCAAAGTCATGGATCACTAATACCTTCCGCAAGCTAGGCTTCAGCCCACCAAAGAAGCGGTCAACCTTGCATTCAGGGGAAACGACAAATCTGGAAGCGTATCGTTCAAGCCTTGTGATGTTTTCCTCGTACGCTCTAATAGATTCTTCATATTTTTGCTTGAGGGAAAGGAAGTCCCTTTCCATATTAAGTCGGAGGGTGCGCGGAAAATATTTATTGAAAAACATTTTCCGGAAATCCTTCCATTCCAATGCCTCGATCTCCTCCTCAGGCTTTGTATTTTTGATCAACGTCCACCATTGATCAGCTTCACCCTCTATACGATAAGCATCCAGGAGAACCTTCTCTGTTTCCGAACATTGAAGGATGGAGGAGATCTTTTCAATGGAGTTGATCCATTGTTCAGCGATCGTTGGATTGGATGATCCAGTAAATGTAGGAGGACTTTGCCTCATGAAGCTCTCAATAGTGACTTGTTCCTTCTTAGAGGGGTTTGGACGTTCCTCTTGACCAATGTTTCTATTTAAAACTGGAGTTACCTGAGAGAGAAGCGTGACAAAGTTCGTGATTCCCGCTCCCATTGGATTTGGCATCTCATTAGTACAGTCATCACACTGATCTTCACAACGGTTGTTAGCTCGAGTCCTCCTATTACTGTCCATTGGCTGGAATAAAAGGAAAGTTAGGGGTTACACATAAAGGGTAATCCAAAGAAAAAATTTGATGACTTATAAATAAACTTTCACTCCCTTAACTCATGAGTCTATAGGCTTCAATCTAGGATTTTCAAGATCTACTTTCTAACATATATTCGTAGGGGCATTTTTTAATTCCCTTAATAATGGTTCATACTACGCTGTTGAATTTATCAAAGTATATCCCCTGGGATTTTCGTAACCAAGAGTGCAGCAAGGCCCATTGTTGTGCACCAGTTCTCATTCGAGTCTAGCTCAAAGCGGTGTTTTCGGGTTTTACCCCTAGGATACATCTGTGCCAGAGCCGGCTCTACCAGCTCATATCCAGACAGGATGTATTTGTTTGATAAACCACTTACTCAGTACTTACCAAAACTTAGGGATGTTTTTATTATACTTAGTGTTGTATATAAGGCTTTACTAGGGTTTCTTAATCCAAAAAATAACTAAACCTATCTTTTGATACCAACTATGACAACCTTGCTTTTTATTACAACTTAAACATGATTTATTACATAAAACTTCACTTGATACAAAAAAGAAGATCTAGAGGTTTAGTGTCTTTGGGGCTTAGGATCATTACATAAAAACATAAAATACGAAATACAACATCTTTATTGAAAGCTTCCTTTACATGACCACTACATTCCCTCATACTTAGCATTGCATGGGATAATCGGATGACATGCATAAGAAAAGGGTGAGCTATAAAGCCCAGTAAGGGAATACACATGGAATAACATGAGGAGTACAATACATTTTAGGCAATAGGCATATCAATAGAGCATAATAGGAACATGAACAAAAATTCATTATAAAGCATGATAGTCATAACATGGAAATGTGGCAACAACACTTAACATGGAATTAGCATGAGCCACGACTCCCTGAACATAGAGCATGAGTAAATATTCATTGCACATGAAGCACGAGTAAACCCTCATTGCAATTTAATCAGAATGTGTCAACACTCATTGCAGATGACGTATCATGATACTATACTTTACCCAATGCATTGGAGCGCTATAAGGGCGCACCCTTCTTAAACATTTCATTTCATGAATAAGTGTGCCACATGGATCATAAAACATGGATTCATAAAACATAATAATTTATTCAACGACAAAGGAATATGGAATGAAACTTTATAATCAATAAGTAAATGTGCATGAAGGTGAATACCCTTGATGGGGAAATGGGCATGGTATTCACTACACAATGGCATTGGCGTAGAAAATCTGTGTAATTTTGGCAGCGTAACAGCGTGATATAAGAATTCATAAAAAATGGTTGATGAGAGAGAAAGGGGTGCCTCATCATATCTACATGAAATGGATAGTAATGGGGTCATATAGATACATGTCCCAACAATTGTAATGGAATTTAGATTCATGATACAAAAGTATTTCTTGAATGTAAATGAGGAGAGAGAAGTTCCTTTCGGAATTTCGGCATAGTAACGGGTGTACATCAGAGGAATTTAATGAGAGAGAAAGGGGTATCCCATCATTCAAAAAATAAGAGGGCAGTATGGGGGAAGAGAAAAACCATAACCCAACATTTATAATTGAAATTAAAAGGGCATAACAATAATAAGAAAATTTGACAAAAAAGTGAAAGGAAGAAAAACCCTTACTTGGAAGTGTGCTTCCAAAGGCTAGAGAGAGGATTGTGAGAGTCTTATTGGGAGCTTGGGGCACCTTGGGAGGATTATACAGAGATTAGGGCAGAGGTTGGACGAACTCCAAGGTCTTTGAGTGAGGAGGAAGTGAGATCTTGGGTGGGTTTATATAGGAAAGGTGAGGGAATTCTTTATTATTTAGGTTTGGGTCCCCTTAAATTAAATTAATCAAAACCACAAACCATCCCATGGTTTTTGCCCATCGTTTTTGGCAAAGGGAAGAGGAAAAAATATTTTATAAGGCCAATGTCCAAACTTCTTAAAATATTAGGGTTGCTTATGTGTAGGTGAGTCACACTCCCATGGAAATTAATTTAAAAAGGCATGGTGTTGAATATGTCTTGAGGGGTCCGTTAATGCTTTGAAAAGTACGTCAAAAAAACCCAAAATCACATTATTTTAATGGTAAAACATATATTGGACGAACATAATGATTATAGTATATTATTACATCACTATTGGGTCATTATGATGTCATAAAAGACATTATATATTTAAATGGTATTTAATTTTTACCCAAAAAATTGATTGTCTCAGAAAATTATGAAAAATTCACCGTTGGATAATTTCGACATCCTGATTCCGGAAATAAAATTTATTTTATCTAAATAATTTTATAAATATGTTAATTTTCACTTTTAAAATAAAAACCAAAATTTATAAAAAATTCATGGGTTTTGACAGAAATGGCTTTCAAACTTTAATAAAAATCTTAATTGCATTCATAAAATTATAAGATCATTTATACTTAATAAAAACTAATTTAATACTAATAGTATTATTTTATTAAAATATTATTTAATTAAAAAATGCCTTAATTTAATAAAATATATTTCTTAATTAAATAATAACTAAAAACACCATTTGTACTTTAAAAACTATTTACAATGTATCAAAAATGACTAGAAATTATATTCGTTATTATATATAAAAATAATGTACATGAACATAGTACAACTTATTTGTGACATAACCCCTTAAAACAGCCACATAAGACCTAAGGGTAAGGTGTGTGATGGTGATAGACTCTTGGGGTGGCTCGGATAACATCGCTCGAGTGGTAATTTCAATCAACTTCCACTTTTCCCGTAGACAGTCACGTTCGAGCTTGACATGAAGAAGCTCAGCTTGGGTTTGGTCAAGGGTGAAGCCCAAAGACGCCACCTCTTTTCTGAGCTTTGATAAATGGGCTTCGTATGGGGAAATTCTACTGGATGAGGCCATCACTTCCTTTGTCTGAGTAAAATGGATTTGTTAAAGTCCTATATTTATACTAATCATGTGATCACTGTTAACGACTATATTAGCAACGGTCAAAATTCTTAACATAAAACCAAATAAGTTAAAATTTTATATAAACATAAAGAGAAATTTAATTAGATCAAGAGGTATTTAGATTAATGAAACTTTGGGTCGTTACATTATGGTCATTATATAGGAGTTTAAATGTACCCATGATCAAAGGAAAGTGCAAGGTAAGGGTTATTTCCTCAATCTCATTATTATCCAAGATTATTTATGTGTTAGTATTTACTGGGAAATATATATCATCGATACCCATATTTCATAAAAATGTTTTCAAAAGGAATATTTTATGGTTTTATGGGAGGGTATATTTGAATAGATCATCATTTTAAATGTTTTAAACATTTATCATTATAAATTATTTTAATTAATGTCCATGTTTTCAAAATGATATTAAGTATTTATTTATGTGGAAATGAATGTTTTAAAAAGATAATTCTTTTCACAAGTTTCAAATTTATATGGGACACTTTGATTCAAAAAAGTATTTTAAAATTACTTGATTTATAAATGTGTGACTTTTAATTGATTTCAAAAAAGAGATATTTATCTCAAAAAGTTTAATTGGTCATTTTCATCTATGTTAGGATCCTTTACTAGACATTATTCTTGATTGATATTGATTTACTATAATAAAATAATCCTTATTTTATAGAATGATTTATGATATGTTTGACTATAGATGTTCACTTTTTATACCATTCATGGTTTATAGTTAATGTATTTAAATTTTTTATGCTAGTTTTAATCCGATTGTTTATGTTATGTTTCAACTTTTTTATATGAGGAATGCAGTGGACTTAGTAAGTGACCCAGGGAGCTCGCTATAGCTCCTTGATGCATCGGTTGGTCTCATGATACAAAATAGTTTCTTGGTAGAAGGCCTTGACAAAAATTTTATTTGTATTCTTAACTCAAGACCATAACTATGTGGTAATGATGTTCGGCATTAGAGATTCTTTCATTAGAAAATAAGTTATTACATGTGATTATTCCACTAGTAGAATATCCATGTGCATGTTTATATGGTGATGTTTGATTTATTTTTTCCATATTATGTTTAAGATTATGTTTAAAAAAGTTATTTTTTTTATTACACATCTTGATTTAAATTTTATAGCTTCTGCTAAATTATTTACCATTAATGAGCATCTCAGATCACCCCTTCCTTATGTTTTATTCCCCAGGATTCCATGAAGTGTATTATGATTGATCAGTAGTGTTATGCTAAAGGGAATAATGGAGTTCTCAAAGAACTATCTGTGCTATATTTTATGCTTTATATTTTAATTTATAGTTAAGGCATCTAATATATTTTCCAATACTTCTAAACTGATCGGTCCTTTGTGACTTGATTCCTTGTAATCATGCCAGTGATTAAAATAATGCACCAACATTGGGTAATTGGGGTTAGTGCATTACAGTTGGTATCAGAGGAAGTTTTGCAACATCCTTGGAAATTGATTTAGATAAACTCTGATTAGATAACATTATCCTAAGATAGACTTTAAGGATTAGTATAGAATAACTTCCTAGAATTTTGATAATGTAGAGATTTTGTGTATTTTCCAAGCAATACATCCCTGTCTGGAAACGAGCAGGTAGAGGAGGATCTGGCAGAAATGTAACTAGGAGTGAAAACTATGAAATGGAGTTTCTGGCTTGACCCAGGGTATCCTATTACATGAAAATGGGCCTTTCATCACTCTTGGTTATGACACACGTAGGTGATATGCATAGGATAATTCATATTTTCATTACAAGACACTATGAAGGATTTAAGAGTAAATACTTTCTCAAAGAAAACATTTTACGATTATAGATTATATGCATAATATTTTTAATTTACTTTATGTATTTTATATGTTTAGAATTATTCATTGTGATTCATAAACTAACCTAGTGTATTCCATTGTTTAGAAATGGCACCGAGTAGAATGAATCAAAATTCCAGCAATACGCATGATCAAAAGATTAAGAAGGATCATATCTTTTATGATATTAAGCCAACATTTAAAAGGGAAATAGTCTCCCACATATTCTCATCATATTAAGAAATAGTATCTTGTGTTAGTAAGATAAGTAAAGAATTATCTGACTCCTATGGCTTTGAAGGGAAGTTAGAGAAGAAAAGGATGAATGAGAGAAAGATGGATAAAGGGAATATAGGAAATCGGGATTTTACTATATGTCATAACTATGGAAAGAATCACCTTGTAAATGATTGAAGGGAATGGGAGTTTGTTATAAGTGTGGAGAAAAAGGACACCAAGTACATTATTTCAAGGGTAAAAAAGGTTTCAAATGTATAATGCTTCATCTTTAAGGAGTTGGGACACTACGCGAATCAATATCCAAATCATCAGAGTATACCCCAAATGCTACTATGGGATAATAATAAAGTTATGATACTACTGAAGATAAAGAGGAATGATTAGAGTTCTTATGTTATTATTAAAGTATTGTGTCATTTGAGTATTGTATTAAATATTATATAGTATATAAGCATTTAACTGCTGTATTATCTCACTAAGGATTTGAGATTATATGTTTTTAAGAAAAGTGACACAATAGAAAGTTATTTTTTTTGGAAAATACTTGGTTGAAGGAACGATAAACCTTAATATGGTTCTGATATTGAGGTAGTAATTTTGGAAAAAGATATGATTGATTTGTATAAATAATATTGGATATTCATAACTACTCATTGTAGGAATTTACAATATTTTTTGTATTTAAGGAGTATATCTAGTATTCTATAAAGAATAAGGGTGTATGAATGTAATCAATATAGTTATATGACAATTCAGGGTGTTACTGTGTTTTAAAAGAATATATGGTGAATGTATTCACATGTTATTACATGGAAAAAATGATCTTCATTGTGTTTACCTTCCTTATAAATTATGGACTGTGAGTTTGGACTGTTAAATTTTGTATATTTTTAAAGGTTGGAATTTATTACTTTTTAAATTGGATAGTACTGTTAAGTTTAAATCATTTCTTTATATTACTTTTGGATTGTCATAAAAAGGACAACCCGGAGTTCGGGCGATAACCCGTTGTGTCCAACAAGGCCGTGATACTTGCACCCTCAACCAATGGGTGGAAAGGGTGGATCACCTACCACTAGCATACATGATATCTTGGTTTGTATACTATTTTTAACTAGTTGGACAAATTAATTATAAATTCATTATTTTTGGAACACTATATGATTAGGATAAATAGAATATTTTTTAATTCGATTGTATTTTGGAGTGAAATATGAGTTTGTAGTAGGAATTAGTTAAAGGATGAAACTCTACTTGTCAAGTACATATTTTCCTCTTATTCTATGAATAAATTAATTCTTAAAATTTAGGGAAGGGATCTTAAAACCAAAAATGTGTTATCCTAATACCTTAATTTTGGTTGAACTAATGATTTTCTAAATCATCATAGATTGATGGCTTTGAGGCCCTTAATTTTGTACTTGTTTGTGATTGATGAGCTCAGTCAATCCCTATAAATATTTAAGTTTTTTCTCCAATTATGTGTCACTAATTTCCACCAATGTTCTCTTAATCAAGATCATAATTTGGTGGTGACTTTTTCATTCCCTTTCAATCTTATTAAGACTAAATTTTATTAACTGAATTTCCTATGTGGGTTTTCCACAAAGGTATTTTTCTATTTTAACCTTTTATTTTTGAAGAAAAATTTCAAATTTCATGGAGAAATTTTTTTGAAGGAGGGTAAAATGTAACCCCGCACGATTTCATAGTAGGTTATCTCATTAAAATAATCAATAGCTTGCACTACCCACAACACCGAGTTCGAGTGCACCACAACTTACCAAACTTGCCTTTCAAAAAGTGGTTATGAATAGTATCAACTGCATTTTAAATCTTATATACTATATATAATTTTTTCATCCATATTATGTGTTTCTTAGACATAATATATGAACGAATTCAATTTTTTCAGATTAAAGATTTTTTTTTCAAAAAGTGCAATTTTACCGCCTTTTAATGGAAAACCCTTTTTAAAAGAAATATTTGAAACTTTTATATATTCAATTTAATGAAATTAAATTCTTATTTTGAAGAGGGACATAAAAATTTAATTTGGGTAATTTTTTTGTACATTTCTAATAACTTTCATATTTTGACGAATAATGAAAAATACTATGTTTTAATTGAAAAAAACTTTTTTAATCAAAATAATTTATAGTGTTAAATTATTAATTTGAATAGTTTTTATGTATAATTAGATTATATTTTTATCATTTAATATTATTTAGGTAATTATAAGTAATTTTACATTTAAATTTGACATAAACACATGTCAAACCTTTGATAGTTTTTACTTTCTAAAAACCACTTTTTGTTTTTGACAACGTGAATTAATTTTAAATTAATAAATGAAACTTATATGTTATTAATTTGGTAAAATAGACTTCATTTTTGTATTCCGAATATCAATATTATCTTAGGATGAATTTTTGTTATTTTCTAAAACTTTCAATTTTTGATGAACAGTGAAAAATATTGCGTTATTATTTTAAACAGACTTTTTGTTTAAATTTATTTTAAGTCAACATAGATATATAATACCTATATAAGATCAATGTAATTAATTGGAGTGATTTTATAATAAAATTATATGTATAAAATTTTATTGAACTTTTTAACCTCTTTTACCCACCTCAAGGCACACGTTAGCAAATTTGCCTAAACATTAATTTTACCATTTCTGTGTGTTGAATTTCAAAAATCAGAGAGACATGATTGATATCAGTAAGTAAAATGTTATTCAATAATATTAAAATAATTTTTGTTGAATAGTAACTTTTCACTTTTATTTACCACGGTAAAAAATAAACAGGGTAATTAAAGGTAAAAAATGATTTTATAATTACCCTAACAGATGTCCTAATTCGATTGGATAAGTGTAATTCGTTGAAAAAAACCATAGGAAAAATACGATCCTTTAGGTCCACTTGGATCAGATTAGGACATTTATTAATATTATTTTATATAAGAGTTAAAAGTGTTAAATTCAATGATTAATAACTAAACCATTTTTAATATAGTGTTATGCATAAGAAAAATTAGACTATAAATATTCATTAGAAAGAAAAAAATATTTAATACATCATGGTAATTTATTTATAATTTTTAGACATTAAATAATTAAACTTGTTTATGACACAATGATGATATAGTAATTACCTTATTAATGAACGAATCAAATAAATGGTATTATAAATATTAAAATAAATATAATTTTAACGTTTTTATGACATCCAAAAAATTTCTGGGTTCATATGAAATTTTAGGGTAGATTATATATATTCTTTTCTAAGTGATAAGGTTGTTATGACATTCACAAAAACAAAATACCAAATAGTCTCAAAATTGACATAAATTATTTTTTAATACGAATACCATATTATTGGTTGATATAATATTCCCAAAAATATATGTTTTTATAAAAGGGCTTAACTAATATTATATATGTCATTAATGAACCACTTTATAATATCTTGGAAGTTTAGAGTAAGTTTATTATCCATATAGTATAAGAATATAAGAATACATGGTAAAAGTTAAACTATTTAACTAATAGTTAAATCTAAAAGATTAAGATAAAATGATAACCTAAACTTGTCTAAAACCTATTGGTTGAGGATATTCCAACCCATAACCACCAAAGGCTAGAAATAAATTCATTTGGAGTGATTATAAATATAAATCCCCAGCCTTAAACATTACTTAATATTGAGTTATTTCAAGAATACACGTTGAGGATCTTTTCAGGTTTAGAGTTTTAGAGAATTAGATCATAAATCATGAATTACATTCCACATTTAAGCAAAGTGGTTACATAAAAGATAGTATTCATTTTTATCATTAAAGGAGACATATTTAAAATAAAACATGGATTCTTTATTAACACTTCCTTGACACTATCACCATATCATGTACCTTTCCTTTGACCTGTGAAAAACATTTCAAAAACTTGTGATGAGCATAAAAAGCTCAGTAAGGGATATAAAAGGACGAAATAAAAACATTAGTCCATGTATGAAAACATACTTCACTCATAAAACATAATCATTTTAACATACCTCATCAAATCATGAATAAATCATAGAAATCATAAGACATAAAGTTAACTTGAGGCATTCATAACATTCTTACGTAGGGAGTAACCCTCATGGTTACGTTTGGAATACCCATCACAGTATATTCCCTAAATCTCTTCAGAGAAACCTTAACATTTAACCCCTTCTCATTACCCAATGCATTGGAGAGCTACATCGGGCTCACCCGCCCTTCGTTTATCACAGAACCACCCGTCTTCATAACAATGCCCAAGAACCATAACATAATCGTATCACATAAAACATGCATAAAGGAAACATAAAATTCCCACATTTCAATCACAAGATATCTATAACACATTGGTATAATAAAAACATCATCAAAACCATTTTCAATACCAAAATGAATGAAAGGTAAAACATGATATTTATTTTTCATTTTAAAAAAAGTTATGGCTTTTAGAGGAATCCAAAACTCAAATAATGGTCACGGCGGCGAAGAAGTAGTTGTCGCCGCATACGTACGACAAAAAAACATTCCTTTTTTCGTTTAGTAAAAAGCTTCATATAAAAATCTTCCTTTTTAATAGACGTAAAAGTCAACGGGTTTATACACCGTACAAAATAAAGTTGTGTATAGAACAAAATATGCTTCAATAACACATTGATATAATAAAAAATTATCAAAACCATTTTTAATACCAAAATGAAATAAAGGTAAAACATGGTATTTATTTTTCATTTTAATAAAAGTTATGGCTTGTAGAGGAAGCTGAAACTGAAATAATGGCCACGATAGAGGAGAAGTCATTGTTGCCACATACGTACGACAAAAAATATTCCTTTTGTTGTTTAGTAAAACAATTCATATAAAAAGATTCCTTTTTAATAGATGTAAATGTCAAAAGTGTTTATACACTGTATAAAAGAAATTTGTGTATAAAAAAAATATGCCTCAATGAAAGTAGATTAAGATGAAGTCCCTTACCTCGGGTCCGATATGACTCAATCGTTATTTAACCTCCTGAATAATAAACCTGAGTTAATTTATGATTTCTTAAGAACCTTTTTCAAGTTAATTATTCCTTTTATATCACTTATTACCATGTTATGAACACTATGTAATTATTTAAGTTAATAATGGTCGCTTTGTCGATCATTGGTACTTGAGTCAAAAATAAACTCCTTATAATTAAAATTTGTTCATGTGGTAAAATATCCATTATATCCAAAATTATATTCGTTATTTAGATATCATATATGTCATATATATCCAGTATATACATGCATTTATAATATTACATACCATTTAGAGGTAAGAAATGAAATGCACCGTTCATGGAGACGGTAAGCCCTACGTACGCATGAATGCTACTTTCATTTCTATTTCGTATTTTATGGAATGGAATCATAATTATATAAAGTAATATTATAATTCCAGTATAATATCATATATAATATCATTAACTCCATCCTTTATACATCCCACATATGGCATTAATGAATCAAATCACTTTGACGGGGCGGTAGTCCGCACTTCCTAAAATGAAGATATCACGTTTACCCATAATGGAAACCATAAAGGTATGCCATAAATGAAAAATACAGTAGCTTAAGGAAACCATAAACATATTATATATCTTATATAAATGTAGTGACATCTTAATGGCCACCTTTGAAGGTGTTATAAGAATATTGAACAATCATCGTTTCGTGAGGCAGAAATTCACCATCCACGGAAACAGTATGTTCTTTAACTGTTAGATGTAGGTGTGTGTATGTGTAGCTCAAATAATTCTTATAATAACATCCTAGTATATTGAATATACTGTTTTATTTACAAAATAAATGAATAAAAATAGTTTAGGGGGTTGGAGAAGCAAAATAATACAAAAGAACATTAGAGAAGACTTTACCTTTAAATCGGGTAACTCCTCTTAGTTTGTACCAAAAGGGTTTCTTCAAGATCTTTCTACCTAAGTTAAGGCTTCTATGATTAAGAGAGGTATGTGGGGATATAAAATGAGCAGCGTTTTTCCATCCCAATTTCTTGAGAAGTGTGGGTAAGGAGGAAGAGGTGGGGGCCTTTTATAAGTGGGAAGAGGGGCACTCTTGGAAATCCAAGAAATGTTACTTTATTTTAAAATGTGTTTTGGATTTAAAAGGTCCAACATTGATATATTTGTAGGATAAGGTGATAAGGGTTTGAAATATACTCATACAATAGGTTTTTGACAAGTTTATGTCTTATATTTTAGATTATATTTTCATTTTATTTAAATCGTTCATTAATGAGATAATCGCTGCATCATCATGATGTCATAAATTAATTAATTTATTTACTGTCTAAAATTATAAAATATATACTATGATTTAGGATATAATTTTATCATTCCAATGAATATTTATAGTCTAATAGATCATTCACAAAGACAAAACTAAAAATGTTTTTCTCGGGTGATACATTCTTTAGTGATATTCTCCTTTCTTTAAAAATAAAATGATAAAGTGTCACTATTATCCAAAAGTGATTCCATGGGGTCCCTAAGTTTGGTACAAGGCATCCCATGGTCATCCATGAAAATAACAGTAGCATTAAGAGATATTTTGGGGTCATTTGTTATTATTATGATATTATTTTATTATCATTAACTACCCAATTACTAATTAATCACGATAATTTAACATAATTACTGTCATTGCTATTCATAATGTCCAAATACAAAAGAGTATTAATTAAATAATTTAGAAATTATGATTCCAAATAAGGAATCCATTTTACCAAATTAAAAACACAGAAATTTCAATAATTAATTTAAAAATAATTCGCATTGTGAAAACAAATTGCGGGTTTTTAAACAATATCTATGAAAAGTTTTGCACTTGTTTATGCCCAATTCCAAAGTTAAATTAATTATAATGACCACCATTGGATTAAATGGTAAAAATATATTCTAATTAAACTATAAAACCAATTAGAAAGTTAATCCATCCATTTAATTAAATTAGACGAAAAATCATTTTTGAAGTAAAATGCAGTATTTTTCACTATTCATTAAAAAATGAACATTGTCAGAAAAATAGCAAAAATTTATCCAAAGTAAATTTTAATGTCACAATCATTAATAATAAGTTTATTTTGACAAATAGAGCATATAATATTGTCAAAAGTTTGATTTAAAAATGGTTCCCCATCAAAAGGCGGTAAAACAATCTTTTTAAAATATTAAAGAATTTTATGCTTAATATTGGATTTATTCTCATTTTAAGTATTTAAAACACTAAATAATTCATAAATAGACATAGATAAGAAAATATATTATTCATTACTTACTTGGATTTTTCATCCTTCCCCTTTAGAAAATTGTGTCCCCACAATTTATTTACTTATCAAATGAGTGGGGGTATTTATCCCTCATTTCATTTTCATATTCTCATGTTTCCTCTTAAATCAGGTGTTTTTTCCACAAAACCTTTACTTGATGAATCACCTTATTCCGCAATACTTGCTCCTTGTGGTCAAGAATCATGACCGGTTGTTCCTCATAAGATAGATTATCTTCCAGCTGAACTACCTCTGGACTCAAAACATGAGATGGATCTGGCATGTACTTCCTTAACATTGAAACTTGAAAAACATTGTCTACCTGAGATAAACTCGGTGGTAAAGCCACTCAGTATGAAAATGATCCAACTGTCTCCATAATTTCGTATGGTCCAATGAACCTTGGACTCAGCTTTCCTTTCTTACCAAATCGCATCACACTTTTCCATGGTGATACTTTGAGAAAAACATGATCACCTATCTCAAAAGAGAGATCCTTCCTCCTGTTGTCCGCATAACTTTTTGCCTGCTCTGAGCTATTCTCATGTGTCTCTGTATCATCTGAACATTTTCTGCCAACTCTTCTACCAATTCCGGTCCCATCAACTTCCTTTCTCCTACATCATCCAAAAAATATGGAGTTCGACACCACATCCCATATAATGCCTCAAATGGTGCCATCTGTATACTAGAATGAAAACTGTTATTTTAAGAAAAATCAACCAAAGAAAGATGTGGGTCCCAACTTCCCTGATAATCCATCGAATAAGCACATAACATATCCTCTAAAGTCTGAATTGTTCGTTCTGACTGCCCATATGATTGAGGATGAAAAGTTGTAATAAAATTTAATTCAGTACCCAATGACTTCTAAATGCCTTTCCAAAAGTTAAAAGTAAACCTGGGATCATGATCAGATACAATGGAGAGGGGAACTCCATGTAACCTGACTATCTCATTAAGATACAAACAAGAAAGTTGATCTAGGGAAAAAGTATCTCTTATAGCAAGGAAATGATCTGACTTAGTCCAGTGACCAACAATAACCAAGATTCCATTATTAAATCAAGGTGTCTTCGACAATCCCACAATGAAGTCCATGGATATATTCTCCCATTTCCACTCTGGAACTGGTAAAGGCTGAAGCATCTCTTTCAGTAACTTCTGCTCTGCTTTAACCTATTGAAAAGTCAAACACTTCATAGTAAAATCAGCAATATATCTTTTCATTCCATCCCACCAGTAATACTCCCGAAGATCTCTATAAATCTTAGTACTGCCAGGATGAACTCATAATGGAGAACTATGAGCTTCACATAACAAATCTCTCTTCCACTGTGAATCAAAAGGCACACATAATCTCTTCCCAAATATCAAAACACAATCATTACTAATGTTGAATTCAGAAAACTTACCCTTCTAAACCAGCTTTACCTTTTTCTGCAACTCACTATCTTGCTTATGTGCTGGCTTAATTCTGTCTGATAGAGAAGATTTCACTGATTCCTGAAACAAAACAAAAGGACATCCTGCAACAACAACTTATATGCCAAATTTCATCAAATCCTAAACCAAAGTATCGTGTTCCAAACGCAACATTGTTAATGAAGCATTACTTTTTTGAGTCAAAGCATCAGCCACTTTATTTTCTTTTCCCGGATGGTAATGGATTGTAAAATCATAATCCGTGATTAATTTCAGCCATCTCCTCTGTCTCATGTTAAATTATTTATGAGTGATTATATATATTAAACCTTTGTGATCAATATATATTTAACACTTTACACCATACAAATTATGCCTCCAAATTTTTAAAGTGAAAACAACAAGAGCTAATTCCAAATCACGTGTAGTGTAATTTACCTGATGTGTTTGCAACTGATGTGAATCATAAGAAATTACCTGATCATTCTGCATTAGGTTGAAACCAAGTCCTTTCATTGAAGTATCACTGTAGATAACAAACTCACCATTCCTAGAAGGTAGTGCCAAAACTGGAGCATTCACCAATCTTCTTTTCAGTTCCTGAAAACAATAATCACATTCTTTTGTCCAGAGAAACTTAACACCCTTCCGAGTTAGCTTAGTCATTGGACTAGATAACCGGGAAAAATTTCTAAAAAACCATCGGTAATAGACTTCCAAAACAAGAAATCTATGAATCTCAGTTACATTTTTTGGTCTTGGCCATTCTTCAAAAACTTTTGTTTTTGCAGGATCAACAGTTATTCCATCTTTAGAAACAATGTGACCAAAGAAGGAAATTTGGTGCAACCAAAACTCACACTTGCTGAATTTACCATAAAATTTATTTTCCATTAAGGTTTTCAAAATAACCCTTAAATGTCTTTCATGCTCCTTTTTACTTTTAGAAAAAACCAAAATATCATCAATGAAAAGAACTAAAAACTTATCCAAGAACTCATGGAAAATTATATTCAGAAGGTCCATGAATATAGTAGGTGCATTGGTTAGCCCAAAATGCATAATTAAAAATTCATAATGGCTATATGTTGTACGAAACACAATCTTCCGAATATCTATTTCCTTTACCATCAACTGATGGTACCCTGATCTCAGGTCAATCTTTTAAAAATACTGAGCTCCCTGGAGGTGATCAAACAAATCATCAATATGAGGAAAAGGATATTTGTTCTGAATAGTGATGTTATTAAAAGGCTCTATAATCAATGAAAAGCCTCATCGAACCATCTTTCTTTTTAACAAATAAAATAGGATCACCCCATGGTGATGTGCTAGGTTGAATGAAACCTTTCTCTAATAAATCTTGCAATTGATCCTTCAACTCTAAAAGTTCAATTTTAGCAATTCGATAAGGGGTTTTGAAATTGGATTAGCATCAGGATCTAAGTCAATAGTAAATTCAACTTCCCAATCTGGTATTATTCTAGGAAAATCATCAGGAAAAATATCAGGATACTCATTTACCACTGGCACATCATTAATTTGAACAGTTCCTTTGTTTTCAAAAATATGTGCAAGGTAACATTCATTTTGATCTTTTACAAGTTTCTCAGCCTCTTGATATGTTATCAACAGTAAGGGTTCATTCTTGCAAACAAACTAAAATCCTTTCTCAGAAGAAACTTCTTTAGCTCTACAGTCAAACTTAGTATGGTAAATAGAGAGCCAATCCATACCCAGGATAACATCAAACTCTACTAGAGGAAAAACAATACGGTTTTCAAGTAGGTTCTTTCCACGGATAAGTATAGGAAGATTCTTTTAAATTCTTTTTTCCTCAACATTTCCCCCAGGTGTTTTTACCATAAGTTCAGGAGTCATTTCTTGAGATGAAATTCCCATTTTACTAGAAATATTTTCAGAGATCAAAGAATGTGTAGACCCTGAATCAAAAAAAAAAACACTAGCATAATCTAAAAAAACAAACAAAGTACCTGATACCACTACATTTGCTGGCCCAACATCTGCTGAAGTAGTTTCAAAGGATTTCACCACTCCTTTTTTGCTTGTAGTCTTAATGCTTTCCATCACTCAAGCTCTTTTTCGGACACTCGTTTGCATGATGAACCATCTCATTCCACTTGAAACATTTCACTAACTGTAAATCAAATTTGGTCTTACCATCACCTTGTTCTTTATCAGTGCAAGCACGAGCCTTATGTCCCATCTTACCACATCGATAACACTTTCCATAATTCAGAAGACATTCCCCAACTTGACTATTACCACATTTATCACAAACTGGAAAGTTAGTTTTCTTACCATCAGACCTTCTTGAAGAATTCTTCCCTTTCTCCCGCTACCTCAGTCTCTTCTTCTATTGGTTGTTATAGAAAACTTGATCACTGACAAACTCCATTTCCACCTTCTCAGCACATCGAACAAGCTTTTCATAACTCTTGAACTCACGACAAGATAATTCCCTTTGATATTTTGGATTTAATCCTGAGTAAAAATGAGTGATTTTACTATCAAGATCTCAGATAAAATTTGGAGCATACCTTGCCAATCGAGTGAACCTTTCTTCATAAGAATCCACTGAGTCATCCTCTTTCCTCAATTCCAAGAAATGTTTTTTCATCCTAAGTCGAACATCCTTAGGAAAATACTTCTCAAGAAACATACCTTTGAATTCATCCCCATCGAGAGCATCAATCTCATCAGTGTCCCTGATATTTTTAACCATCGACCACCATTGATCTGCTTCAGCCTCCAAATGGTAAATTTCAAGACTAAACTTTTGATTGTTTGAACACCCCATGAAATCAAAAATCTTCTCCAGTGCTTTAATCCACCCTTAAGCTAGCACAAGGTCAGATGATCCTCTAAATTATGGGGATGTTGCATCATTAAATGTTCCAGCACTGACATGTTCCTCGGTAGTTAATCTGGCTGATCTCGTGCATGGATACCACCACCATTTATCACTTGATTAAACTGTGCCATTACTGCAACAAACTGTTCAGTTCCAATTCCGACTATCTCTGGATGCTGATTCGGAAGGTCATTTCCTTCTGTATTCCTTCCTATCACTGCTTCCCGGTTTCCTCTACGGAAAACCATTCTGAACAAACATGTCTTAGATAAAGAAACATGGTAATCTTCAAATGCTATATCATTTCAATTTGATCATAAAAAAAATATTTTTTGATAATCATTTAATAGAATTATAACTCCTAAAGTAATCCTAACCGACCTCTGATACCAACTATAAGGCCCCAGCCTTAAACATTACTTAATCTTTAGTTATTTCAAGAATACACGTTGAGGATATTTTCAGGTTTAGAGTTTTAGGGAATTAGATCATAAATCATGCATGACATTCCACATTTAACAAAAGTTGTTATATAAAAGACAGTATTCATTTTTCTCATCAAAGGAGACATGTTTAAAATGAAACATGGATTCTTTCTTGACACTTCCTTGAAACTATCATCACATCATGTATCTTTCCCTTGACCTGTGAAAAAAATTTCAAAAACATGGGATGAGCGTAAAAATATCAGTAAGGGATATAAAAGCATGAAATAAAAATATTAGTCTATGTATGAAATTATAATTTACTCATAAAACATAAGCATTTTAACATACCTCATCAAATCATGAATATATCATAGAAATCATAAGACATAAAGGTAACTTGAGGCATTGATAACATTCTTACGTAGGGAGTAACCCTCATTGTTATGTTTGGAATACCCATCACGGTATATTCCCTAAATCTTTTCGGAGAAACCTTAAAAATTAACCCCTTTGTGTTACCTAATGAATTGGAGAGCTATATCGGGCTCACCCGCCCTTATTTTATCACAGAACCACCCATCTTCATAAAAATTCCCAAGAACCATAACATAATCGTATCACATAAAACATGTATAAAGGAAACCTCCACATTTCAATCAAAAGATATCAATAACACATTGATATAATAAAAACATTATCCAAACCATTTTAAATACCAAAATGAAAGAAAGGTAAAACATGGTATTTATTTTTCATTTAAAAAAATGTTATGGCTTGTAGAGGAAGCCGAAACTGAAATAATGGTCACGACAGCTGATAAGTCGTTGTCGTCGCATACGTACGACAAAAAAACATTCCTTTTTTCCTTTAGTAAAACTCTTCGTATAAAAATATTCCTTTTGAATAGACCTAAAAGTCAAAGGGGTTTATACATCATATAAAAGAATGTTGTGTATAAAACAAAATATGCCTCAATGAACAGAGATTGTGACGAAGTCCCTTACCTCGGGTCCAACTTGACTCAATTGTTCTTTAACCTCCGGAATAATAAACTTGAGTTAATTTCTACTTGATTAAGAACCTTTTTCAAGTTCATTATTCCTTTTATATCACTTATTACCATGTTATGAACACTATGTAATTATTTAAGTTAATAATGGTCACTTTGTCGATCAATTGTACTTGAGTCAAAAATAAACTCTTTATAATTACAAGTTGTTCATGTGGTAAAACATCCATTATATCCAGAATTATATTCATTATGTAGATATAATATATGTCATATATATCCAGTATATAAATGAATTAATAATATTACATAACATTTAAAGGTAAGAAATGAAATGCAACGTTCATGGAGACGGTAGGTTGTACGTACGCATGAACGCTACTTTCATTTATATTTCGTATTTTATGGAATGGAATCATAATGATATAAAGGTATATTATAAATCCAGTATAATATCATATATAATATCATTAAATCCATCCTTTAGACATCCCACATATGGCATTAATGAATCAAATCACTTTGAGGGGGCGGTAGTCCACATTTCCTAAAAAGAAATATCACATTTACCCATAATGGAAACCATAAAGGTATTCCATAAATGAAAAATCCAGAAGATTAAGGAAACCATAAAAATACTATATATCATATATAAATATAGTTACATCTTAATGGCCACCTTTGAAGGTGTTATAAGAATATTGAACAATCATCGTTTGGTGAGGCAGAAATTCGCCATCCACGGAAACAGTATGTTCTTTAACCATTAGATATAGGTGTGTGTAATTATAGCTAGAATAATTCTTATAATAACATACTAGTATATTGAAGATACTGATTTTGTTACAAAATAAATGAATTAAAAGAGTTTAGGGGGTTGGAGAAGCAAAATAAAATAAAAGAACATTAGAGAAGACTTTACCTTTAAATCGGGCAACTCCTCTTGGTTTGTACCAAAAGGGATTCTTGAAGAGCTTTCTGCATAAGTTAAGGCTTATATGATGAAGAGAGGGATGAGGGGGATAGAATGACCAGATTTTTTCAGAGCCAATGGCTTGAGAATTGTGGTTAAGGAGGAATAGGTGGGGGCCTTTTATAAGAGGGAGGAGGGGCACTCTTGAAAATCCAAGAAATGTTACTTTATTTTAAAATGATTTTAGGATTTAAAAGGTCCCACATTGATATATTTAGAGGGTAAGGTGATAAGGCTTAGAAATATACTCATACAATAAATTTTTTACAAGTGTAAGTCTTAGATTTTAGATTATCTTTTCATTTTATTTAAATCGTTCATTAATGAGATAATCGCTGCATCATCATGATGTCATAAATAAATTAATTTATTTAATGTCTAAAAATTATAAGAAAAATACTCTGATGTAGGAAAACCGTTTATATTTCCAATGAATATTTATAGTCTAATATATCAATTACACTGACAAAACTAAAAATGTTTTACTCGGGTGATACATTCTTCAGTGATATTCTCTTTTCTTTAAAAATAAAATGATAATGTGTCACTATTACCCAAAAGTGATTAAATGAGGTCCCTATGTTTGGAACAAGGAATAAAATGGTCGGCCATGACACAAAAAGTATCATTTGGACACATTTTGGGGTCATTTGTTATTATTATTATATTATTTTATTATCCTTAACTACCCGATTACTAATTAATCACGATAATTAAAGATAATTAACGTCGTTGCTATTCATAATGTACAAAAACAAAAGAGTATTAATTACAGAATTTGTAACTTCTGATTCCAAATAAGTAATCCATTTTACCAAATTCGAAACACAAAAATTTCAATAATTAATTTAAAAATAATTCTCGTTGTCAAAACAAATAGTGGGTTTTTTTGAAACAATATCTATGAAATGTTTGGCACTTGTTTATGTCCAATTCCAAAGTGAAATTAATTATAATGACCACCATTGGATTAAATGGTAAAATTATATTCTAATTACACTTTAAAACCAATTAAAAAGATAATCCATCCATATAATTAAATTAGATTAAAAAGCAGTTTCGAAGTAAAATGCAGTATTTTTCACTATTCATTAAAAAATGAACATTGTCAGAAAAATACCAAAAATTTATCCAAAGTAAATTTCAATGTCCCAATCATAAATAATAAGTTTATTTTGACAAATAGAGCTTATAAAATTTTCAAAAGTTTTATTTAATAATGGTTTGCCATCAAAAGGCGGTAAAACAATCTTTTAAAAATATTAGAGAATTCTATGCTTAAGATTGGATTTATTCTCATTTTAAGTCTTTAAAACACTATCGAATTCATAAATAGACATAGATAAGAAAATATATTATTCATTACTTACTTGGGATGTTACATCCTTCCCCCCTTTATAAAATTGCATCCCCGCAATTTATTTATTTATCGAATAAGTGGGGGTATTTATCCCTCATTGCATTTTCAGATTCCCATGTTGCCTCTTCAATCATGTGGTTTTTACACAAAACTTTTACTTGATGAATCACCTTATTCCGTAATACATGCTCCATGTGGTTAAGAATCTGGACTGGTTGTTCCTTATAAGATAGATTATCTTCCAGCTGAACTACCTCTGGACTCAAAACATGAGATGGATCTGGCATGCACTTACTTAACATTGAAACGTGAAAAACATTGTGTACCTGAGATAAACTCGGAGGTAAAGCCACTCGGTATGCAACTGATCCAACTCTCTCCAGAATTTTGTATGGTCCAATGAAACTTTGACTCAGCCTTCCTTTCTTACCATATCTCATTACACTTTTGCATGGTGATACTTTGAGAAAAACATGATCACCTACCTCAAAAGAGAGATCCTTCCCCCTGTTGTCCGCATAACTTTTCGGCCTGCTCTGAGCTGTTCTCATGTGTCACTGTATCAGCTGAACTTTTTCTGCCAACTCTTCTAACCATTCCGGTCCCATCAACTTCCTTTCACCTACTTCATCCAAAAAAGCTGGAGTTTGACACCGCTTCCCATATAATGCCTAAAAAGGTGCCATCTGTATACTAGAACGAAAACTGTTATTATAAGAAAACTCAACCAAAGAAAGATGTTGGTCCCAAATTCCCTGATAATCCATCGAACAAGCACATATCATATCCTCCAAAGTATGAATTGTTTATTCTGACTTCCCATCTGATAGAGGATGAAAAGCTATACTAAAATTTAATTCAGTAACCAATGACTTCTGAAGGCCTTTCCAAAAGTTAGAAGTAAACCTGGGATCATGATCAGATTCAATGGAGAGGGGAACTCCATGTAACCTGACTATCTCTTTAAGACACAAACGAGAAAGTTGATCTAGGGAAAACGTATCTCGCATAGCAAGGAAATGAGCAGACTTGGTCAAGCGATCAACAATAACCCAGATTGCATTATTACCCAGAGCTGTCTTCAGCAATCCCACAATGAAGTCCATGGATATTTTCTCCCATTTCCACTCTGGCACTGGTAAAGGCTGAAGCATCGCTTTCAGTAACTGCCAATATGCTTTAACCTATTGACAAGTCAAACACTTCATAGTAAAATCATCAATATCTATTTTCATTCAGTCCCACCAGTAATACTCCTGAGGATCTCTATACATCTTAGTACTGCCAGGATGAACTGAAAACGGAGAACTATGAGCTTCACATAACAACTCTCTCTTAAATTATGAATCACAAGGCACACACAATATCTTCCCAAATCTCAAAACACAATCATTATCAATGTTGAATTCAAGAAACTTACCCTTCTAAACCTGCTCTACCTTTTTCTACAACTCACTATCTTGCTTCTTTTCTTTCTTGATTATGTCAGATAGAGAAGATTTCACTGATACCTGAAACAAAACAGAAGGACATCCTGCACCAACAACATCTATTCCAAACTTCATTAAATCCTTAATCAAAGGATCACGTTCCAAACGCAACATTTTTAATGAACCATTACTGTTTCGACTCAAAGCATCAGCCACTTTATTTTCTTTTCCCGGATGCTAATGAATTATATAATCATAATCCTTGATTAATTCCAGCCATCTCCTCTGTCTAATGTTCAATTATTTTTGAGTGAATATATACTTTAAACTTTTTTAATAAGTATATATTTCACACTTTACACCATACAAATGATGCCTCCAAATTTTTAAAGCGAGTACAACTACAGCTAATTCCAAAACATGTGTAAGGTAATTTACCTCATGAGTTTTCAACTGATGTAAAGCATAAACAATTAACTGATCATTCTGCATTAGGAAACAACCAAGTCTATTCAATGAAGCATCACTGTAGATAACAAACTCCCCATTCCTGGAAGGTAGTTCCAAAACTAAAGCATTCACCAATATTCTTTTCAGTTCCTGAAAACAATCATCACATTCTTCTGTCCAGATAAACTTAACACCCTTCCAAGTTATCTTAGTCATTGGACTAGATAACTGGGAAAAATTTCTAACAAACCTTCGGTAATAGCCTACCAAACCAAGGAAGCTACGAATCTCAGTTACATTTGTGGGTCATGGCCATTCTTCAACAAATTTTGTTTTTGTAGGATCAAAAGTTATTCCATATTTAGAAACAATGTGACCAAGGAAAGAAATTTTTTGCAACCAAATCTCACCCTTGATGAATTTCCCATTCAATTTCTTTTCATTTAAGGTTTAAAAAATAACCCTTAAATGTCTTTCATTCTCCTTTTTAATTTTAGAAAACACCAAAATATCATCAATGAAAACAACCACAAACTTATCCAATAACTCATGGAAAATTCTATTCATAAGATCCATGAATACAACAGGTGAATTGGTTAGCCAAAAAGGCATAATGGAAAATTCATAATGGCCATATCTTGTACGAAACACAGTCTTCAGAATATCTGCTTCCCTTACCTTCAACTGATGGTACCCCGATCTCAGGTCAATCTTTGAAAAATACTGAGCTCCCTGGAGCTGATCAAACAAATCATCGATATGAGGAAAAGGATATTTGTTCTTAATAGTGTTGTTTTTCAAGGCTCTATAATCAATGAAAATTCTCATTGAACCGTATTTCTTTTTAACAAATAAAACAGGAGAACCCCATGGTGATGTGCTAGGTCGAACGAAACCTTTCTCTAATAAATCTTGGAATTGTTACTTCAACTATAAATGTTTAATTTGAGCCATTCGATAAGGGGGTTTTGAAATTGGATTAGAATCAGGAACTAAGTCAACAGTAAATTCAACTTCCCGATCTGCTATTATTCCATGCAACTCATCAGAAAAAACATCAAGATACTCATTTACCACTGGCACATCAATAATATGAACAGTTCCTTTGTTTTCAATAATATGTTCAAGGTAACATTCATTTCTATCTTTTACAAGTTTCTCAGCCTCTTGATATGTTATCAACAGTAAGGGTATATTCTTGTACATAAACTAAAAGTTTTTCTGAAAAGAAACCTCTTTAGCTCTACAGTCAATCTTAGCATGGTAAATAGAGAGCCAATCTATACCTAGGATAACATAAAACTCTACTAGAGGTAAAACAATATGGTTTGCAAGTAGGTTAGTTCCACGGATATGTATAGGAAGATTCTTATAAATTCTTTTTGCCTCATCATTTCCCCAAGGTGTTTTTACCACAAGTTCAGGAGTCATTTCTTGAGATGGTATTCACATTTTACTATAAACGTTTTCAGAAATGAAATAATGTGTAGACCCTGAATCAAACAACACACTGGAATTATCTGAAAAAACAAATAGAGTACCTGATACCACTTCATTTGTTGGCCCAATATCTACTGAAGTAGTTTCAAAGGATTTCACCACTCCTTTTTTCTTGTAGTATGACTACTTTCCATCACTTGAGCTCTTTTTCGGACACTCGTTTTCATAATGACCCATCTCATTGCACTTGAAACATTTCACTAACTGTAAATCAAATTTGGTCTTACTATCACCTTGATCTTTTTCAGTGCAGCCACAAGCCTTATGTTCCATCTTACCACATCGGTAGCACTTTCCAGAATTCTGAATACATTCCCCATAATTCCTTTTACCACATTTATCACAAACTAGAAAGTTAGTTTTCTTACCATCAGGACTTTTTGAAGAATTTTTCCCTTTCTCATTCCACCTCGTTCGCTTCTTCTGTTGGTTGTTATAGAAAACTTGATCATCAAAAAACTCCATTTACACCTTCTCATCATATTAAACATGATTTTCATAACTCTTAAACTCACGAGAATCTTATGCCCTTCGATATTTTGCCTTTCATCCGGAGTAAAAAATGATTGGGGGATGTTGCCTCATGAAATGTTCCACCATGGACATGTTCCTCTGCGGTTGATCTGGCTGATCTCGTGCATGGATACCACCACCATTTATCACTTGAGTCAACTGTGCCATTACTGCAACAAACGATTCAGTTACAATTCCGACCATCTCAGGATGCTGATTCGGAAGGTCACTTCCTTCTGTATGCCTTCCTAGCACTGCTTCCCTGTTTTCTCTGTGGAAAACCATTCTAAACAAACATGTCTTAGATGAAGCAACATGGAAATCTTTAAAGGATATATCATTTCAATTTGACCATAAAAAAAATATTTTTGGATAATCATTTAATATAATTCTAACTCCTAATGTTATATAAACCGACCTCTGATACCAACTATATGGCCCCAGCCTTAAACATTACTTAATCTTGAGTTATTTCAAGAATACACATTGATGATCTTTTCAGGTTTAGAGTTTTAGAGAATTAGATCATAAATCATGCATTACATTCTAAATTTAAACAAAGTGGTTACATAAATGACTGTAATAATTTATCTCATCAAAGGATACATATTTAAAATAAAACATGGATTCTTTATTGAAACTTACTTGACACTATCATCACATCGTTTACCTTTACCTTGACCTATGGAAAATATTTTAAAAACATGGGATGAGCATAAAAAGCTCAATAAGGGATATAAAAGCATGAAATGAAAACATTGATCCATTTTTGAAAGAATACTTTAAACATAAAACATAATCATTTTAACATACCTCATCAAATCATGAATAAATCATAGAAATCAAAAGACATAAAGGTAACTTGAGGCATTCATAACATTCTTACATAGGGAGTAACCCTCATTGTTACATTTGGAATACCCATCACAGTATATTCCCTAAATCTATTCTAAGAAACCTTAACGTTTAATCCCTTCGAATTACCCATTGCATTGGAGAGCTATATCGGGATCACCCGCCCTTATTTTATCACAGAGCCACCTATCTTCATAACAATGCCCAAGAACCATAACATAATCATATCACATAAAACATGCATAAAGGAAACATAACATTTCCACATTTCAATCACAAGATATCAATAACACATTGATATAATATAAACATTATCAAAACCATTTTCAATACCAAAATTAAAGAAAGGTAAAACATGTTATTTATTTTTCATTTAAAAAAAAGTTATGGCTTGTAGGGGAAACTGAAACTCAATTAATGGTCACGGCGGTGGAGAAGTCGTTGTCGCCGCATACGTACGACGAAAAAACATTCCTTTTTTCATTTAGTAAAATGATTCGTATAAAAATATTCCTTTTGAACATATGTAAAAGTCAAAGGGGTTTATACACCGTATAAAAGAAAGTTGTGTATAAAACAAAATATGCCTCAATGAAAGGAGATTGAGACGAAGTCCCTTACCTCAGGTCCGACTTGACCCGAACATCCTTTAACCTCCTGAATAATAAACTTGAGTTAATTTCTCCTTGCTTAAGAACCTTTTTCAAGTTCATTATTCCTTTTATATCACTTATTACCATGTTGTGAACACTATGTAATTATTTATGTAAATAATGGTCGCTTTATCGATCATTTGTACTTGAGTCAAAAATAAACTCTTTATAATTACAAGTTGTTCATGTCGTAAAATATCCATTATATCCTGAATTATATTCATGATGTAGATATCATATATGTCATATATATCTAGTATATACATGCATTTATAATATTACATAACATTTAGTGGTAAGAAATGAAATGCACCGTTCATGGAGACGGTAAGCCGTACGTACACATTAACACTACTTTCATTTCTATTTCGTATTTTATGGAATGGAATCATAATGATATAAAGGTATATTATAATTACAGTATAATATCATATATAATATCATTAACTCCATCCTTTATACATCCCACATATGGCATTAACGAATCAAATCATTTTGAGGGGGCGGTTGACCGCATTTCCTAAAATGAAGATATCACGTTTACCCAGAATGGAAACCATAAAGGTATGCCATAAATGAAAAATACAGAAGCTTAAGGAAAACATAAATATATTATATATCATATATAAATATAGTGACATCTTAATGGCCACCTTTGAAGGTGTTATAAGAATATTGACCAATCATCATTTCGTGAGGCAGAAATTCACCATCCACAGAAACAGTATGTTATTTAACCATTAAATGTAGGTGTGTATTTGTTTAGATCTAATAATTATTATAATAACATCATAGTATATTGAAGATACTGGCTTTGTTACAAAATAAATGAATTAAAAGAGTTTAGTGGGTTGGAGAATCAAAATAATACATAAGAAAATTAGAGAAGACTTTACCTTTAAATCGGGTTACTCCTCTTGGTTTGTACCAAAAGGGTTTCTTGACGAGATTTATGACTAAAGTAAGGATTCTATGATGAATAGAGGGATGGAGGAGATAAAATGTGCAGAGTTTGGCCAATCTGATGGCTTGAGAAGTGTGGGTAAGGAGGTAGAGGAGGGGGCCTTTTATAAGAAGGAGGAGGGGCACTCTTGGAAAGCCAAGAAATGTTACTTTATTTTAAAATGCGTTTCAGATTTAAAAGGTCCCACATTGAGGTATTTAAAGTATAAGGTGATAAGGGTTCAAAATATACTCATCCAATAGGTTTTTGACAAGTGAAAGTCTTATATTTTACAGTATCGTTTCATTTTATTTAAATCGTTCGTTAATGAATCAATCGCTGCATCATCATGATGTCATAAATAAATTAATTTATTTCATGTCTAAAAATTATAAAAAAATACTCTAATGTAGGAAATATTTTTTTCTTTCCAATTAATATTTATAGTCTAAGAGATAATTTACACAGACAAAACTAAAAATGTTTTACTCGGGTGATACATTCTTTAGTGATATTCTTCTTTCTTTAAAAATAAAATGATAGTGTCATTATTACCCAAAAGTGATTCCATGGGGTCCCTAAGTTTGGAAAAAGGATTCCCATGGTATTTAATGACAAAAAAAGTTTCATTATGACACATGTTGGGGTAATTTGTTATTATTATGATATTATTGGTTTATCCTTAACTACCTGATTACAAATTAATAACGATAATTAAAGATAATTACCGTTGTTACTATTCATAATGTCTAAAAACAAAAGAATATTAATTACATAATTTGGAACTTATAATTACAAATAAGGAATCCATTTTACCAAATTCCAAACACATAAATTGCAATAATTAATTTAAAAATAATTCTCGTTGTCAAAACAAATAGCCGGTTTTTTTTGAAACAATATCTATGAAATGATTGGCACTTGTTTATGCCCAATTCCAAAGTAAAATTAATTATAATGACCAAAATTGGATTAAATATTAAATAAATATTATAATTACACTTTAAAACCAATTAAAAATATAATCCATCCATATAATTAAATTAGATGAAAGAGCAGTTTTGAAGTAAAATGCAGTAGTTTTCACTATTCATTAAAAAATGAACATTGTCATAAAAATATCAAAAATTTATCCAAAGTAAATTTCAATGTACCAATAATAAATAATAAGTTTATTTTGACAAATAGAGCATATAAAATTTTCAAAAGTTTGATTTAAAAATGGTTCTCCATCAAATGGTGATAAAACAATCTTTTAAAAATATTAGAGAATTCTATGCTTAAGATTGGATTTATTCTCATTTAAATTATTTACAACAATATATAATTCATAAATAGTCATATATAACAAAATATATTATTCATTACTTACTTGGGATGTTAAAATAAACCTAATATGACTATAAAATAAATTAATATTTTAATCTTTTCCTAAAGCGACCCTCACCCCTCTTATAAAAGGGCACTTCCACTTCTCTCAAAATCACACCTCCAAAGCCATTTTTCTCAGAAAAAACCTGACCAAATATCATTAAAACTTCCCTCAAATAAATATAGTGTCCTTTATACAATCATAAATCCAACCTATGGAGCCCTTTTGATCAACTCGAATGGAAACACCGAAAGAAGAGCTAATAATTTCACGACCCTCTTTCACGTTCTTTTCTTCTTCCACTTACACTTTGTTTGTTGTTTCCATACCAAAATAATAAATCCAGTACCTCCTACATACTGTGAATTAATTATATATTTGGTACAAACATATTATTTATTCTATCCATCCTGTAAATGACAAAGTCACCACACGTGCGTACGTACGAATTACCGTCTCCACGTCGTGGTGTAGTTTGTTATTCAAACACTTCATTATTTGGAAGTGTATAATAATGAGTATAACTGATGTAAATAATAAATATAACATGTTAATTATTCTTTATATATGATATACCAGCCAATTATATACGATTTAACCATCAATATAATTATATTTTCGCTCGTATGTATGTAAGGATTAACGTCTCCACGACGTGATGAGAATCATTCCCACGTTCACCATTCAATAATGATTATGAAAATATATATTATTAATAATTATTTAATATATGACATAATAAAGATACTGGATTTATATATATATATATATATACATATATATATATATATATGTATTTATGTACATACATATATCTTATTGACGTACTTCTGTTCAATACGATATGAAAAAGAAAACAACGTTTATACGTACGTACGACATACCATCTCCATAAATGGAGCCTTACTTTTCATATATATATATCTATTATAAATATTTATATTCCAAATATATATGATATATAAATCATTTTTTATATTTTGGAAGTATTTAAATCATGATCTAAGTGATACGATCAAGAATAACAAGTTAAAACACCTACGATAAAGAAAGCATTTATTACACGAAATGACAATTTTACATGAAAATCATTATTAAATGGCTAGTATAAAGTCATAAATGAATCATGTATGATATAATAAATATTTATATGGTTCTGGTATAATTTAATAACATACCATGGTCATTATACAGTAGGTTAAACGTACCCTCAACCAAAGGAATGTGCAAGGTAATGGTTATTTCCTCAATCTCAATATTATCCGAGATTGTTTATGTGTTAGTATTTACTGGGAAATATTTATCATCAATAGACATATTTCTTAAAAATTTCTTCAAAATTAATCTTTTAAGGTTTTATGGGAGGTTTTATTTAACTATATCATCATTTTAAATGTTTTAAAGATTTATCTTTCTACATCATTTTAATTAATGTCCTTGTTTTCAAAATGATTTTAAGGATTTATTTATATAGACATGAATGTTGTGAAATGATAATTATTGTCAAAATTTTAGAAGTGGTATGGGAAACTTTGATTAAAAAATATGTCTTCATATTACTTACTTTATAAATGTGTGACTTTTAAATGATTTCACAAAAAGGGATAGTTTTCTCAAAAAGTTTTACCGATCATTTTCAACCATGTCAGCATCCTTTACTGGATATTATTCTTGATTGAGATTGATTTATTATAATAAAATCTAATATATTGTATTTAATGATTTATTATATGTTTGAATATGTATATTATATTTTTACACCATTCATGGTTTATGGTTAATGTATTAAAATTTCGCATGCTAGTTTTAATACGAATGTTTATGTTATGTTTCAACTTTTTCATATGAGGAATGCAGTGGACTTAGTAAGTGATTGGTGGAGCCCGCTATATCTTTTCGATGCATCGGTAGGTATAATGAGACAAAATAGTGTCCTGGCACAAGGCCTTGAAATTTTTTGTTTTGTATTCTTGGAACAATTCCTTGACTAAGTGGTAATGATGTCCGGTGTTAGGCCTTTCATCATTATGAAATTATTTATTAAATGCGATTATTCAACTAGTAGAATATCCATGTTCATGTTTATATTGTGATGTTTGATTTATTTTTTCCATATTAATTTCAATATTATGTTTATAAAGGCTTTTTTTATTACACGTCTTTCCTTAAAATTTTATAGCTTATGCTAAATTATTTACCCTTACTGTGCATCTGAGCTCACCCATTTCTTGTGTTTTATTTTCCTAGGATTCCAAGAAGTATATTATGATTGATATGAATGGTTAAGAAAAAGGGAATAATGGAGTTCTCAAATAACTATCTATTCTGTATTTTATGTTTGAAATTATAATGTAATGTTAATGTATGTAATCTATTTTCCAAGACGGCTAAACGGATCAGTTCTTCGGGACTTGATTCCTTATAATCATGCCTTTGCATTAAAGTAATGCCCCGGCTCTGGGTAACTGGGGTCAGTGCATTACAGTATCATCCCAGGTAAATAATGAGTAAGAAATTTTCATATTTATTAATATTTGTGAATTAAATATTAATTTTACTTTAAAAGGGTTGCTATGTTCGATAGCATACCCGATACGTAACAACATGTTTCTTTGAAATATTACATTGTACACTAATAATATAATATTATTATTTTAAATGGTAGTTAAATATTAGCCATTGTATTGGCAGGAATAAAAAAACTAACTAAAATATGATTATAAATGTTTGTTAAATGTATTTATATTTATCTAATAAAAGTTATAAGCATAAAATGTGAATGAATCTAATTTTAAGCATAATTTACTTTAAAAGGTCAATTTACCACATTTTAATGGAGAAACCTATTTAAATATAGTTTTAGACACTTTAATACATTATATTTGACCAAATAAAACCCTTTTTTATAATGGGGACATCAAAATTTACTTTGTGTAGATTTCTGGAATTTTTCCGATAAAGTTCATTTTTTAATGAATAATGAAAAAATATTGTATTTTAATTCAAAAATGTGTTTTAATATAATTTATTCATATAGTTAGATTATCATTTTAATTTGTTTTAAATTTTAATTAGAATATATTTTTACCAATTAATCCAATTTTGGTCATTGGAATTAATTTCACTTTCAAATTGGACAAAAACAAGTGTCAATCTTTTGAAAGTTATTGTTTCTTAAAAACACGCTATTTGTTTTAAGAACGGGAATTAATTTTAAATATAATTAATTTCACATTTATGTTTTGAATTTGGAAAAATAAACATCATTTTTGAATTTGTAATATCAAATATAGCTTCGTCTGAATTTTTGGTATTTTTTTGAAAAAATTCAATTTTGGATGGATAGTGAAACCACATAGTAGTAGTTAAAAAACTTTCTTTTTCATTTTAATTAAATTTTACCACTTCTATGAATTGAATTTCGAAAATACGACATACATGGTTGTTATTAGAAAGTAAAATGTGGTTCAATAAGATGAAAATAATTTTTGTTGAATATCAACTTTTGACTTTTATTTACCGCAGTTAAAGGTAAATATTGTAATTCAAGCTAAAAAGAATATTATAATAATTCAAAATTACCTTAACACTTGTCCTAACCTTATTGGATGAGTCTTGGCCGACCATGTGCATCTTTGGGTCGATTTTGGGACCCCATTGAGCAACTTATAAATGATAATGACACTTTAGATTAATTAATTTAAAGTAAAGGTGAAAATGACATAAACAAAACTCTTTTAGTAAATTAATTTTTTATGGTGTTATATAAGTAATATTATGGACTATAAATATTAATTGGGAATATAAAATGTTTTACTACATCATAGTTCTTTTTTTTTAATTTTTACACATCGAATAAATTAAATTATTTTTGACACAATAATGATGCAGTATTTACCTCATTAATAAATGATTTAAATAAGTAAGATTATAATGGTTAAAATATTATCCAAAACCTATCCAATTACTATTGGATGATTTTATTTTGACCATGAGTCATCTTATAGTCAACTAAAATAATTTTGGGACCTTTAGAAACCCAATATCAATATATAATAAAATAATATTTTCACACTTTCCTAAAGAGACTCTCCTCTCCCTTATAAAAGGAGACCACTTCTAACCAATTCCTCACACATATGAAGCCTTTTGGATCATCCAACATCTGCAAAATTAAGCTCCCTAAATCTCTCTATTCCACCTATAAGCATTACCTTAGGCATAAGGCACTTTAAAAAAACATTTTGGTTCAAACCAAAGGATGTTACACAAATTAAAGGTAATGGCTTCTCATAACATGTTTTCTTTTATTTTACTTCTTGAACCCGTAAACACTTTTTATTCCATTATTTTATAGAAAAACCAGTATACTAAATATACTAGTATGTTTTTATAATAAGTATTCGAACTACACTTACACACACCTCCATCTAATGGTGATGAACATAATGTTTTTATGGATGGAAAACTAACGCCTCACGAAACGATGAATGTTCAATTACCTCCTACCTTCTCTCATGGTGTCCATTAAGATGACACTATATTTATATATGATATATATTATGTTTATGTTTTCTTTATGATTATATATTTTTTTTCTTTTATAGCAAACCCTTATGGTTTCATTATGAGTAAAAACGATAATTTCATTTGAGGAAGTGCGGACTACCGCCCCCTCAAAGTGATATGACTCGTTAATGCCATATGTGGGAAGTATAAAGGATGGAGATAATGATATTATATATAATATTATAATGGAATTATAATATAAATATGTATAATTATGTTTTAATTCAATTAAAACAATAAATTGAAATGAAAGTAGCATTCATGCGTACGTACGGCTTACCGTCTCTATGAACGGTGCATTTCCTTTCATGCCTAGAAATGTTATGTACTATTACAAATAAATTTATATACTGGATATATATGATATCTAAATCATGAATATAATTCTTTATATAATGGACTATTGACCACATAGACAACTTGTAAATATATGGTGTTCATTTTTGACTCATGTACCAAATATCGACAAAATGAACATTATTAACTTGAATGATTACATAAAGTTTATAACATGGTAATAAGTGATATAAAAGGAATAATAAACTTTAAATAGGTTCTTAAGAAATTATAAATTAACTTTAGTTTATTATTCAGGATATTAATGAATGATCGAGTCATGTCGGACACTAGGTAAGAAAATTTCTTATCTCACTTTTAATTCCCTGAGATTTCCATTGTTCACTACTTATTTATTGAATCTGGTGTATTATGTACTACCATTTGATATATAATATCATGATTATCTTTATATTCATGTTATTATGTGATTAATTTTATGTTTATTAATTTTTATCAAATTACTCAGTTGATTACAATGTGGTAAAGGGTTTCATCTCACTTTTTATTCCCGTGAGATTCATGCTATATTTGTCATTATTTCCTTTTGTGTGGTGTATGTACTGCCCATGATTGTAATTTTATGTAATATGATTTCATTTATGAGTATTTACATCTTCTTTGTATTATCCTTCTTTCATGTGGTGTATGTTTTGTAAGTTACCAAATCAGTAAGGGAACCTTTCACCCTCCTCTTTTTAAAATACTTCTTTTTGTTATGTCTTTTAATTTACATCTTATTATGTTGGGATATGTTATTATATATCCTTATTGATGTAAATTTTATGTCCAAGTGACGAGATACCATTTTTATATCCTAAACTCATTTTTTAATTCAAAAGTGATGTCGTTAGGCTTTTCAAATTTTTGCAAGGGAACGTCTTAAACCAATTATAATTCTTTGGGTTAAACTTGTACTTCTTGAATATGTCATCATATGAATATGTGTGAATGACCTCTGATTTTTTTACACTTAATATCCACATATATTGGGTGTATTTATATTTTTCAAACATAATTATTTGATTTATTTATCCTTAATTTAATGATACCGTCTTTATAAGGGATTTCATCTCAATTTACATTTCCATTGAAATTTCACTGTGGTTATGCACCAATTCACTCTTATATGGTGTATATAATGTACTTTGTCATATAATATCATGAATACCTTTATTCTCATGATATTATAAAGTTCAGATTAAATGTTATTCCTCAATGATTTTTATTCAAGAGTCTCTCATTTTGTTAAAAACTCTTTAACTAAAAAATAGTTCTAAATGTTTTAAAGATTTATTATTATAAATCATTATATTTAATATCCATGTTTTAAAAATGGGTTTGAGTATTTATTTATATGGAAATTAATGTTTTAAAATTATAATTCCATTAAAAGATTCAAAGTGGTATGTGACACTTTGATTCAAAAATCTCTTTTTAAATGGTTTATGAAAATGGAATGATTATTTCAATATCTTGAAATTAATTCTTGTAAATTCAAATGAAATGTTATTAGTGAAATGTTTATATTTGCAATATTTTATGTGTTATGATGGTACTTGGACATTTTACGGGTGGTTACGTGATAAACCATATAACATGTGGTTCCGTGATAAACCAGGACGGTTGTTACGTTATAACCTCCAACGCATTGGGTATGGAAGTCGGCCATACGACAATTCCATTTAGTGATATTTGTGTAAGTTGACTGTATGGTTATTACATTTAAGTATGTTTATGTCCCAAGTTACCTTTATATGTTATGTGTTCTTTATGTGGGTTTTATGGAAATATTTTGGTTACAAAAGGGTAAGCAATGATCTTTTATTTAGTGAAGAGTATTTACTACTTCATAAAGGGGAAAAATATTACATAGGATAAAGTATTCATGGATTACTTTTTGTTTTGAAAATCTATCAGTTTTCCTTCTTTGTGTATCCCTGACTGAGCATTTTATGCTCATACAAAGTTTTTGAAATGTTTTCATAGGACATAAAGTGGAATAGGGTCAAGGATGAGATCGAGGAAAATTCATGTTGTCTAAAAAATGAAATTAGACATATCTCCATCATTCAATAGTTTTTATTTTATGAAAAAAATTGAAACTAAGTAGAAGTTTCTACTTTGAAATTTTTGAGATGTAATTTAATTTTTATGACTAAATCTCTAAAACTCTAAACCTGAAAAGATCCTCAATGTGAATTATTCATTTAATTCAATGTTATGTAATGTTTTAAGGCTGGGTCCTTACATTATCTAGTTGTTTCTTTAGTTACACTAATTCAATAGTGGCCATTATATAAGGGGTCTTCGATGTGGGCCTTGAACTAGGAATTAAGTCAATGGAAAAGTCAGTTTCTCATTCTGGAGGATGTCTAGGTAAATCCTCTGGAAACACATCAACATATTCCTGAACAATTGGAACATCCTCTATTTTAACATTTCATTAATAACCCATAGTTATTTAACACACTTCCACACCAATAATTGAATTTAGTAGAGATACTAGGGGTGGATCTAGATGAGAATCAGATGGTGATGTTTTTTCTCTAGAGATAAGGGATTCCATGTCCTATTCAAAAATTGTAACCTCTTTATTCTTACAGTAAATTTTCACATCATGGTTAGAAACCAATCCATACCAAGGTTTATATAAAATTCAATCATGGGTGTGAAAATAAGATTAGAAGATATAGAACGTTTATATACCATAATGGTAACTGATTGACAAAACATTGTTTCTAGGAAATTTCCCTTAGGTGTTTTGACTAACAACTCCCTTGTTATGTCAAATTGAAAATATTTAATTTTCTTGGAAAATTGGGAAGATATGAAAGAATGCAGTGATCTTGAATCAAATAAATCATTTGATAATCTTGAGGAAATGATTAATGTAACTTCCACCATGTCATTCAGAACTTCAACCTCAGTAGTAGTTATGACATGAGCTTATCCTTTCTCCCTTGGCCTTTTATGAGGTATGTTTATTATATTCTTAGGAATTTCATTTACATAATTCCCCCTTTTATTTACAATTACAGCATCAAACATCAATAACCACTTTCTTCCCATTACAATCATGAGCTTGGTGGCCTTTTTCTCCACACTTGTAACAAACTCCCATCCCCTTTAGGCATGTACCGAGGTGTTTCTTCCCACAATTACTACAGAATGTAATGTCAAATTTTCACTTCTTACCCTTATTTCCTTTTCTAGATTTTTCAGAAGATATTTTATTCTTTTGATTCACTTTAAATTCAAAAGACAGAGAATTCCATTTCTGTCTTGATAGCTCATGTGACTATATGTTCATATGATGAGAATGATTTTGAGACTAATTCCCAATGGAGAAATGGTTTTAACCATAAAATTATTGATCAATCTTACTTCTTGAGTTATGTACATAATATGCAACATGCCTTCCTTACCTTGTAATGTTCACCTTATACTTTACAAGATTCTCAACCTACTTTTTCCTTAGACTCAGAAATTGCCTTTCCATATCAGCTCGATGTTCACGGGGAAATTATTTTTCTAAGAAAATATTTTTAAACTCCCTCCATTCCATATTTGATACTTCTTAATCCTCCTTTGTGTTTTGAATTAATCACTAGAATTGATCTGCATATCCTTAGAGGCGATAAACTGCCATGACAACCTTTTCCCTTTCGCTACTCCCCAAAGCATGAAATATTTTCCAGAAGGAACTTATCCATTTCTCAGATACAAATGGATTTTTATTCCTATTGAATATTGGTGGTTGCGTCCTCATGAAGCGATCTAACATAAATCCTTCGCGTTATGGATTAGGGTTCTCCATATGGGTAAGGTGATTATTCATAACATGAGTGATTTGTCCCTGTATGGTTATAAGCTGATCAGCTCCAGATTCATCGCCAAATCTATTATAAATATCTTAAAAAGGAGGACGATACCGATAAATATTACATGCATTGATACAGTTTCCATTCCTTCCACTAGGAACCATTTCTAAACAATGGCATAAAATAGATTATTTTATGAATCGCAATGCATAATTCAAAACTTATAAAATACATAACATAATTTGAACAGTTTATGCATATAACACATAATCATTAAAGTTTTTTTATTTGGGGAAGTATTTACTCATAAATCCTTCATAAGGGTTTGTAAATAAAATTCGAATTATCCTAAGCATATCCCTGAGAGTGTTAAACTAGGTGCGTAGTAATGATTATTGTTGTGTATTAGAATACCCCAGTTCAAGCCCAAAACTCTTTGTCAGAGTTTTCACTCATAGGTACATCTGTGATAGAACCACTTCCACTAGTAGTATCTAGAAAATTATTTATTGCTTGTAAAACCCACATAATATATACCTTAACAATTTTTTTAATGTTCTTCTATATTAATCCTTAAATTCAATCTTAGGGTAATGTTCTCTAATCAGAGTTTTCCTAAATCTAGTTTCCAAGGTTTGTACTAAACATCTTCTAAGTCCAACTATAACACCCTGACCCCAGTTACCTAGACTCAGTTCATTATTACATAATATTGGCATGATCACAAAAGATCATGTCACGAAAGACTGATCAGTTTCGTATCCTTGGAAGTACTAGATTGATTCATTAGTTTTAAAAAAATTTATGAAATGAAAAAAAATTATGTCCACTTCTAACACACTCATATACCTTAACCTGTCCCTACAGGTCAGTCATAAAATACTTCTTTGCATCCTAAAAAAAATAAAACATAAGAAAGGGGTGTGATCAGATGCTTAGTAATAATGAAAATATATAGTAAATTATCATAAATAAGAATAAACATTTAAGGAAATGTATAAGTCTAAAACAAAAGATTTTTAAACCTAAAATTCATCATAATATGGAAAAGAGAATTCAAATAATACCATTTAATTATTCACATGGATATTCAACTAGTCGTGTAATCACATGTAATATCAATAGTTAATCTCATAATGAAGGAATGCATAATTCCAAACATAATAACCACATAGTCAAGGCCCCATGCTAAGACTACAAATAAAAATATTATCAAGGCCTTGTTCAAAGACACTAGTTTGTCTTATGAGACCTACCGATGCATCGAGGGGCTCTATCATGCCCCACCCGTCACTTACTACAAATAATGCATTCCTCATATGAAAAGGTTGAAACATAACTTAAACATTTGTATTAAAACCAGCATACAAAATGTTAGTACGTTAACCATAAACCTTGAATTTTATAAAAATATCACATCCACAGTCCAATATATCACTAAACCTTTAATACAATATGAATTATTGTATCGTAATAAATCTTCTTTAAATAAGCATAAAATCTAACAAAGGATATTGACATAGATAAAATCAATCCAAAAACTATTTTTGTGAAATATATCTCTATACATTGAAATAATTTAAAAGTAAACAAAAAATTATATTTAAAATATTCTTATAAGATTTTGAGGGAATCTTGGAAGGTGTTATAACAGTGGCAAATATCCACAACCACCGTATAAGTTAAAAAAACATTCTTTCCATAATTTGTCGAAATGGTCATAAAGTACCTTGTTTAGGAAATGACAGAAAGATTCAATTCAAAACATTTTATAAAAATTCAAAAAGGGTATAAATTACTTTAACCCATAGTCAAGGAAATATTAAAAATGTTTTTAAATACATATTTAAGAAACATAGATGTTGATGATAAAGAAGTCCCAGTTGATACCTACGTATAAAGAACCTCAGATAATAAAGAGATTATAATATTAACCCTTACCTTATACTTTTCATTAGTTGAGGGTATGTTAAAATCTGGTATAATGGTTAAATCATTGTTATTAAATTATACAAGATCTTCATTCATAAATATGATATCATATATGATCCTCAAATATTACATTGTTAATAATATTTTAGTATTATCATTTTTTCAAGTGTTAACTGTTTCATTTTCCTTTATGTTTTATTATGTAAGTCATGTTTGTTATGAATATAATGAATTTGATTCATATCTAAAATGAAATTAAATTTTTTTAATCATTAAATGAAAATTATTCTTGAATGGTTACGATAAGGAATGAAATTTCATCTCGTCGTGAAGACGGTAAGTCGTACGCACGCATGAGCAATAATATCATTCTATTAATGGTGAAATAGTATGTAATTGGATGGTATATTGTTTATACATAATAATTAACATGTTAAATTTTATTATTTACATCAATTATACTCATTACTATACCGTTCCAAAAAGGAATTGTTGAATAACGAACTACACCCCGACGTGGAGATGGTAAGCTATACATGCGCACGTATGATGACTTTGTCCTTCATAGGATGGATAAAATAATTAACATGGTTTTACTATATTTATAATAACATCATATTATATATATGGTTCTAGATTAATTATTATGGTTTGGAAACAACAAAGAAATAGGGAGTGGAAGAACAAAATAACTTTGAATGAGGTGATGAAATAATTACATCTTCTTCGGGTGATTCCTTATGATTTGAACAAAACGGCTTCATAGATTTCTTTCTGATCAATGTATGTCCTCTAGGATTAAGTTACAGTAGTTGTGAGGATATTGGGTAAGGGTTTGGCCATGAAAAAGTGATTTGGAGGTGTGAATTTAAGATACGGGGAAGTACTCTTTTATAAGGGAGGCGAGGGGAACTTTAGGAAAAGCTAGAAATATTATTTTATTACAAGTTTATTTTAGGTTTATAACAGATCCAAATGGTTTTATTTCAATTCTAAGGTGGTGATTGGTCTAAAACCTCTCAATAAATAGGTTTTAGTCGTGTTTGTGTCACCATATTAAACTTATCGTTAAATTTAACTCTTAGTTAAATAGTTTAACTTATTCCAAGTCTTCTTGTATTTTTATAATACATGGTTAATATAGTTTCAATAAAATTCCAAGAGAACCTAAAGTGGTTAATTAATGACATGTCTAACATTATATAAGTCCATTGGCCTAATATCAGATTTTAGGTATATTATATCATTTAATAAAATAGTATTTTTTTTAAAAACTCATTTATGTAATTTTTGATACTATTTAGTATATGGTTTTTGTGAAATTCATAACAACTTTATTACTTTGAAAATAATACATTGAATCAACCCTAACATGACATATTCCCCAATAATGTTTGTGGATGACATCAAAAGTTACAATTTAAATTTATTGTAATATTTATAATATCAATTATTTTAATCTTTCTTTAGTAAGGTCATTACTCCATAACCACTGTGTCATTAAAAAATTTAATTATTTAATGTCTAAAAATTATAAATAAAATACAATTATTTAGGAAAACTTTTTATCTTTCTAATGAATATTTATAGTTAAATTGAAATTATTTGTAAACCTATATTAAAAATATTTTAGTTATTAAACATTGAATTTAACACTTTTAACTCATCTTTGAATAAAATATAATAAATGTTCTAATATAACCCAAATGGATCACTAAGGATATTATTTTTGTCCTAAGATTTATTTTGGTTAATAATAAATTATCCAATTAAATTAGGACATGTGTTGGGGTAATTTTTGATTATTATATTATTATTTCCACCATTAATTATCATATTTACTTTTAACTACAGTAAAGATAATTGAAAAGTTACTATTCAACAAAATTATTTTCATCCTATTGAACCACATTTTACATACTGATGAAATCCATGACTATCATAGTTTTGAAATTCAATTCACAGAAGTGGTAAAATTATGTTTTATGCATATTTTCAAATGTGCCTAGATTGTGGGAAAAAGACATTAAAAAGTTCAATTAAATTTTCACATCTTCTTCATAGAATATACACATTCATTTTATTCACTTATACTAAAACTCTTAAACATTTTTAGACATTTTTATTTTTGTTTCAAATAAATAATACATGTAGTGTTGGTAAAATAATCAATGAAATAAATAACATACTTATCTTTTAATGTTAAATGGTTTCTCATTGAACCAAAAATATTATAATGAATCGGTTTTATGGGTTTATTTGAATGAATTTCAACTTTATTATGTCAAAAGTTTTTAATTTCCCCTTTCTAAAATATTAAACAACACCAATCTCTTCTCCTTGACATATCAGGAATATCACAAACACCTTCTTACAATATTAACTTTTTCATATTCAACTGACACATATATACCAAAACATTATTCCATAATTGATTTTATTTAATAAGGATTAGATAACATTAATTTTATACATCAATAACTTGAAACTAGTTCCCCTTTATATGTTGTCCTCTCAGAATAACTTTTCCATCTTTTACATTTTTCACAAAAAAACAATATTTTCTAAAAACAACCTTATTCCCTTCATCAAAATGTTGTGAAACATTTAACATGTTGGGTTTTAATATAGTTGAAAACATGGATATTTTGGAATTCAGTCTTTCTTCCCCAATAATAGTAGACCTAATAAATTTCATTATGAGTTTTTTATCATTTCCAAGCATTATTTCTCCTTATTTAAAGTGTTTAACTTTCTTAAATATCTTTATATATCCTATAAAGTTTAAAATTCACACAATATCCAAAATCTAGGGCCATTATTCTTTTTGTTTCTCTAAGAGAAAATTACAAAACAAGATGTTTTCCTTAACTTTTAACTTTATTCACATCCCAATTTTGAAAATTCTTATAATTTGTTTTTGTTTTAGAAAAAAAAGAAGTCATTATTTAAAAATATATCAAGACTTTTCAAATCATTTAGAAATAGTTTCCAAATGTTAGAATCTATCTTCAGTATTTTTACCAACTTTCTCATGTTTCATTCTTTGAGTGAGTTCAATCCCCCTAAAAAATCCTTGTATTTATTCATGGGATATTTTTAGTGTTTTTGATTAAACCAAGAAACATCGGATGTATGATAAAATCCACCATAATAAAAGTAGTATCTATATATTTAATATTGTTTCTCATATGTTCCATAATTGTTAGAGTTGTCGAAATTTTCTACAATGTTTTAAATTTCCATGTTATGACTTTTTTAATCCCAAGAGGTTATATAATATTATTAAATAATCATGTTAAACATGTATTTCTTCCCATATTTAATATAATTACTATAACATGAATCATTTTTTTCACAATTTTAATTTTTTTAAACATTTTAATTCTCAAGAGTTTTTAGTTTTGGATATATACACAATTTTATTAGCTTAATTGTTCTTATTAACATCTCCATATTTTTTATAAACAATTGAAGATAAATTCTATTGATCTTCCTTTGTAAACACCACTCATACCCCTAACCAATTTCCAAAATAATGTTTTTGAAAATTATTCTTCCACACATGGTATTATAGATTTTTTTTTAAAATGTTCTAACTCTTCCTCCAATTTTATCTTTACTTCAATATATTAATTTTAATTCTTTACTTTTTCATGATATTTATTCACATGAAAAATATCTTCAATAATGAAATATTTTTCTTCATGAAAATAATCTTGACTATTTTATTTTTAACATTTATTTTCAAATTCATAATTTATATTTGATGTCAAATAATCATTCGACAACATTATTTCAATTATTTGTTTAGAGAAAATTATTACCAACACTCTTCTTCTACTTATCTAGAACTATTTCTTTCATAACAAGAAAACAATTCATCATTTACATATTCAATAAATCTATTTTTATAGTATCATTGGTGAATTTTCAGATTCAACATTACTACCAAAATATTCATCATCCATAGATAAAAAAATTATCCATATATATTTGGATAACTGTTTATCATTTCCCTTGTAAAAATATTTTTATTTATCAACATGTTTATTCACATGAATTCTTAACTTTTTATTATCTTCATAATCATATTATTTACCCTTATATTGGGGGAAATTTTTATAAAAATTCCCTATAGCCTCACATACAAATCATTTTAGTGGTAACTTCAATTTATACGTACCTATTCCTCTATTCATGGTTTTTGGAAACAGGGAAAAAAGCATATCAAAAATGCATCCAACCTCATTTTTGTTATTAGATTCAATATCTTATTCATCATTAATAACATTCTTATATTTTCCTTACATAGATGTTTTGAATGAAATTTCCCAATAAATATTTTCATTTCTTCTCTAAACATTTTATAGTTACATTTCATTTGTAATGAGAGTGGAGTGCAAGTCATCCAATGATAGAGTTTTAGGATCTCTATCTTCCAAATATAGAATTTTTGAATCAACATTTTGTGGGAGAATTCATATGATATTCTAAACAATAGTTTAATCTTATAGGTTTTCATCAAGACATCTTATGGTGTTAGAAATATAATAAACCCATGTGGAAAAGAATCCAGTAGATTCGTAGTCACCCATTTTGAGGTATTCATACATTAGCCTCTAGATTTGAAAACATTCCTTCTTTACATCAGTATTTCCTTGTGAGATATGTTTCAATTTCTCCCAAATACCTTTGGTAGTTCTAACTCCATTCACTATAAGATATTTTGTTTCATAGAGTGGTGAATGAAAATAATTTTTATCCCTTCCATTATTCTCTATATTTTTATTATCAAAATATGTAAGAGGAACATTATTAACCTGAAGTGGAAATCTATATTTTGAAGCCTCTAGAAAATCATATATAGGACATATAAAATATGGAAATATTTATTCTTTCCATATATGATTTTTTTCTATAAAAAATAGGAATCCCCTTATTGTTCACACAATTAAAATTATCCATGACAAATTTTATTAAAAAAATCCTGAATGTAGTAAAAGAAGGGATCTATCCATATATTACCAATTAAAAAGGAATATATAGGAACTATGTAATCACTGGGAGGTGGAGGGGTTGAAACGGTGGTATATTTTTCTTTCATTTATCATTATGTTAAAATAAACTTGTCATTATGCTAAATATTTATCAATTTTTTGAAAATAAATCCTTCGACCATCCATTAGAATAGAATCACTAATAATGGAAACTACTCAATAAGAGTGTACAATCATTGGAATGGTTAAGAAATAATCCAATATCACAATTTCCACTAGAAAAAAATGTTTTGTGTGGATATAAAAATTAATAAGTACACTTACACTTGAATATCACTATGATCTTTAAAACGGTGCATGTGCTTCTCCTAGCATGAAAGGTATAAATAAGACACTATAACAAGTTTAAAAACCATTAATAATAGGTTCAAAAAATTTATCTGTTCCTATTCAATAACTTTCACTTATGTAATTAATCAAAAAAAATTCATCACTTCATTAACCAGTGGAAGGTAAGAAAAACTTCTCTCGAAATTGTAAAAAACTCATTCTGATTACTCGCTTAGATTCCTCTGTCTGGTTATTCAATTATTAGTAAGCCTAATTCATTAGTTCGATTGTTCAATCAGATTTCTTAATCTGATCCGGTGAATCTTAATGTAACACCCCAGGTAAATAAAGAGTATGAAATTTCAAATTTATCCATATTTGTGAATAAATTATTAATATAACTTTAAATGGGACGCTATGCTCGATGGCGTACCTAACACGCAACAACGAGTTTCTTGGGAATCTTACTTTGCACTCTAATAATAAAATAATATTATTTTAAATGGTAGTTAACTCCTAGATGTTGTGATGGCGGGAATTAATAGAAGTAACTAAAAAATGATTATATATGTTTGTCAAATATTTTTTCTTTTTACAATAAATGTTAGAGGATTAAAAATGCGAATGAATCCAATTTTAAGTGCAAACATTCTAATATTCTTTAAAAGGTCGATTAACTGCCTTTTGATGGAGAACCTCTTTTAAATCCACTTTTTGATAATTTTATGTGTTATATTTGAAAAAATAAAATTATTCTTTAGAATTGGGACATCAAAATTTACTTTGTGTAAATTTTTGGTATTTTTCCGATAAAGTACATTTTTTAATGAATAGTGAAAAATGTTGTATTTTAATTCAAAACATCTTTTTAACCTAATTCATTTATATGATTAGATTATCTTTTAAATTGGTTTTAAAGTGAAATTAGAATATATTTTTACCATTAAATCCAGTGGTGGTCGTTGGAATTAATTTCACTTTGAAATTGGACTTAAACTAGTGTCAATCTTTTAATAGATATTATTTCTTAAAAACACGCTATATGTTTTGACAGCGGGAATTAATTATTAAATTAATTAATAAAACTAATATGTTTTTAATTTTTTAAAATAGAAATAATTTTTGAATTCATAATATCAAATATATCCTAGGGTGAATATTTGGTAATTTTCTGAAAAACATCAATTTTTGATGAATAGTGAAACCACTAAGTGGTACTTATAAAAACTGATTTTCCGTTTAAATGAAATTTTGCTAGCTTTGTGTTTTGAATTTAAAAAATCCAACATACATGGTTGTCATTAAAAAGTAAAATGTGGTTCAATGGGATTAAAATAATTTTTTGGTGAATAGTAACTTATTAAGTTTTTAATCGCAATTAGAGGTAATTAGTGTAGTTTAAGGTAGAAATAATGTTTTAATAATATTAAATGAACTAGAAACCCCTCCTACCCTCATTGGATGAGTCATGTCTGACCATGAAAATCCATGGGTCAAATTGGGGACCCCATGGAGCCACTTTGGTTGGAAAATAACATAAATACCTTTTTATTTAATGTTAAAATTAAAATGACACAAACATGAGTTGTTTTTCTAAAACAATTTTCAAATGGAGTTATACAAGTCAGAGTTTTGACTATAAATAGTAATTGGAATGATAAAATTATTTCCTACATCATAGTATTTGTTTAATAATTTTTAGACATTAAATAAATTAAATTATTTATGACATCATGATGATGCAGCGATGACTTCATTATTTAACGATTTAATTAAAATGGAAAGATAATGTAAAATCTAAGACCTAAACATGTCCAAAACCTATTGTATGGGAGGATTTCGAACCCTTATTACCTTATTCTTTAAACACATCAATGTGGGACCATTAAAATCCGAAACACATTCTAAAATAAAGTAATATTTCCTTACTTTCCAAGAGTGCCCCTCCTCTCCTCTTATAAAAGGCCCCCACCTCTACCTCTTTACCCACACTTACAAAGCATTTGGCTTGTCTAAAACCTGCCCATTTTGTCTCTCCACATCCCTATCTAACTCTTAGAAGCCTCACTTTTGTCAGAAGTCTTCCCAAGGAAGCCTTTTAGCTCAAACCAAAGGGAGTTACCCGAATTTAAGGTAATGTCTTCACTTGAGTCCTTTTGTATTATTTTGCTTATCCACCCCCATAAACTCTTTTTATTCCTTTATTTTGTAAAACAACAAGTATCTTAAATATACTAGGATGTTTTTATGTTAATTATTGGAGCTATACTTACACACACCTTCGTCTAATAGTTAAAGAACATACTGTTTCTCTGGTTGGCGATTTTCTGCCTCACGAAACGATGATTGTTCAATATTTTTTAACACCTTTAAAGGTGGCCATTATGATGTAAATGAATTTTATATATTATGTATATGGTATTTATGTTTACTATATTCTTCTGTATTTTATATTTAAACCATACCTTTATTCTTTTCATGTTGTGTAAATGCAATAATTTCATATGAGGATGTGTAGACTACCGCCCCCTCAAGTGATGTGACTCGTACATGCAATACATGGAATGTATAAAGAATGAAATTAATGAAAATATGTTACCTATATAACATATATATTATACTGGAATTATAATATATATATATTTATCATTTATTTTTAATTCCATTAATATGACAAAGAAAAAATGAAAGTAGCGTTCATGCGTACGTACGGCCTACCGTCTCCATGAACGGTGCTTTTCGTTTTTTTATTTCCCAATGATATGGAATAGTATAAAATGAATATGTAATGGATATATATGATATTTTAATCATTAATACTATTTTGGAAATTATTTACTTATAACTACATGGACAATCATTTTTCAAACAAGTTCATTTTTGACTCATGTACCAAACATCGACAAAAACGTCTGATATGAACTCATATTATTAACCAATTGTTATAACATTAAAATATGTGATATGAACTGAATAATAATATTTATAGGAGGTCCTTAATAAATTATAAATTTACCAATGTTTATTATTCAGGAATATAAAGAAACGAACAAGACAAGTTGGACTTGAGTTAAGGGATCCAACCTCTCTCTTTCTTTTTAAGTACACTCTTTTATGTCATTCCTTTTAAAGCTCATATTTCTTGTTATTGGGATGTTATTTTATATTACTCTTACTGTAATTTTTATGTTAATATGATGAGAGACCCTATTATCTCTCACCAATCCATTTTGGAAGTTTTGAGTGACGCCGTTGGGATGCCGAATTTTCGTAAGAGATCTAACCTCTCTCTTTCTTTTTAAGTACTATCCTTTCTGTCACTTATTTTAAGCTCCTATTTGTTATGTTGGGGGATGTTATTTTATATTCCTATTTATTTATACTTTATGTTAATATGATGAGAGACCCTATTTTCTCTCATCAATCCATTTTAGAAGTTGTAAGTGGCGCCGTTAAGCTGCCGAGTTTTCGTAAGGGATTTTTCATCTCACTTTTATTCCCATTAGATTTATACTAAATTTGCCACAATTTCCTTTGAGTGTTGTATGTACTATCCATTATTTTACTCATTGTGTAATATAATTTCATTTATGAGTATTTACATCAATGTTGTATTGTCCTTCTTTCACGGGGTGCATGTCTCGAAAGATACCCATGTCGGTAAGGGAACCTTTCACCCTCCTCTTTTTAAAAGACTTCTTTTGTTATGTATTTTAATTCACATAATATTATGTTGGGATATGTTCTTCTATATCCTTATAGATTTAAATTTTATGTCCATGTGATGAGATACCCTTTTTATCTCTCATCAACTCAATTTCTGAATTTTGTAGTGATGCCGTTAGGCTGTCAAATTTTTGCAAGGGAACTTTTTAACCCAAATTTGATTCTTTGGGATAAACTTGTACTCCATGAATATGTCATTCTATGAATATTTGTGAATAACCTCTGATTTTGTTACACTTAATATCCACTTATATTTGTTGTATTCATTTTTCACACATATTATGTAATTGATTTATCCTTAAACCAAGGATACCGTCTTCGTATGGGAGTCCGTCTCAATCTCCTTTCATTGAGGCATATTTTGTTTTATACACAACTTTCTTTTATACGGTGTATAAAACCTTTTGACTTTTATTCCTATTCAAAAGTAATCTTTTTTTATATGAAGCGTTTTACAAAATGAAAAAAGGAATGTTTTTTTGTCGTACATATGCGGCGACAACGACTTCTCTGCCGTAGTGACCATTATTTGAGTTTCGGCTTCCTCTACATGTCGTACCTTCCTTTTAAAAGAAAAATAAATACCATGTTTTACTTTTATTTTATTTTCGTATTGAAAATGGTTTTCATAGTGTTTTTATATCAATGTGTTGTATTGATATCTTGTTATTGATAGGTGGAAATGTTATGTTTCCTTTATGCATGTTTTATATGATAAGATTATGTTATGGTTCTTGGGAATTGTTATGTAGACGGGTGGTTCCGTGATAAACTAAGGGTGGGTGAGCCCGATATAGCTCTCCAATGCATTGGGTAATGTGAAGGAGTGAAATGTTAAGGTTTCTATGAAGAGATTTATGGAATATACTGTAGTTGGTATTCCAAACGTAACCAAGAGGGTTACTCCCTACGTAAGAATGTTATGAATGCCTCAAGTTACCTTTATGTCTTATTATTTCTATGATTTATTCATGATTTGATGAGGTATGTTAATGTGCTTATTTTTTATGAGTAAAGTATGATTTCATTGATTCTTATGTGTAAATGTACTCATGTTTCCGTTCCATATATTTTTATATCCCTTACTGAGCTTTTTATGCTCATCCCAAGTTTTTGAAATCTTTTTCACAGGTCAAGGGAAAGGTACATGATATGATGATAGTGTCAAGGAAGTGTCAAGAAAGAATCCATGTTTTATTTTAAATATGTTTCTGTTGATGGGAAAAAATGAATACTATATTTTATGTAACCACTTTGTTTAAATGTGGAACGTAATGCACGTTTATGATATAATTCTCTAAAACTCTAAACTTGAAAAGATCCTTAATGTGTAATCTTTTATTTACTCAAGATTAATTAAGGTTTAAGGGTGGGGCCTTATAGTTGGTATCAAAGGTTGGTTTAGATAACTTTAGAGGTTAGGGTATTCTCTAAGAATAAGTGACAATACCATAATGGATAGGATTTCAGAAAGAGTCATAGTTTTAGATAAAGTGAATGAGTAAGTATATATTAGTGTTTACCTTCCTCATTAGTACATGATGGTTTTTTTGATATAATCACACTGAAATTTCTGTTTTTAGTGAATGGATGGATCTAGCAGGAACCAAAGAGACAACAGGTTTGAAGGAAACAGTGGTGGTTCTCTGATTAGGATACTAGATAAAATGGGGGATTCAATGAGGAAAATCGTGGTTGTTCTAAACCAACTATCAAGGAGTCATGATCAACCACTTGAACCTTGGTATGTCCTATAATGCATCATGTATGAGATGACCAATCGATTTGGATGTTCAGGTTATAATTATAAAGGTAACCATTATAGTTTATATGATCCTTACTTTTAAGGTAATTATGGGTTATTATATGTTATGATGGAAAATGAAAGGCATGAGATAAACTTGAGTTTAAAATATGTTATGATTATTTTTGATGATTTTATCTCGTTTTGGGGAATGTTTTAAGAATTATATAGTTTTGGAAAAAGGACAACACGTAGACCGTGTGACAACCCGTCGCGTTGGACAAAGCTATGAGAATCAAACCCACAACCAAAGTGAGACTGGTATTTATCGCCTACCACTGGACTACGTGAAGTCCCTAGTTAGTTTGACTGATTCTTTTTAGTTAGATGATTTTATGAATTAAGAGTAAGTTTATTTTGGGTTATCTATGGAAATTTATTAACATATCATGGAGGATATGTGATTAGGTTAATTAATTTTCAACACGAGACATTAAGAGTAACTGATGTTGTTTGGAGATAAATGTTACGATTTAACTTGGAAGACTATGTCACTAAATCCTTCAAATATTTGGGTTTCAATCTTAGTTTGGTTTACTTTGAAGACTTTTATGGAAAAATTGTTTATCGAATGGTCCTCGTTGAACTTTGGGTTTTGTTGGACAAATTTTGGAGATTAAGAATAGATTTTCTTTTTATAAAGGGTTATCCTTTTCTGGATTATCTGATCTTGTACTAAACATTTTGGTTTTGGTTTTGGTTAATGTCTAAAGTCATGGGAAGTATATAGTTCTCTTTTGTGGATTAGGTGATTCTCTAGATGTTGATTATATTACTCTTAATGTGAACAAGTCTTCCTAAATTCTCGTCTTTTGGAGAAAATATGAGTTTGTGTAAGGAATCTAATAAAAGTTGAAAGTCAAAATGATAAGTGATTATGTTTCCTTATGAATAAATTCCTCAATAAAAAGTAACTTAAAACAAAAATGTTGTCTATTAACTTTTCCTATTGGGGAATCAAATACCGTTTAACCCATTACAAGTTTGTGATTTTCTTGTGGTTAAATTTCTCCTAAACATGTTTTCTATCACTATCCATCAGAACATGACCCTATGTTTTCTCCTCCATGTCCATGTTTTCCTACATGGAATCCTAGTATGGGTTAACTCGGGTGACCTCTGTACTTATATTCCTTTATTTTAAAGTGATTGTTTTACCGACTCTTGTTCCGATGTGGGACTTTCAAGGATGTTTCCAAGCTCAATTTTAAAATTACGAGGACGCAATTCCCAAAAGGTGGGAAGGATGTAACACCCCAGGTAAATAAAGAGTACAAAATTTTCACATTTATCCATATTTGTGAATGAAATATTAATATAACTTTAAAGGGGATGCTATGCTCGATGGCGTACCCAACACGCAACAACGAGTTTCTTGGGAATCTTACGTTGCACTCTAACAATAAAATAATATTATTTTAAATGGTAGTTAACGCCAAGCTATTGCGATGGCGGGAATGAATAGAACTAACTAAAAAATTATTAGATATGTTTGTCAAATATTTTTACTTTTTACAATAAATATTAGTGGATTAAAAATGCGAATGAATCCAATTTTAAGCATAAACATTCTAATATTCTTTAAAAGGTCGATTAACCGCCTTTTGAGGGAGAACCACTTTTAAATCCACTCTTTGATAATTTTATGTGTTATATTTGAAAAAATAAAATTCTTCTTTAGAATCGGGACATCAAAATTTACTTTGTGTAAATTTTTGGTATTTTTACGATAAAGAACATTTTTTAATGATTAGTGAAAAATGTTGTATTTTAATTCAAAACCTCTTTTTAATATAATTTATTTATTTGATTAGATTATATTTTAAATTGGTTTTGAAGTTAAATTAGAATATATTTTTACCATTAAATCCAGTTGTGGTCATTGGAATTAATTTCACTTTGAAATTGGACTTAAACTAGTGTCAATCTTTTAATAGATATTGTTTCTTAAAAACACGTTATTTGTTTTGACAGCAGGAATTAATTATTAAATTAATTAATGCAACTTATATGTTTTGAATTTTTCATAATACACATCATTTTTGAATTCGGAATATTAAATATATCCTAGGGTGAATTTTTTGTAATTTTCTGAAAAACTTCAATTTTTGATGAATAGTGAAACCACTAAGTGGTACTTATAAAAACTGATTGTCCGTTTAAATGAAAATTTTCCAACTTTGTGTTTTTAATTTCAAAATACAACATACAAGGTTTTCATTATGAATTAAAATGTGGTTCAATGGGATTAAAATAATTTTTTGGTGAATAGTAACTTATTAAGTTTTTAATCGCGATTAGAGGTAATTAGTGTAGTTTAAGGTAAAAATAATGTTTTAATAATATGATATGACCTAGACACATGTACTACCCTCATTGGATGAGTCAAGGCCGACCATTCCAATCCATGGGTCAACTTGGGGACCCCATGGAGCCACTTTGGTTGGAAAATGACATAAATTCCTTTTTATTTAATGTTAAAATTAAAATGACACAAACATGAGTTGTTTTACTAAAAAAAAATTAAATGGGGTTATACAAGTCAGATTTTTGACTATAAATAGTAATTGGAAATATAAAAAGCTTTCCTACATCATAGTATTTTTTAGTAATTTTTAGACATTAAATAAATTAAATTATTTATGACATCATGATGATGCAGCGATGACCTCATTATTTAACGATTTAAATAAAATGGAAAGATAATGTAAAATCTAAGACCTAAACATGTATAAAACCTATTGGATGGGTGGATTTCAAATCCTTATCACCATATCCTTGAAAAAAATCAATGTGGGACCATTAAAATCCGAAATTCATTCTAAAATAAAGTAACATTTCATTACTTTCCAAGAGTGCCCCTCCTCTCCTCATATAAAAGGCCCCCACCTCTACCTCCTTACCCGCACTTCCAAAGCCTTTTTCTCGGCTAAACCATACCCATTTTGTCTCTCCACATCCCTCTATAACTCTTAGAAGCCTCACTTTGGTCAGAAGTCTTCCCAAGGATGCCTTTGAGCTCAAACAAAAGGGAGTTTCCCGATTTTAAGGTAATGTCTTCACTTGAGTCCTATTGTTTTATTTTGCTTCTCCACCCCCAAAACTCTTTTTATTCCTTTATTTTGTATCAAAACCAGTATATTCAATATAATAGGATGTTTTTATGTTAATTATTCGAGCTACACTTACACACACCTTCGTCTAATGGTTAAAGAACATATTGTTTCTGTGGTTGGCGATTTTCTGCCTCACGAAATGATGATTGTTCAATATTCTTTTAACACCTTTAAAGGTGGCCATTATGATGTCACTGTATTTTATATATGATATATATGGTATATATGTTTACGATATGCTTATGTATTTTATATTTAAACCATACCTTTATTCTTTTCATGTTGTGTAAATGCGATAATTTCATATGAGGAAGTTTGGACTACCGTCCCCTCAAGTGATGTGACTCGTACATGCAATACATGGAATGTATAAAGAATGAAATTAATGAACATACGTGACCTATATAACATATATATTATGTAAAGACCCGTAACATTCAAGGAAATTTTTTTTGTTAATTTTCTTTGGAATTATACAAGAACGCAGCTTCTGACGGCACCTGATTCCGAGGCCCGGTGTGCCCGGAATCACATTCTAAAGTTTGGCTCGGGTACGTTCAGTGAACGGATGAGTGGGTTTTTCTAACTTTTGAACCGGTGTCCGGAATCGAATTCCGAGTGCACCGATGGAATCACAGCGCCAGTACTTGCTTAGAAACGCCTCTTTCGGAGTTGCGTTTGCAAGGGTGTGGTTTTTAATTTTTGGGCTTTAAGTTAAGAAATAAAATAAAGTGGTGCGACAACTTTATTTTTATTTCACTTAAGCCACTTAAAAGCCACTTAAAGCTGCTTAAGAGAAGTTAAAGCGGATAGGGTACAATTCAAAATATCCTACCCTCTTGGTAGGATAGTTTTGTGGTGGGACCCGCACGAGCCCCACCATTTCTTTTCCCCTAAGTAATGAACCCGCAAAAACCCAATTTTATGAAATTCAACTGACGCGTTTTCTTAAATTCTTAACGCACCATTTAACTGGGCGGTTAACTTCGTTGAAAATTAATTCTATGAATTAATTTAATCGTTTCTTATCCTTTTTACAAACCGTTGGCGTAATAATAAAATAATACCAACACATGGCTTGTTGAGATTGTTCGTTGAGAGGTTTTGACAGAATTCTGTGCCTTCTTTTCCCTCCATGAAGAACGCGAAAAACACGAAGAACGCGAAGAACGCGAAGAACGCCGACACCCTCAGATATTGACGACGCTTCTTCCAAGATGTTCCTCCCTGCAAGAAATCTTCGATCATCAACTGCTTGAGGTAGGAGATTTTGGGTTTCTTCCTAATCTTCTTTGTGGATTTTATCGACACATGGATTTAATCGATATAATTAAATCTGTCTGTTTTGATCCTCGGAGTTCGTCAACGCGACGCCGAGTACCGCGACGATGCGATGCCCATCCGCGACGTGACGACTCTCTCTTTCCGCGACGATCAATTCCGCGAAGAACGCACGTGCAACAACATGACGAGGTAGGGGTTGTTTTGGAATTCTAATACTCCATGTTGTTTTCCTCCAAGGCATGAACACGGACCAACAAAATTAACAAGTTGGTCCGCGGATTATTTTTTCGGGTCAGGGTTTATCAATTGCTGGAAATTATGGTTTTGTTTCAAACCGCTAACGCGGTGGGTGCGGACCAACGAACAAGTCCGAAACCATCGCCCCTTTCATTCTTGGTGTGCGAAATGGTGAACGTCGACCAAGAAAGACCGTGCGGGAGTTTGGAAAATCGCGGCGAAGGAGCACAGCGCCGTCGCGCCACGCCAGAAAAACCACAAAGACGACGCGTTCGTTTTTGACGTGCAGATTGACGGGCAACGACAAACAGGGCTGCAAGGGCGATTTGAGGGCCTTGCAGTTAAGGTCGGGACCCGGGATGAACCACAGCGCAGACGGAAATGAAAACGGACCACCGGAGCAACTCCGGTGGCCTGAGGAAGCTTCCGCCGGCGCACCACGCCGGCACGGAGGACGGGGGCGGCGGCCGGCCGCCACGCGGCGGCGGCGGCCAGCGCGCTGCCGGGAAAACCTCACCGCGGCTGCGAGGCAGTTCCGCGGCTGCGTGGAACCATGGTTTAGGGATGCGGCGGACCGGCCGCGTCCGGGTGATTCGGGGCGGGCCCATGCGGGGCCGCGACATTTCTTCAATCCCGCGGGGCAGCGCCCCGCAGTTCCCTCGCTCGGGCATTCGGCCGAGCCGAGCCGGGCCGACCCGATCGGCCGGGTCACCCCTGGCTGGGCCGGGCTGCGCCGAACCGGGTCGGACCCGGACCCGGGTCGGTTCGACCCTGTTCGGGCCGACCCAGGGGGGTTGGGCCGGGTCGGACCGGGTCCAGATCCCCCGTCTTCGGACCTTTTCGGTCTTTTTCCCGTAACTTGAGCTACGGGCCTCAAAACGACTCGCCGTCAGCGGAAACGCGATCCTTGGATCGAGACGGGCGTTTCGGTATATTGCGCTCGAGGTTTTGGAATACTTTGGGATCGGCCGGGTTGGTTCGTCCACGAAACCAATCGGGCCCTCGGAGCGGAAACACTCATATCTTGAGCTCCGGACGTCCGATTGACGTGTCGTCGACTTTGGTGGATTCATCTTAGTGAGATGAATCTTTTGGCTCACTCCGCCCAAGGTTTGATAGTAGGTGGAGTATGATCAGGTTGGTTTTGCCTTAAAAACCAACCGGACCCCTGGGACGAAAAAGCCAATATAACTCAGACCGGGCGTCCGATTGACGCGCTGTCGGTTGCATTGAGTTCCTGTTGACGATACGGAACTTTTGGATACATCAACTTCGGACTTCGTGTTAGTTAATGTATCAGCCTCTCGGCTCATGGAGTGGACCCTCCCGAACGAGCTTACTGTGTGCGGGAACCCTAGTGCTGGCTGCGACTGCGACGATGAAGAGTGCTGGTCTTGTATCCTATGTGGGTCCCAGCTGTGATGGTCTTGTATCCTATGTGGGCCCCAGCTTAGATGATTCAGTGCTGGTCTTGTATCCTATAGGGGTCCCAACATAGATGAATCGATGAAGAGTGCTGGTCTTGTATCCTATGTGGGTCCCAGCTGGGCTGGTCTTATATCCTATGTGGGTCCCAGCTTAGATGATTCAGTGCTGGTCTTGTATCCTATGTGGGTCCCAGCATAGATGAATCGATGAAGAGTGCTGGTCTTGTATCCTATGTGGGTCCCAGTTGTGCTCTTCTTGTATCCTATGTGGGTCCCAGCTTAGATGATTCAGTGCTGGTCTTATATCCTCTGTGGGTCCCAACTTAGATGATTCAGTATCTATATCTGATCATCCCTTTCACCTTTTCGACGATGAATACCTGTGTGAGCTGAGTCCTGTTTACTCTCCTTTTTGGAATGTGTTGTGCTATCCTATGTGGATTACGTTTTTCTTTCCTTTGTAGATTGTGTTGTGCTATCCAGTGTGGATTTACGTTTTTCTTTCCTGTGTGGACTGGGTTGTGCATGGGCTCGGATGTTGGAGCCGAACAGGAATTTATGACTTAGGTATATGTATGGGCATATACCTAAGCAGTGTCGGATGTTACTTCGTGATTGTAACTTATCCCTTTGTGGTTTATCCTATGTGGATTTAGAGAGACCTTTGGGTGTCTCGGGGTCCCTACTGAGTAGTTTATACTCACCCCGGCACGGGCTATGCCCGCACTTCGTTGTGTTGGTTACAGACGACGGACAACACTGATCATGGTCGAGGTTGGCGGAGCAGGACGGTACCTGGAGGTGGACCACTGGACAGGATGTACTCGGAGCAGATGGCTAGACTGAGGAGCTGTGGAGGCTATCTGTACCCACCCTTCAGGTGGGACTTCCAGTAGCGGCTCGAAGTTGCGGCTTTTTCTTTCAGTTGCTGTTTTCCTCTTTCGATTGTACTTTACAGTTGGGCTTTTATTTCCGGCCCCCTTAACTTTCAGCACAGTTTGTTACAGTTTTTTCTTAGTGTTTACATTTACTTCCTCTTGTACTCTGTGGTGTTTGTTTACTTTTATAAAGGCAATGCCTTCCCTGTTTCCGGGATTTACACCTTTGGTGCTAGTCGCCAGCCCCTGGCCTATGGAAGTCGGGCTTGGGGTAGTCACAGCACAGGCCCCGAGGACGGGTCGTGACAAATTGGTATCAGAGGAGTTTGGTTCTACCATAGACTCTGATCTTTCTTCTATGTGCTGCAATAGTGTTAAACGTATTGAGTGTGGTTATCAGTCCAGGGAGCCCAGTGTTGGTGCGGCGGCTGGCGTATCCATACACCAGGACCCTGACTTCTGATTTACGACTTAATGCAGGAAAACATTGATTGCATTTGTATTCATGTTTTCTTTGTGATTACTTGTGTCAGCTCACCAGGTATACGGTTCTGACCGTGGCACACCTGTTTCTTTTCAGGATGACCCCACGATGGCAGCCAGCTAGGGTTCCGAGAGTGGAGCGTGATGACAGTCCACCGAGCGACGAGGCCTCGGTGTAGGGCTCCTTGTCAGCAGAGGCACCGATGGTACCTTTACCCTCTGAGCCACTGATGCTACCAGCCCCAGCCGATGATGATGCGCGTTTCCTTAGCGTGCTGCACGAGTTTCAGCGTCAGTGATCGCCTAGGTTCCGCGGGGATACGAACCCCCAGGCTGCGGAGGACTGGCTGGAGGCAGTTGTACGGGTTTTAAGATTAGTGAGGACACCAGCAGACCTCATGGTGATCCTCGCAGTGATCCTCCTGCACGCGGCAGCAGGTAGATGGTGGAGCTTGATGCTCTAGGTGCACAATGAGAGATCTCTCCGCTGGACGGACTTTGAGAGCATTTTCCGCTCCGAGTTCGTTCCAGCCACCCTCTGTGCGGTGCGTATCCAAGAGCTACTACATCTACAGCAGGGCAGCATGACAGTGGCCCAGTACTCGGCGAGATTGACTGATCTCTTGCGCTACTTCACAGATATGGTACGGGACCCGTTCTTCTGGGCCCGGACCATCGAGCAGGGACTGAGGCACGAGATCAGGGCGTCGATGATCTCCCTCATCATTCAGACACAGGTAAAGGTGTTGGAGAGAGCCCTTCTAGTGGAGAGTTTTCTCTCCGAGCAGGCTCCGGTGACAGGGCCCTCTGCAGGACGGCCCGTAGCAGGGTCTTCTGCAGCTAGCAGTAGACATGTGATGCAGAGGTCCAAACGGGCCAGACCATCAGATGGGCAGTCTCAAGATGAAGATTCGGTTATGCAGGGAACCTGAAGGAGATCCAGCTACATGAGGGGCAAGCATTGCTACGCATGCAGCGGGTGAGGTCACATGGCCCGAGACTACCCGACTCTTCTTTCAGATGAGCAGCATGTGGTAGAGGGACCTCCCAGACAGAGGTTCGGCCATGGTGGTCCGCAGGGTGCAGGAGGACGAGGAAGAGGAGCTGGCCGAGTAGCAGATGGTGGGCAACAATTCGAGGTGTTGCCACCACCACCACCAGGAGGTCCACCCCGACCGCAGGGAGTTAGTGGACATGCGAGAGCTCAGCTTCAGGCAGCTGAGGCCTTCGATCATGGAGCTCTGGGAGCATATGGATAGGAGCGGAACTAGTGGATACGTCCTTTGTACTTCTGGTTCCTTGTTTTTGTTGTGTAGTGTCTATGTATTATGAGCTGCAATAGTAAAAGACACTTACCTTTGTGATGTTTTCATTCCTGTCCTCTTTTGTGTTGTTACTAATAGGTTCCAGTTTAGACTGTTGACTTGACCCTCACTTGTGAGACATCTACTGAAGGAGACCCAGTTACCACACACTGATGCCGACAGTGTGAGTCAACCCCTGGAGGCGAGAGTAACGGTTGGATCTCTTGGTAGTAGAGTCGAGGCCTTACGACATCATCCTTGGTATGGATTAGTATCATCCATGTCGGTATTGACTGTATTAGGAGAAGAACTTGGTTCATCCAGGGGATGAGAGCAGATTTCTCTTATCGGAAAAGAAGAAATCTTAGTATCTCTTATGGGACCGGAGATGGTCCAGGCCATGACAGAGAAGGTCCAGGTCATCCAAGAGCAGATGAGGACAGCTCGGAGCCGGCAGAAGTCTTATGCTGACAGGAGGCGGAGGCCACTGGAGTTCGCGGATGGTGACCACGTCTTTTTATGGGTCTCACCCCGACGTGAGTTACGGAGATTTGGCCGAGGCGGCAAGTTGTCTCCACGCTTTATTGGACCCTTCCAGGTCCTCAGCAGGGTTGGAAAGGTGGCCTATTGTTTGGCTCTACCACCTCAGTTGCACCGGGTGCATGACATCTTCCACGTGTCTCAGCTGAGGAGATACGTGCGCGATCCTTTACACAACTTTGACCATGGGGAGCTGGACGTTGATGATGGGGCGACCTTTGCGGAGGTCCCGGTGGAGATCGAGGATCGACAGGAGCGGGTCCTACGTGGACGATCGATTCTTCTAGTGCGCTTCAGATGACAGCTCGGGAACCTCCAGGAGAGCACTTGGGAGCGGGAGGCTCAGATGCATGCTCAGTACCACCTTTGTATCCCTAAGTTTGTGGTGAAGATTTACGGGGACGTAAATCCCTGTGGTGGGAGTAATGTAAAGACCCGTAAATTTCAAGGAAATTTTTTGTTAAATTTCTTTGGAATTTTACAAGAACGCAGCTTCTGACGGCACCTGATTCCGAGGCCCGGTGTGCCCGGAATCAATTTCTGAAGATTGGATCGGGTACGTTCAGTGAACGGATGAGCGAGGTTTTCTAACTTTTGAACCGGTTCTCGGAATCGAATTCCGAGGGCACTGATAGAATCGCAGCGCCGGTACTTGCTTAGAAACGCCTTTTATGGAGTTGCGTTTGCTCGAGTGTGGTTTTTAATTTTTGGGCTTTAAGTTAAGATATAAAATAAAGTGGTGCGACAACTTTATTTTTATTTCACTTAAGTTACTTAAAAGCCACTTAAAGCTTCTTAAGCTAAGTTAAAGAGGATAGGGTACAATTCAAAATTTCCTACCCTCTTGGTAGGATATTTGTGGGGTGGGGCCCGCACGAGCCCCACCGTTTCTTTTCCCCTAAATAACGCACCCGCAATAACCCGTTTTTATGAAAGTCAACTGACGCGTTTTCTTAAATTCTTAACACACCATTTAATTGGGCGGTTAACTTTGTTAAAAATTAATTCTATGAATTAATTTAATCGTTTCTTAACCTGTTTACAAACCGTTGGTATAATAATAAAATAAGACCAATGCATGGCTTGTTGAGATTGTTCGTTGAGAGGTTTTGACAGAATTCTGTTCCTTCTTTTCCCTCCACGAAGAACGCGAAGAACGCGAAGAACGCCAGCAACCTTGGAGATTGACGACGCTTCTTCCGAGATGTTCCTCACCACAACAAATCTCTGATCATCAACTGCTAGAGGTAGGAGATTTTGGGTTTCTTTCTAATCTTCTTTGTGGATTTTAACAACACATGGATTTAATCGATATAATTAAATCTGTTTGTTTTGATCCTCGAAGTTCATCGACGCGACGCCGAGTACCGCGACGACGCGATTCCCTTCTGCGACGTAACGACCCTCTCTTTCCGCGACGATCAATTCCGCGAAGAATGCACGTGCGAAAACTTGACGAGGTAGGGGTTCTTTTGAAATGCTAATACTCCATGTTGTTTACCTCCATGGCATGAACACAGACCAACAAAATTAACAAGTTGGTCCATAGTTTATTTTTGCGGGTCAGGGTTTATCAATTGCTGGAAATTATGGTTTTGTTTCAAACTGCTAATGCGGTGGGTGCGGACCAATGAACAAGTCCGAAACCAACGCCCCTTTCCTTCTTGGTGTGCGAAACGGCGAACGTCGACCAAGAAAGACCGCACGAGAGTTTGGAAAATCACGGCGAAGGAGCGCGGCGCCGTCGCACCACACCGGAAAAACCACAAAGACAACGCGTTCGTTTTTGACGTGTGGATTGACGGGAAATGAAAAACGGGGCCACAAGGGCAATTTCAGGGCCTTGCAGTGAAGGTTGGGACCCGGGATGAACCTCGGTGCAGACAGAAATGAAAATGGACCACCGGAGAAACTCCGGTGTTCCGCGGAAGCTTCCGTCGGCGCGCCCCGCCGGCACGGCGGCGCCGACGGCTGGAGGTGGCGGCTAGCAGCGGCCGGCCGCCAGGCGGCGGCGGCGCCCAGCGCGCCGCCGGGAAAACCTCTCTACGGCTGAAGCCCCGACGGCGAGGTGGTTCCGAGGTGAGGCGGTTCCGCGGCCGCGCAAAACCGCGGTTCAGGGACGCGGTGGACCGGCCGCGTCCGGGTGATTCGGGGTGGCCCCACGCGGGGCCGCGACATTTCTTCATTCCCGTAGGGGCAGCGCCCCGGGGCTCCCTCGCTCGACCGTTCGGCCGAGCCGAGACGGGCCGACCCGATCGGTCGGGTCGCGCCCTGGCCGGGCCGGGCCGCGCCGAACTGGGTCGGACCCGGACCCAGGTCGGGTCGACCCAGGGGGGGTTGGGCCTGGTCAGACCGGGCTCAGACCCCCCGTCTTCGGACCTTTTCGGTCTTTTGCCCGTAACATAAGCTACGGGCCTCCAAACGACTTTTTGTCAGCGGCAACATGATCCTTGGATCGAGACTGTCATTTTGGTATATTGCACTCAAGGTTTCAGAATACTTTGTGTTCGGCCGGGTTGGTTCGTCCACGAAACCAACCGGGCCCTCGGGGCGGAAACGCTCATATCTTGAGCTCCGGACGTCCGATTGACGTGCCGTCGACTTTGGTGGATTCCTCATAGTGAGATGGATCTTTTGGCTCACTTCACCTAAGGTTTGGACGTAGGTGGAATATGGTCGGGTTGGTTTTTCCTTAAAATCCAACCGGACCCCTGGGACAAAAAAGCCAATATCTCTCAGACCGGGCATCCGATTGACGCGCCGTCTGTTGCGTTGTGTTCCAGTTGACGATACAGAACTTTTGGATACATCATCTTTGGACTTCGTGTCATTTGATGTGTCAGCCTCTCAGCTCGTGGAGCGGACCCTCCCGAACGAGCTTGCTGTGTGTGGGAAACCTAGTGCTGGCTAAGACTGCGACGATGAAGAGTGCTGGTCTTGTATCCTATGTGGGTCCCAGCATAGATGAATCGATGAAGAGTACTAGTCTTGAATCCTATGTGGGTCCCAGCTGTTCTAGTTTTGTATCCTATGTGGGTCCCAGCTTAGATGATTCAGTGCTGGTCTTGTATCCTATGTGGGTCCCAGCATAGATGAATCGATGAAGAGTGCTGGTCTTGTATCCTATGTGGGTCCCAGCTGTGCTGGTCTTGTATCCTATGTGGGTCCCAAAATAGATGATTCAGTGCTGGTCTTGTATCCTATGTGGGTCCCAGCATAGATGAATCAATGAAGACAGCTGGTCTTGTATCCTAAGTGGGTCCCAGCTTAGATGATTCAATATCTATATCTGATCATCCCTTTTACCTTTTCGACGATGTATACCTGTGTGAGATAATTCCTATTTACTCTCCTTTTTGGAATGTGGTGTGCTATCCTATGTGGATTACTTTTTTCTTTCCTTTGTGGATTGTGTTGTGCTATCCTCTGTGGATTTACGTTTTCCTTTCCTGTGTGGACTGGGTTGTGCTTGGACTCAGATGTTGGAGCCGAACGGGAATTGATGAATTAGGTATATGTATGGGCATATACCTAAGCAGTGTCGGATTTTACTTCGTGATTGTATCTTATCCCTTTGTGGTTTATCCTATGTGGATTTCGGGAGACCTTCTGGGGTCTCGGGGTCCCTACTGAGTAGCTTATACTCACCCCTGGACAGGCTATGACCGCACTTCGTTGTGTTTGTTGCAGACGACAGACAGCGCTGATCATGGTTGAGGTTGGCAGAGCAGGACAGTACCTTGAGGTGGACCACTGGATGGGGTGTACTCGGAGCGGATGGCTGGACTGAGGAGCTGTGGAGGCTATCTGTACCCACCCTTCAGGTGGGACTTCCAGTAGCGGCTCGACGTTGCGGCCTTTTCTTTCAGTTGCTGTTTTCCCCTTTCGGTTGTACTTTACAGTTGGGCTTGTATTTCCGGCCCCCTTTACTTTCAGCACAGCTTGTTACAGTTTTTTCTTAGTGTTTACTTTTACTTCCGCTTGTACTCAATGGTGTTTGTTTACTTTTATAAAGGCAATGCCTTCCCTGTTTCTGGGATTTACGCCTTTGGTGCTAGTCGCCAACCCCTGGCCTATGGAAGGCGGGCTTGGGGTAGTCATGGCATGGGCCCCGAGGACGGGTCATGACATATTATACTAGAATTATAATATATAAATATATATATATATTATTTATTTTTAATTCCATTAATATGACAAAGAAAAAAATGAAAGTAGCGTTCATGCGTACGTACGGCCTACCGTCTCCATGAATGGTGCTTTTCATTTTTTATCTAAAAATGATATGGAATAGTATAAAATGAATATGTACCGGATATATATATGATATTTTAATCATTAATACTATTCTGGAAATTATTTACTTATAACTACATGGATAATAATTTTTCAAACAAGTTCATTTTTGACACATGTACCAAAAATCGACAAAAACGTCTAATATGAACTCATATTATTAACCAATTATTATAACATTAAAATATGTGATATTAACTGAATCATAATATTTATAGGAGGTACTTAAGCAATTATAAATTTACCAAAGTTTATTATTCAAGAATATAAAGAAACGAACAAGACATGTTGGACTTGAGGTAAGGGATCCAACCACTCTCTTTCTTTTTAAGTACACACTTTTATGTCATTCCTTTTAAAGATCATCTTTCTTGTTATTGGGTTGTTCTTTTATATTACTCTTACTGTAATTTTTATGTTAATATGATGAGAGACCATATTCTCTCTCATCAATCCATTTTGGAAGTTTTGAGTGATGCCGTTGGGATGCCGAATTTTCATAAGAGATCTAACCTCTCTCTTTATTTTTATGTACTCTCCTTTATGTCACTTCTTTTAAGATCCCATTTTTTATGTTGGGGGATTTTATTTTGTATTCTTCTTTCTGTAAAAATCATGTTAATATTATGAGAGGCCCTATTTTCTCTCATCAATCCATTTTTGATGTTTTAAGTGGCATCGTTAGGCTGCCGAGTTTTCGTAAGGGATTTTTCATCTCACTTTTATTCCCATGAGATTTATGCTACATTTGCCACAATTTCCTTTGAGTGGTGTATGTACTGTCCATTATTTTACTCAATGTGTAATATAATTTCATTTATGAGTATTTACATCAATGTTGTATTGTCCTTCTTTCACGGGGTGCAAGTCTCGAAAGATACCCATGTCGGTAAGGGAACCTTTCACCCTCCTCTTTTTAAAAGACTTATTTTGTTATGTCTTTTAATTCAAATAATATTATGTTTGGATATGTTCTTATATATCCTTATTGATTTAAATTTTATGTCCCTGTGATGAGATACCCTTTTTATCTCTCATCAACTCATTTTTTGAATTTTGTAGTGACGCCGATAGGCTGTCAATTTTTTGCAAGGGAACTTCTTAACCCAAATTTTATTCTTTGGGATAAACTTGTACTCGTTGAATATGTCATTCTATGAATATGTGTGAATAAACTCTGATTTTTTTACACTTAATATCCACTTATATTTGGTGTATTCATTTTTCACACATAATTATGTAATTGATTTTTCCTTAAACCAAGGATACCATCTTTGTATGGGAATCCGTCTCAATCTCCTTTCATTGAGGAATATTTTGTTTTATAAACAACTTTCTTTTATACGGTGTATAAACCCCTTTGAATTTTATGCTTATTCAAAAGGAATCTTTTTTTTATATGAAGCATTTTACTAAATGAAAAAAGGGGTGTTTTTTTTCGTACGTATGCAGCGACAACGACTTCTCCGCCACCGTGACCATAATTTGAGTTTCGACTTCTTCTACAAGCCATACCTTATTTTTAAAAGAAAAATAAATACCATGTTTTACTTTTATTTTATTTTGGTATTGAAAATGGTTTTCATAGTGTTTTAATATCAACGTGTTGTATTAATATCTTGTTATTGAAAGGTGGAAATGTTATGTTTCCTTTATGCATGTTTTATGTGATAAGATTATGTTAGGGTTCTTGGGTATTGTTATGAAGATGGGTGGTTCCGTGATAAACTAAGGGCGGGTGGGCCCGATATAGCTCTCCAATTCATTGGGTAACGTGAAGGAGTGAAACGCTAAGGTTTCTCCGAAGAGATTTAAGGAATATACTGTGGTGGGTATTCCAAACGTAACCAAGAGGGTTACTCCCTATGTAAGAATGTTAGGAATGCCTCATGTTACCTTTGTGTCATAGGATTTCTAAGATTTATTCATGATTTGATTAGTTATGTTAAAGTGATTATGTTTTATGAGTAAAGTATGATTTCATTGATTCTTATGTGTACATGTACTCGTGTTTCCTTTCCATATATTTTTATATCCCTTACTGAGCTTTTTATGCTCATCCCAAGTTTTTGAAATGTTTTTCATAGGTCAAGGAAAAGGTACATGATATGATGATAGTGTCAAGGAAGTGTCAAGAAAGAATCCATGTTTTATTTTAAATATGTTTCCGTTGAAGGGAAAAAATGAATACTATCTTTTATGTAACCACTTTGCTTAAATGTGGAATGTAATGCAAGTTTATGATCTAATTCTCTAAAACTCTAAACCTGAATAGATTCTCAATGTGTAATATTGTATTAACTCAAGATTAAGTAAGGTTTAAGTCTGGGGCCTTATACATAACCTCCACTCTTTTGACCAAAACTTCTTTTACTAAAACATCATTTAACTCACTTTCTATGATGACAAATTCTTTTATCAAAAATTTTATTTGGAAACTATTTTGAAGCTAGAATTTTAGATCTCATATTTTTAAATATGTGAAGAGTGTTAGAGTAAATTTTAATTTCACCCCCTCATATAGGTGTTCCCAAAATAGAAAAAGATGGAACCCAAAATAATTTTCCTTCTCAAAAAATTACAAAGATCTTAAATAAATAAAAAAATTGAAATTCATTTTAACCTTTCTTAACACATATCAAATCTTTAGGTTCTTTTTGAATCATCTATAATTATACATATTATATTAATTTAGAACTTCATTTGAATAATAACATTACATGTTCTATGCACAAAATTTTATAGTTTATAAAATATTAGTCCGAAACATTGTTTTTACTTTCATTTCTCTTCACTTGATAATAAAACAATATAGAAAAAATAATTCCAACTATAATGATTTAAACAAATAGAACCCTTTTGAAAATATCATTAAAAGATGTAGATACCTCAGAACAATTTTCTACCACTTCATCTATTCAAATACTTCTAAATCTGATGAAAGAAAGTATGAGGAAAAAGAGCATATGATGACTTATCAGTATCTAACAGATCATCCGTTGAATTAGTATCAACATCTTCTCTAATGGTGAAGTCTTTGAAGCTCCCCTAATGGATTGGTCTCATGATTTATACTATTTTATCAACATCAAAATATATTTATATATATTAGTACAAACAACTATTCTTATTAACAATCAATAACATTGATCTATCCAATATGGTTTGTATATCTTGATGTTCTGTATTTGATAAAACATTGTATATGATTCCTTATCAGTGCCATGTAATTGTTTGATGGATTAGTGGATACATCTCATCTGATTGATTAGTATAAGTAGTGACTTATTTCTTTCCATAACTCATCAACTAATGGTACATTCGATGGATTAGCCCATTTTATGGATCAACCAATTATCACTTTTTCAAATCTTTTGAATTCATCAAAATTTAATCTTATAGAATTCAGAAACCTTATGCATCCAGTGATTCTATATCTGATGTTATATATTGAGAAAATATCCACTTTTTAGAAACAATATAAATATTCATTCCCCCTTTATTCTATAAAATCCTTATTGAATCATGAATTCTTTAGGATGTTTATAAAATGGACATCAATAAGGAATTGCATGATTTATTTTTCTATAACGTATAAGAGTAAAACATTGTAGACCCAAACAAATTTCTCCTTTTTTTCTTTTATGAATCTTATATCACATATTTTTAGTCAACTTATGATACTGATAACTTTTATAATTGAAAATATTAATTTTATTTGACTATTTAGAGAATATCAAATGAAATTATGGGTTATAAACAAAGACTTGGTCCATTTCAAAAAACATCATTTTGAAATGTTAAGTGAAAAAATATCTTCTCCCAGAAAACTACATTCAAAACAGAGTAATTAAGATTCATAACATTCTCAAAAAATCAGAGTCCAATCATCAGTGTTCGATACACCTTCATTCGATCACAAAAAAATATACTATGTAATGTGATCTATTATAATCAAAACAAAAACAAACCTACTTAGAAAAAAGTAAACATAACATATTTTAAAACCATATGTAGATACCTTTTTCTTAATAGAAAACACAATAATTAAACACATGGCCCATAAAACCTTACAATAACCATGAAAATCCCAATGAAATCCACATAGGCTACATGATCTATAATGTTTTTTCCAAATATTATTCCGGTACTGCATTCCCTTAATTTACTCTTTATTTCAATTCTAGATCATAAATCACCAATACATTAAAAAATAAAATTACGAAATCATCAAATAACCAAGAATTATCACAATATAGTCTCATATTAGAAAAACCTAGAAACCTATGTCTCAACATGAAATATGTTGATCAGGAACCTACTCAATTTTTAATTCCCAAGTTTTGATTATCTAGGATCCTTTCTCCCATACATTCCTAAATAAAAAGAAAATCCTCCACTCTAATTCCACTTTGTAATGTTCAAGATAAGTTGACTCAAAATAACCAAATCCAGTCACTACATGGCCTCAAGTGATCCTCCTCACATACTATAGGCTTCAGACTAGTGGTTAGGGTCTTACCAACACAAACAAACTAGTGGTGACAATCTTACCAACAAAAATAAACTTCCTAGAAAGTTCCAAGTAATCCATCATATAACCATGAAAGAAGATGAATGTTATAATATGTAAATTAAAAAGAAAAAAATAATAAAAATTGGAAAATAAAACCAATTCTGGGAGTCTCACTTAGTCCACCTCCAATTATCTAATCCTGATATACGAGATCAACCATCCATGATATGGGAAATTCACTTTTCACAACCAGTAGCCATTGAAAATTCTCAGCTATAATGATGAACTAAACATGGTTTGAGTATAACATAATAGGTAACAACTAATGGGGTCAAAATAAAATCCAATCAGTGAAAAAGTATAAAATGATGTGAAAGTAAGAAATAAATGGTAATATTAAATCATGATGCATATATACCATTAACCCTCAGGTCCCGGGTGTCACCCCTATTCAACCATAATATCTTTGTTTTGTGTGGTATATCCACTTCCATAGTAATACAATAATTTTTATAAGTATACATGCATACTAGATGCTTAGAAATAATCCCATGAGATGAAAATCATAATATTCATAATAATGGGAAATCCAAATCCTTGGAAACATATTAAGGTCCCCAAAAGTAATAATTATGATACGAGCATACACGATCATTAGAATCAAGGTAGGGTCCCCAAACAATAATTATCAAATTAATGGTCATACTAGATCATTTTAAACATGTTAAGGGTCTCTAAGAGTAATAATCATAACAATGTGCATACTAGATCATTGGAATCATGTCAAGATTCCCCAAAAATATATATAGCTATATTCCTTTGATTAATTTCATAATCTCCAGTCATAATTCCTTTCACCAATCATCTTTCAAATTCTCTGGTGAATAATTTTTCAATTACATTCCATTATAAGGTAATAATAATTAATTCAAATTAGTCTCTTGATGTTAAATTATGTTACTCAAATATTTAAAAAGTTCTACAAGACATTGATTAATTCTATAACACACTTAGGTTCACCACATTAAATTACTCGAAATTTCATGGGTTTCTACAACTTATTTGTTTGTTCATATTCCAGTCACTACTCTCTAATAGGCCTCTCAAAACCCATGGAAGGGTATAATAAATTTAATTGAGGATCAAAATTCAATTATTAATTAGTTAAGGAAAATCATGTAATAAGTTGACATGAAAACACATCATATATACTATAAATGATCATAAACATTGATGGATAACTTGATACCACCTACATCAAACACTTGGAATTTCCAAAAACAAAATGGGGTCCTTAAGATAAAGGTAAAAAGGGATCCTCTAGTCTTAATGGACAAAAAACTGAACCATAATATGACTTGGAATAATCTATATCCATATAATCTCTCAATGTAGGAAAAATATTTAATTTCTTAGAGAATAAATAAATTCAAGGATGCTTTAATAACACTTAAATTACTGATTTCACACATTATCGTCCAAGGGAATAAATTTCAAATATGACTAGGATGTGGATTTAGAAATTTCAAAAATTTAAAAACACCATCATCATAGTGTGTTAATGCCAACCATGATTATGGTGGCTTCAATCACACCACACCCTAGTGATCCACCATCAAAACACTCCACAACCTAGAGAAACATCCTTGGCTATTTTAAACCCACCACGTCTTCCACCATAGTGTGGTAAAGAAATCTAGTTGTGGTCCATAAGGATACTCATCCAACATCATGCTTTTGAACACACTTAACTAGAGTGTATTGATCAATTAGTTTCACATAGGTGAAATCCATGATTAACTTGACATCCTATATGGTGTGGTCCTACCCAAAGTGCACCTAAAAAGGTATAGTTTCCAATAAATACCATCGTTATTCATTAGATAAACCCCAAAACCAAATAAAATCATCAATAGGATCAAAAATACATACCTTAAACTAGGTATGTGACAACACCTTAATTTCAACCTATGTTATAGTAATTTAAACTATGTTACACTTTTTTTACCCTATAACTATCTTCGATCAACTTAGGTTACATTAAGTTGTGTTCTATCATATTTATTAACATAATCTACTAATGTAATTTGGATTAAAATAAATTATAATAGGTTGTAAATATAATATAATTAACCAATACAGATCCTTCCTTGATTTTTTGTCCTGGTAGGTAGTCTTAGGCTAACAAATTATTCACTAGAGTAAATATTGCATAGATACTAAACATTGAGGTGAAAAAACCAATTTTCCCTCACATTGAAAAAAAGAACCATAATACAGATTACCCCGTAAAAGTCCACAAGGTACAAAGTGGGGATAAAAATTTATATGATCCTACTAGACACTAGATGGGTCCCCATCCATGACCATCATGTACCTGATGCCTTCTAATACATTTTCCATTTAATTATCAATCAATTATCTTCCCAAATCCTCTTAACTCATTTAAATTAAAAAATTATACCCAAAATAAATTAGATGACTAAATTATATGGGAAAACTATCTCATAATTTTGAGTGTCATTATAGTGTCCCAAATAATCAATGAACCCATCAAACACGAAGCTAGTGTGGAATCATATAGTGGAGAATCCTTGAATGATGGTAGTTAATTAAATCCAACTAATTTCATTTCCTCTTGAACAAGGAATAATCTCAAAGTGATAAATTAATGTTATGTTTCCATGATAGTTAACTTACTAAAGATGAAGTATAACTAAGATATATCAACATGGTTTTTATTTGGATGAAGGTGTGTCCAAATGACTCATTTTTAGTATAGAAAATAGTCTGAATTTATTTTATATAATATTCCCAGTATTTGGGGATTTATTTATTTTTTCTATATAACTATCTATTAATTATATTTACAGTTTATTTTTGGTGTTTTGATTCTTTTAATTTTCCCATGTTTTGATATCTATTATTTATGTTTCTCGAGAAGTAACTCCATTTCTCAGGTAAGGAGGTTACCCATGAACTAACTTTGAGTTCTGATTATGTTATGTATTTTTTCTTAATAATTTAATTATAGTAATTCGATGAAATTTTAGTTGAATTAGATTAATTTTTTCATCATTTTATCTATCATCTAAATTATTCTTCAATTATTAACGTTGTCTACCTATTTTCACCGCTACAGTACTTGAAAATATGTAATTAGACAACAATGATGATGTTTAGGGATGTGATTATATAACAATATTCGATAGTATATATTTTTTATATTTATGTTCTTGATACACCATTATTAAAAGTACCATTAGTAATATGAATGGGGAATGTTACTTATACACTCCTTAATTGAAAATAATTGGAACAATATTCTCTTATTAGAACAGTGATGATTTTCCACTAGATAATTCCAATAGACAATAAAATAAATTTAATTTTATTTTGCTCTTTAGTTTATTAATAGTGTGTTACATTGAATTTATTTACCTATATTTACATATGATTTTATCTTATAAAAAAAATTATTTCATCTTTGTTATATTTTTTATATGTAAATAAAAATTATAAAGATGAACTAGTGAATGATAGTACACATTCATGTTAGAATGATTCTATGTTTAGAACTATGAGATATTAATAGGTTATATAAGAAATTAATTGTTTGATTGATCATGAATATTGGGATCATTATATACCTATAGTGTATTGGTAGGTGTGATTTATGTGACTTGGTGACCTATCATGGTTGATGTTTGGGTAAAAAGGTTTGTAGATGTGAAAATAGTTTTAGTGTTTGATTTGGATTCATAGAACCAATTGGATTTTAATTGTATTACCAAATACATTCTTATAAGAAATCATTAAAAATATTTTATCACATAGTTATAATTATTATACATTAATTTAACATGATATTGATCTAGGGTATCTGTCCCGTTAAAATAGGTTATAAAAATTCCCTTTTATAATGAGATCCTTGAGTTTCTATAATGATATCTCTTAAATATTTTTCCAATGGTTGACCTAAGAAACTATGATGTTATGGATAGTTTGTTTATTTCTTGGTTTGAGTACTCAAAATAGGATGTTTAATTATCTCACAATGTTCATAGTTGGTGATCTATAAGATGAGTTATTATGGAGGCAAACCCACCAATTAGAATCCCACATGATTGAATATCATCAGACATTCCTACATAGAATTGTGTGTATTGCTCCTTAGAATTTAAATTTTTTAATAAAATATATAATTAGTCACATACTTATTATTATTTTTGAAAATAGTGAAACTATAGCTTTAGGAAATGTATGATATGTTTGGTACGTCATGATCAATATGTCATTAATGAATATAACATGGAATGATTTATCTTTTCTATTAGTGGAAATTAATAAACCATCCCATTAATTGGAATGAAACTATAAAAATATATTATATGGCCATTTTTATGCGGATATTTTTATTCCAAAGAATCAACGATTTATTTTTTAGGAAACAAGGTTGATGAATCATGTTTGAGACCTCTATGGTGACATATCGAGATAAAGAGATTATATTAAAAAGTGTACACTTATATCTGGTTGTTGACATTGTGACATTAAATTCTTCTTCTTGGGTGCCTATAATTGTTTCTAGATAGTAATATATGATATTAGGATGTTCTACCTAATTACAATGAGGAATAATCCTTGAGGGTCACATAATAAGTGTTTCCATTAAAAATAATTCAATCATATTTGAATTTTATTATTTGAAAATATATTATTTTCAAGTACAAGGAATAATTCTAGTCATTATTTATTGATCATATAAATTAAATAAATATTTATTTTCAAGGTAACTATTTAATAACATAGATAAATGATATTTATTTATTTATATATTGATTAAATAATATTTTAATTAAACATTTATTCAGGTATTAAATAATTATCGAAGAGGATCAATAGACCAAGACAAGGTCCAATGATAAATATAATACAACATATAGAAGATAATATTTATCACTACACCATTCAACACACCCCATGAGAATAATAATAAAAAAATAATACTATTTTTCATATGTTAATTTAAGGGTTTACTATATTATTATTGTCCTACGTTAAATTAAATAATATTTGAACTTAATCTGTAACTCTATGAATAGACTAATAAGTCTTTTTTTTTCAAATTTTGTTCAAATTAGATTATAATTTCACACAACAAAATCATAAGATTTCTCTCTAAATAATGAAGAAAACTTGAGAGTTTCTTCTCTCTATCCCAAAATATTATCCTCTCTCCCCAATATTATCAAGAATTAGAGTGACCAGATTATTTTTTAAGAATAAAGGAATTATTTTAACCATTAAGGTAAACACTACATGTTTATGAATCCAATCTAATAGAACACGAAACTCCATTGACATTATTTAGATATCTAATAAGAATAGGCTGATCACTGCTAGATGGATTATACACATGGATTCTATAAGAATAATAATTACTCACTGAAATGTTTTCAGACTATTTATATCTTCCATAATGAAAGATCTGAACATATAGGTATTATTTCTTCCAAAAAATTTAAATTAATTGTAAATTTTGCCCGAAATATCCCCTAGTCCCATCATTTCTATCTTGTTTCGTAGGAAATATTTTTTTTGGTCATTGATCCCACGTCTTTCATATCATGGAATATCCATTGAATTTGACAATTAATGAGTTATTCTCGACCTTGGGAAGGAAATACACTATGAAAAAAACTTTGAAGTGGTATCAGAGTGGTCACATTCAAATTTGTAATTATTTATTTGATTCTTGTTCAATAATCATTAAAAAGAGAAATTACATTTCATGATTTATTTTTTTAATCCATAATTAAGATCACTTATTTGTACTCTTATTTTCTTTCTTAGATAAGAAATATCTGTTATTAAATAACACAGAATTCGTCAAAATAAACCACTTAGAGGTACCAAAAAATATTTTTGGATAACACATGGTTTCACGACATGTACTCCATAGTCGCACATCATGCATCCTTTTTTATTGCCCTAAGATACCCACATAGTCTAAAGGTCATCATGTAATGAATATATAAGGTCTTCATTAAATACACCATATGTAGATCATCCCGGATGGAACACTGTTTTTCCAGACTACCCATTGTGTAGATTTATTTCACACTATATTGTCCATGTATTTTCACACCAGAAAACATGGGGTGAAGACATATTGGGTAATTAATAATATTCATGTATTTAATACCTCAAATTTTTAGATTTAAAACCTTATAAGTTGATATAAAAACCCTATATACTTCATAAATTCCATGTATTTCATATGTGTCTTTGATAAGTACACACCGAGTTCCTAGACTTGTACTATAAACATTGAATGAAGAAAAGTACAAAACGTGTGGCCAGATTGCACATGTTTTTTAGTTTACTTATATATAAGTAAATATTAAAATTAATTAATTATTATATTAAACATTATATACCTTGGTTCCATGAGTCATTTATTTGAAAATACACACCGGTCATTAGGTTTTATATTATATTTAATGTAAAATTATTAAAATATAACATTTTCAAAAATAATTCAGGTATCATTGTTTAATACTAAAGACTCATCATGTAATAAATTTTACAGTAAATGTAATTTTCATGTTTTATATGTGCCATTAATCTAATTATATAATCTGTAAAATGTTGGCACATGTTGTGTACAAAATTTTTCATATGAGTGTATTGTATACAACAAAGACCATATCAAGTAGTCTAGGTAGGTACTCATCGAGTTCCCTCTAGGTATAAATATGTGCAAAATTTTTAATTTTTTTAAAAAATTTATATTATTTATCTAAAATCACAAAATATTAGAATCACTCATATGATTATATTGAATTAGATAAAAATAATTAATTGATTAATTTGATGAACAATTGAATTAATTTATGTGAGTTTAATATAATATTTTTTTGAATGGATTTTAAATTATTATTACAAAATTAAATATAATGGACTCTAGGTCATCCTTCAGTACTTTGTTTTGTAGGAATAGTTTTTTCCTGGCTATTTTACATAATTCCCCTTAACCAATCCATGGTTCCCCTAATATATGTGTTAGTTATAAAAACATTTAATAAAATGAGTATTCAAATGTGTATGGATTTAGTTCATAGAGAAATGTCGGTGATGTTTTTTGAAGATGGATCCAATGTAAAACCAAATTAGGAAATCGATAAGTGGACTAGTGGGATTCATTAATTTATCATTGCACCAAAAAGATGATTTTTCACCTTATATTATAGGTGACTTATTATCCACTCAATAAATAAACAATTTAATAAAATTCATAATCATTTTTATTTATTTATTTTTCTTATGCATGATTTATTTTATGTATAAAATACTACTATCACGTAACTAAATGGACTAATATTCAATGATGGAATAAAAATAAATAAATTATGTGTAAATATTTTACTAAAACATGGATAAAACCTAATTTGAAAACAAATTAATATTAATAATAAAGTTAAATGATAAGGCAAGAAAATATTATTCATAATAAATACAATCCCAAAACATTATATTAAGTTAGACTTAACCTTACATTAATTTATTTTGAATGAAAAAATAGAACTAAGCATTAGTCCAACTATTTTTTGGAAAATTAGTTGTTTTGGGTGATTCTTATGAATATTTGCGGTTTATTTATCAATTTTTTATTAGGAGGATTATCCCATGAGAAACATGATGTAACTTGGAGGAATGTGTTGAGGAAACCTGAGTAAAGGTTTCTTGATTAGAGATTTCAATGAATTAATCAGGTATATTCAATCCCAATGTTGGTAAAGAAATTCCTACCTAAATACCATTATCTAATTTACTAATCCCTTTCTTGGGTTATGATAAGGGTAATATTGATGCCTTTCACAATAATGTCGATGTTTAAATAAATTTTGAGTCCAACAGTGTGGGATGTTGGAAATTGATAAAAATTTTGGAGTTATATAATTATATTCATTTCCTCTCAATTTTGATAATCAAATAGAGTAATAATAATGTTATATAAATTTTATTAGAATCAAATGGATCTTTCCAAATCCCAAACACTATCTTTGCGAAACATCCTAGATAAATATAATCTCCTTACCAAAAAAACATCCTATAATGGTATGGGACCTTATGGAACTTACTATGTACAAAATTGTTGTTATATGTTCTGGAGTCCCTAGATATGGATCCTCCCATTGTGGATATGATTAAGGAATAGTTACTTGTCTATGAGATAAAAATGTGTGATATACAATATGTCTACTGTTTAATTCTCTCTTTATGTAATTTAAACTATAAAAATATAAATATTTAATGGATTCATGTGAAATGATTAATAATCTATATTATATTTATCAGAAGAGAGTCATAAAATAATGGTTTGAGATCTTTAAGTCACTCTTCTTGTTCAATATTCAAGAAGGCTCACTAGTTGGACCTCTGTGATAAAAATTATTTCATATACTGATAATATAAAAATTCAAGGTTATAAACTTAATAAAGAATTATGAACCAATCTATTTATCTCCTTACATCCTTATAGATTATCTAACATTACTATATATCTAATTTTTAATACTATAGAGAAGGGACTCCTATTCCTACACACTTTAATTTGTTAGATTGATAAAGAATTGAAGAATAATAAGTATTATTTCATAATGTTGAAGAAGAATAAATTCTTGGAAAATTTTACTAAGAATTATTCTACATATAAGGATTCTATACACCTCCATTCTAAAAATATTAATATCCAAATGAATGTTAGGGATAAGTATGTTTTTTGTTTTCAATGTGGAAAGTGGGGACACATAAAGAATAATTACATTGTGGGAAGGAAGAAAGGAAATAATTTATGTTTGTTAATTATAGAGTGTAAAGAGTCAATATTTATTAATTTGGTATTATAAAAAATAGGTAGTTCTCAAAATTGTATATAAATTTATAAAACCAATATATTTCAAAAACCTCTGCATAGTGGGGTGGGTTTTTGAACTAAAAACTTATATAACTTGGTAGCACATGCATTAACCTTATATTTTTTGAAATATATTTTGTAAAAATAAATTCTATATTTTAAATAATTTATGTTACATTAACCATTGAGTTAATATTTTGTTACAAACAAAACTATGTTTAAATTTTATTACATGTAACACTAAGTTTAAATAAAACGTGACATACTATTAAACAATGATGATTTAATATGATAGTTATCACATAGACTTTTTAATACAGGGTATGGATAAGATTAAAAAAATTATGAAAATATATAGTCTAAACATGTATATAAAATGAATTCACTAGTGACCAATTAATAAAAATGAAAATCAAATCTATTTGAAAATAACGGAAATCATTTTCTGAAAAACTGTTTTTATGCACACAAACAAATTTTACCTTAATAAATTAAATAAATAAATTTGGGTGAATTATTTTAAATAATATAAATTTTATATATTCAATAAATTTTTTAATATTAATCTTATGTGTTTTTATACAAGAGGTAAGGAATAATTATTTTTTTCTCAAAAAAATGTATTTTTCTAAAAAAAAGTTATATCACCTTTTACAGAGTTAATTTTAAAATATTTTCTAAAAATCATAGAGAATTTATTAGAGAATTTTTTATTTAAATCATCATATAAAAATTATGATCTATTTAATTTTTGAGAATTTTATGCAAAGGTAAATTTTTTAGTAAGTAGGGAAAAATTAAGGTTTTGATTAAAACACCCCTTTTTATTCAAAGCATTTATAAGATTAATTTTATTTTAAAAGGGGTTTAAAAGTAAAATTAATTCAATTATAAATCCATTGATGTAATTTTAGTCATTGGAATCAATTCTATATTGAATTTTGATATAATAACTATTTAAACTTTTTAAAGGTTTCTCATTGGAAAATCTCCTTTTTATCGCTTCTGCGATATTAATTTCAAATTAAAAATTTCCACTTGGGTGAATTGAATATTCAAACATTGATTCCATATTTTTGATAAAATATTTTATACTCTCTAATAATTTATACTTTTTTAGCATTATAAATTTTAATAACAGTAAAAATTGATTAGCGTGGTTAAGGTAAAAATGGGTTTACCATGGGTTAAATGTACGATGATAAGGAATAAATGATATAGAAACTTTTCAAAAACCAATTTTATAGAAATATTTAGAAATTATAACCTACAATGTAATATAATTTCCCATTTTGAGCCTATTTTAATGTGAAAAACGTTAGTACAAATCTTTCTTCTCAAAAATTGCACGTGTCCCGGTCGTGCCACTTATAAAAATTCACCCATATCCTATCATATTGACTCTTAAAAACCCATTAGTTTGGACAATAACAGATAAAATAAATTCCTAAATTCTCTAATATCATCCCCTAATCCTTATTTTTGTCATAAATATAACCTATTAATGCTTTTTGTGTAAACCAGAAGAAGTTGTTTGGAGAAGAGGTAACATCCCCAACCAGGCGTTTCATTTTATTTCTTCATGTACCAAAAATAATTATTTAAAAAATTATAACATAATATCCTTAGAATATTCAATATATTAATATGTTTTTTAAGGTAATTTGCTACAACCATCAACACTTCAATCAAATGGGATACCAAATCATCGATCATGTAGACGGAAGACTGCAACCTCACTAACCGATTTTTTCATTTTCCATCACCACCTCTCATTCCACTAAAATTTTGACACCTCATCTAACTTCTTACATCCCTATATGTTTGAATACAATAATTTCCTTCATGTGTATGGAGAACTATCACCTCAAAAATCAATGTGGTGCATTTTTCATTTATGTTTTATTTTTTTTGGAAATAAGGTTATGTTAAATTAATTTATATTATATTTGTGACATAAATATAATTATTTATTTATTATATCCCATATAACTCCTTAATTTTTCATTTCATGGGGGATATGATAATGTTATTAATATGTTAGGAGGACTAATACCTCATGAAGTGATGCAATTAATTTTTCACAAAGGAATTGAATAGAGGCAATAAGGGTAAATTTAGTGAATAAATGTAATTTATATGACATAAAATATAAAATATAATGGTAATATATGATTTAATTTTTTTTCAATCCATCTATAAATTAAAAACAATACTCATTTGTATGTACAACCTACCATCTCCTTGAATGGTGTATTTAAGTATCAATCTCTATATTTTATGGATTATTCTACATTCATATAAACTAAATATATTTTATATTTATGCGATGGTTAAAATTATAGAGATATTTTAACCATGAATAATGTAGTAGGACCTAAAATAATAAAATATACATTATAAACAAAGATGTTATTTCCCAAAATGTGAATTAACATGTAATTTTTAATAAACAAGTAATAAATGGTCAAAAGTAAATAATATATGGTATGATATTTACATTTGTGGTTCATTAGTAAATGTTAAAAAATCTGTTTATTATATAGGATTTTTGAACATGTACAAAGTAATTTGAGACTTAAAGTAATGAATTTCTCTCCCAATTTTTACTTTTGTGAGGCACATGCTATATTTACCCCTTATTTCATTTTGGTGGAGTATATACTGACCATAAATTAATTTTATGTTGATTATCATAAAAATTATTTGGATTTAAATTTATTGTCCTATATTTTTGGTGTATTATTTATTAAATATTATATGTATTTATTTCTAGACCAGGTGCTTAGATGGTGTGTGCACTTGAGGCCCGGTGTGCCTCAAATAAACATTTGAAATAAATTGAAATATTATATAGAACTCAAGCACAGTTTTTCTGAAAATTTAGAAAATATTCTAACAAGTGCCCAAATCAGAAATTTGGGGACTCTGTTACATACAAAATAGTGGCTTTACCCTAAGCGCTACCTAAATTTGGTCAGTATGGGTTAGTTTTGGAGAGTTGTCACAAATTATTTAAATAAATAAAATAAATTCAATTTTTTTTATTTCATAGATGTAGTGATATATAGAGAGTTTTTTTAAATGAACCCTTTGATAGAGATTTATGGTTTGGATCATAACCCTAGAATCCTCTGGAGGCCCTAGAGAGAGAGAGACATGGCGAATCCTCTCGGAAAGTGAGGATAGAACATTATATTAGGGATCAAAGAATGCCTTTATTCCTAGATATCACCCATAATGATGACGAAAAGACTGATCTTCTTCAAAGATCGATACGAAATATAGGTGGGATGCGTTATAATGATATTCTTTCCCATTCTTGATTCTTATGATGAATGCAGACTAATCCACGAACAGATTCTCCCATAAATTGATCATAATTTTAGGATGGGGTGATATACGTGGGGTTTATCAGAATTTAGTCTGACAAATTTGTTATTGATTTGTTATTCATTCTTATGGAAATGGTTTGAGACAAGAATGAACAACAACCAAAGTTCATTCCTCGGTATTGTTCCTTGTTCCTTTTGTCCCTTGATTTCTTTATTTCTTGATGTGTGTTCTTCATTATTCCCCCATGTTTGAACAATCGATCATTGCATTTTCAATTCATAGAAAAAAAATCCGAAATTGGAGAACCGACATCAGAATTAGTCGACAGAGGTGTGATGATGGTGGCAGTGGATGAATCGACGTGATTCGAAAGAACCTATTCTTTGGGGGAGTTATGTCTGGATGTATCAAATCCGACTTCTGAGCCTATTGATGGCCCGAAAACCATATATTTTCTATTAGGTTGGTGATAATATCTATGAAATAAAGTGTTGAGGTGAATGGACCACCTAAATGAAATCTAGAAGATCAACCGAGGCGTACAGTGGAAGAAGACGGGTTTCTGGAAATCCTGATACACCCAATATGTAGTCTTGGCTACAAGACATGTGGTCATCATTGGAAAACTCAGCGTATACCCTAGTAGGTACACAAACACAGGTTTGAGTACATGGGTTGGCTACACGGTGTGTACTCCCCCACATGACATGTCCTAAATTGGTTACACAGACTACCCCATGTATAGGTACACATGCTGATACCATGTAATAGAACATGGTAGAAGTACATGGGTGGACTTCGAATGAAAGGATAGAGCATTTAAACTTTACTAAACACCATTTACACATATTCTACAAAACATGGTTTGGCGTGAAATGTGCCATTGTACATGGGAAGTACCCAGGGTCAAGGGACACAACATGGGACCCTACAACACGCCATGTACGCCTTTTTACATGGCTTGATTCTCTTTTCCTTCGTATCATGGACATGTTAAACTAATATTAGTTTCCTTTATCATTTTTATTAAGGTATGTTTGAATCATTTATTACTCATAGGAATATGATCCCTTCAATATGAATTTATGGATAGAGTTTTTGGAATCCCTCAAGAGGCCTTGAGCAAGATCCTCTTTTCATTCTTTGTGCCCTAAGTTGAGTTTTCAGTATTGATGTGACCAAAACTACATGAGAACCGATCCTATACATGGTGGGTTATTATAAATTGAGTTTTTAGTATCACCCCATGGCTCTAGATGGGATCCTCATATATTATATCATATTTTTGTTTAGATCTATCAGTGTATCTCTACCATGGCGAGACCTGACGAGCAGTACCCCTTGGACGAATGTTATCAGTGCTGTCGAACTCCAAAGTGTGTTATCCTTGATGAGTGCTTTGTTGATATTCAAGATGAATTTATAGGGTTGGTATGAAGTGTTTGGGACTTACCTCTAGACAACATGTCTTGGTTGAGTATATCTAGATATTCTTTTTATATTTGTTGTAGATATATACTGATTTAGAGATGACTGTACTTTCCTTTTTTATATTACTTTGTGGTTCCTAGGTGTCCTGGTGATTATTGTTATACTCACCCCTAAATGGGATTTTAATTGACTTGTCATGTCTTCTACAGATGATCAACCCTTTAATAATTTCCTAGGTAGACCAGGACCAACTGATGCTTTGTGAGACTAAATAGACCGAGGTGTGTTCGTACGAGTTTCAGACAAATGTCCAAGTAATTTTTTCATACAAGTTGGACTCATGGTTTCCCACTATTTTTTTATTTATGGGAATGTATTATGGCTTTATTTACTTTAGATTACTTTCCATAATACTCTAGTTGTGGGATATAGTAGTATGCATGTATAGTTTACTTAGTGGTTTTTACATTTCAACATTTTGTGGGTTCGGAGATGTGTGTGTGCATACTTGTACATAGTCAATGCCTCCCTTGTTAGTGATATTACTACTCTGTACTATTTACCAGACCCTGTACTATTGGATGTGGGATTGGGGAGATGTGGAATAGGTCCCACAAGGAGAAGTCATGGCAGAGTGGTATCAGAGGTGGTTGGTTCTTCTTTAGGAACAGGAGTCTATGAGATCGGATTGGTGAAACAATGTTAAGTGTTTCAAGTTTGGATTTCATGCTAGAGACTCCAGTGTTGGTGTAGCGACTGTCGTATCTATACACCAGGACTCTGATAACTTTCTTTTGGAATCGGTACATGAGAACACTGGTTTTAGGGAAAATAACGGTACATGTATCATACAACAATGGGGTGCGGTTTTCATATCCTTATTATGTTAGCTGTCCATATATACTCATTAATTATGGTACATCATGCATTATTATAGGATTCACTCATGATGTATATGAGATAGGATTCACTAGATTGATCATGAGGATGACCCAATCAGTGATGAGGCTTTGATATAGGGACCAATTACCCAGATGTCACCACCAGGTGGTGCACCAGTCATACCGTAACCTATAGAGTAGCACGTGGTACCTGAAGTACCAACGGATTAGGAGTGTAGGATGAGAACACTTCATGGGTTTTAGTGATAGATACCCCTCCATTGCTAAGGCGAGCCCAAATCAGAGGTGGATGATAGCTTGCATGATGCAGTGACCTAATTTTCCCATCTTTTCGGGACACCCGTAGATCAGATGGTGGTCATGGCGGTTAGACTTCCACACAGTTCAGTGGGAAAATTATGGAGATTGGATCTCCAGACATACAATGAGGTAACTCTTTCATGGAATGGGTTAGTTCACATTTTAATAGGGGAGTTTTCACTAGTTATGATGAGAGATAAGCATGTACAATATATTCTTCAGCTTTAGTAGGGCATCATGATAGTGTCTGATTATTCATAGAGGTTTACTATGTTTTCTAGGTACTCAATTGATATGGTTAGAGATCAATACTTCAGGTATCATACATTCAAGCGACGTCTACATAGAGAAATCAATGTCAGTGTAATCACTATGTGAATTAAGACATATACTAGGGTGATTGAGTGAATCTTGTTAGTTGAAATATTCTTAGACGAGTAGATACAACCGGTGAAAATCAGCAGTGGGAAAATAAGAGTAGAGACCTCTGCAGAAGGGAGATGATGTCAGTCTCAGGGACCTAGTATTAGGAGTTGTTTTTAGATGAGGTCCCAAGATAGGGGATCTCCAGTTCATGGCTCATAGGGTGGTTTAATTCATCCTACAGAGAGGTGATGCTATTCTTGTGATAGTTGGGGACATCTCACTCAATATTATCCAACCAAAAATACTATTGATAGGGAGACTATGGATGAACCACCAAGGTAGAGAAAGAAATTGGATGAAGAATATCTGTAGGGCAGTGGTCATGTTAGAAGTGTTAGGAGAGCAGAAGGAGGTAGTTGACGTTTTTACTTTCTACCACCACTAGCCCTAGGTGGTCCACACTAGGCTTAGGGAGGTGTAGGATATGGGAGGGGATAACTACATGTGGATGAGTCATATCACCCTTGTACTACAAGAATGTTTTGAGGTGTAATTTGGGTCTTTTATACTTTTTATACTGTACTGATAAACATAGGATCTAGTCATTCCTTACTCTCCAAATATCCTCTTCGAGATCTAGATATTTTAGGTTAATAGTTGACTGGACCCTTATGCATAAAGACACCTACGAGAGGAGACTCAATGATCACATAGCCATGAAAATAGTGTGACCGGACCCCTGGAGTTGAGCGCCTTGGTAGGAACCTCTTAGTGACCGCATTGAGTCATTACGAAATCATTCTTGAAATGGATTGTTTATATACCTCTATAACCGTATTGATTGTTTTAGGTTATTGGTGCGGTGTGTACATAGTGATGGAATGATTTTTAACTTTTTTAATGAAAAGGAAACCCATAAAGAATAATATGGACTCATTTATCAGAGGGTACATCTAATTACTCATCATTTGGATAGCTTGACCCTTAATGCAGCAAATGTTATATGATTCCAGTTTCTAGTAGTGGTGGAAGAGTATGCAGTTGTCTTTCCTGAATATGTTCTAGGATAACCTCCCCACCGAGGGATATGATTCTGCCATGATTTTCACCCTGGGATGACACTACTATTTTCAAAATAATATCATATGGATCCCGAAAACCTTCAGGAGATGAGGGTGTAGTTGGAGGACTTGCATAGGAAGGGATTCGTGAGACCTAGTGTTTCCCCCTGGGAATCCCCAATTCTATTTTCCAAAAAGGTATATGGGAGCATGAGGTTGTGCATGGAATACTGACCCTTGATCCGGGAGACTAGGAATAAAAAGTATCCAATATTGGGGATCTAAGAACTATTTGATTAGTTGAAAGGGTAACGATGGTTCTTGAAGGATGACCTCAGATAATGCTATAACGAGCTGCGAGTACGGGATGTGGATATCCTGATGATGGCCTACAGATGTCATTATGGTCACTTTGAGTACTTGGTGATTTCCATTGTCATGAATAACTCTCTAACAATGTTCTTGGGGATCATTAACTAGATCTTTTATAATTACATAGACTAGTTCATGGTAGTCTTCATCGACGATATGCTTATATACAAGGCACCTGAGTATAAGAAATTGAGATAGTTAAGTATGGTTCTGGATGTAGTTTGAGAGAACCAGATTTATGGGAAACTAACCATGAGATAGTTTTTGATTCAGTTAGTCCACTTTATTGGATATAATATCTCAAAAAATAGAGTGTAAGTTGACCTAGGCAAGGTCGAGGCTGTGTTGAAATGAGATCCACCTAAGAACATGAAAAAGATGTAGAGATTCCTTAGGTTAGAAGGCTATTAACAGATATTCATACATAATTTCTCTTGGATTTTATAACCAATTACAACTTTGACTCAAAAGGGTCATCCTTCTGTGTGGAAAGATAAGTGTCAGCATGATTTTAAGTAGCTGAGATAGAGTTTGAAAAGCACTCAACTCTTGAGATTGTTAGAGTGCGTCGAGTACGTTGGGTTCTGTGATGCATCCAGAACCGAGATTGTTTGTGTCCTGATGTAGAGTTGATCAGTGATTTCCAATGTTTTAATCCAGTTGAGACCACATGAGAGGAAATATGTGACAGACGATATTGTGTTATTTGTAGTAGTCTTGGTGTTGAAAATGTGGCGACACAAGATGATGGGTGAGTTGTTTATCATCTACTCTGATCACAAGATTTAAAGGTTTATCTTCTCCAAGAAGTATCTTAACTTTATTTGGAGGTTATGGCTAGAGTTCCTCTGATATTATGACTTTGATAATTTCTATACTCCTGGGAAGGGGAACATGGTAGATGATTGTCTTAGTAGGATATGTAGTTCAAATTTGTTGAACGAGGTGTTAGAGAAGTCGGCCTAGATGTAGTTATCATTTATGGATGGAGATAAAGAATTTTACCTGCATTCATTGGTTGTTACCCCACCACTATTATATTTAGTCAGGGAGGCATATATTGGTGATACCAACTGCGAGGCCCTACGTTCTCAAAAATCAACAAGGCATGCCCCTCATAGATATTCAAATGTAGGGAGCACATCATTTTCTTTCAAAATATGTACAGTAGTGCCAATAATGTTGTGAGGGGAGGTTCTAAAATAGTTTTACATGACCCCTTTGGCAGTTCATCCAGGTGTGGTGAAGATATATAAGGACCTCTAACATCAGTTTTGGAAGTTAGGGAGAAATAAGGGTGTGAAAGTGTTTTTTTCTTGATGCCTTACTTTTCAGAATCTGAAGGATAAGGACCAGGTTCCAGCGGGTTTAGATCAACCCCTTGAGGTTCTATAATGGAAGAGGTATGGGATGATGGTGGCAATAGGTATGGGTATACCACATACGTCCAGAGGACACTATTCCTTATGGGTGATCTTTGATCAACTCAACATGTTGGACCACTTCTTATCTATCCTAGAATAGAGTTTAGTAGAGAGATGGGGACACCTCTATGTATAGGAGATAGTTTGACTCCATGGAGTTCCATTGACGATTGTTTCAGATTGTAATGATATTGTTACATCCCAATTGTGGAAGGGATTACATGAGATGTTTGGGACCCAATTATGCTTCATCATAGTGTTTCATCCCCAAATGGAGTGCCAAACGGAGCAGACCATTTAGGTTCTAGAGAACATGCTTTGAACGTGTGTTTTGGACAATGGACATAGTGGGGAGGATCACATACCACTAGTGTAGTTTTCATACAATAACAGCTACCATTCCACCATTTCTATGACACCATTCATGGTTTTGTGCTAGTGACCCTATAGGTCACAAATTTTGATGACTAACCTAAGAGATTCATCACCCATGGGAATAGAGTTGATGAGTGATACTACATAGAAGGATAAGATCATCCCAGAGTAGATATATACTACACAGAGTCATGATAAGTTTTATGTTGTAATGTGATTGATGAAATTGGAGTTTGAGGAAAGAGACTATGAGTTCTAATGGGTATCACATTGATGTGGATTACAGAGATTCGGTCAGGGGGCATGTTATCTCCTTGGTTTATCAGACCTTTTCAGATACTATACAGAGTTAGCAAGGTTTCATATCTCTTAGCTCTATCCTCGAATTTAGACTGGGTACATAATTTCTTCCATGTGTTGTAGTTGAAGACATATGTGCAAAACCTATCACACTTCATCTACAAGGGAGAGATGGACATCAATGATGGATAGAATTTTTCTGAGTACCTAGTGGAGATTGAGGATTATCATGAAATGATCATTAATCGGTGATCAATTCCTTTAGTTCATGTCTAGTGACAACATGGGAATATTTAAGAGATCACTTGGGAGTGAGAGGCTCAGATTCGTACTCGGTAACATCATCATTTTGAGTAGCCTTTTTTTCATTCTAGGGACGTATATCCCCATGGTGGGGAGAATGTAATATCCTAAAATTTAAGTGAATTATTTTTAAAATACTGTATGAATTGATTTCGAGACCAGGTGCAGAGACAAAAAGCGATTCCAAGTCCTGATGTTCCTGAAATAAATGTTTCAAATTAATTAAAATATTAAATAGCACACATGCACAATTTTTTTTTGAAAATGTGGAATAACTTCTAATTAGGTGCCTGTATCCAAAATCAGATGACACCATTGTATTTATAATAATGACTTTACCCTAGTGCAACCTAACTTTGGTCAGTGTGGGTCAGCTGTGTAAATTCATCACATAGGTTTTAAATTAATCAAATAAATTGATAATTTATTTTTTATTTTTTATTTATTCAAAAAAAAGACTAGTTTATTTTAAATAAACCCTCTTATTGATATCTAGGGTGTGGCTCATTACCCCAGAATAATTTGGAGTCCCTAGAGGGAGAGAGGTTTGGAGAATCCTCTCAGCAGGCGATGTCCGATCATCTAATATGAGATAAAAAAACTCCATTATTGGTAGATCTCGCCAACAGCAACAACACAATGACCTATCTTTGTCAAAGAGCGATAAAAATCTAGGTAAGATGGATTATTTCAAATCTTATTTCCCATTATTTATTCCTATATTGAAAGTAGAAAAATTAATGAATATATTATCTCAAAGATCGATCATACTTATGAAATGGGATGATATTTGCAGGTTCAATTGGGATATGGTCATAAAGATTTGTTTTTTAATCGTTCATCATTCTTACGAGAATGGATCATGGATGGAACAAAAATAACACAAAGTTTGTTCCTATGGATTGTTCCTAGTGAGTTTTATCCCCCAATTTATTTCATTATGGAAACTTGTTCTTTTTTCTTATCACAACCCCGAACAATCAATCATTTCACCTTTGATTCATTCCATAATAATATGAAACTAGAGATCCAGAATTGGGAAAAAATGATGGAGGTGTGACGGTGAAGGTGATAGACAGAACAAAGCTATTCAAAAGAACATGTTCTTTGGGAGAGTTGCATTGGGATGGATCAAATATGATTTCTAATCTTATTGAAGGACCAAAACCCATTGAATTTGTGTTAGGGTGGTGAAACAACCATGTATCTAGAGTTTTGAGGTGAACGAGCCACCTGAATGAGATCTGGAAGATCATTTAAGGCATGGAGAGGAAGTAAATGGGTTTATAGAAAACTCGATACACAATGCATGTCATCTTGGTTACATGGTATGTGTTCATTATTAGAATACCCTATGGGTCCCCTTGGAAGTATAAAAATATGATTTGGAGTACATGGGTTACCTAAACGTAATGTACTCCCTCACACGACATGGTCTCAACCAGTTACATAGACTACCCCATATACTGGTACACATGATGATGTTGTATACTAGAACATGGTCTATGTACACAGGTGGATCCCATATTTAGTTGTTGGTACCACCCCATGGACCTAACTATGATTCTATTATGTTGAATCATATTTCACTTTAGATGTATATGTGTATCTCTCTCATGGTGAGACCAAATGAGTAGTACCTCTCAGATGGACGTCATCAACGCTATCAGACCCAGGAGTTTGTATTACCATATAAGTGCTTTGTAGTATATTCAAGATTAATTTCTCGGGTTGGAATATATTTGTTGGGACTTATATCAAGACTGTGTGTCTTGGTTGAGTATATCTAGTTATTCTTGTTATATGTGTCATAACCATATACCTATGTAGAGATAGTGGTACTTCTCTTTGTTATATTGCTTTGTGGTTTCAGGGTGTCCTACTAAGTATTATTATAATCAACCATGCAATGGATTTTCCCGCATGTGTCATGTCTTCTGAATCTGATCATCCCTTTGATGGATTCCTAGGTAGACTAGCACAATATAGTTCTTTGTGAAACTGGGAAAACCTAGTTGTGTTCCCACATCATTTAGATAGCAGTACCAATATCTTTTTCATATATGTTGTTCTGGTGGTTACATAACTTTTTTTCTTTCTAGGATGGCATTATGGCCTTATTTACACAACATTACATTCTGTCGATCTTTGGCTGTGGGTTATATTATAATAATTACATTGTTTACTTAGTTATTTTTTCATTTTAACATTTTGTGGGAATTAAAATGTGTGTGTGCGTACTTGTACAAGACCAATGCCTCCCATGTTAGTGATATACCTACTCGGTGCTAGTCACCAGCCCCTAGCCTATTGGAGTATGGGTTGGGGAGTAATGGAATAGTCCCCAGTAGGATTGTTCATGACCTTACCTATCTATTTTAGGATCTTTATTTTTCTAAGATTATGTTTCAAATGTTACCAAAGGTCAAATGTATTTTGCATCTCACTTTTTACTTATGTGAGACACATGCCACATTCATCATGTATTTTTATTATATGTTGAGTACAATTTATATGAATTTATTTTGTGATTTTTCTAATGAAAATTATTCATACTTAAATATCAATTTTTTTGGATCTAACTTTAACAAAGATTACATTTCAATAGTTACCAAAGTGGTATGGGATTTTTGACTCAAATTTCCTTCTTTGGGATATAAGTTATGTTATGAACCTATATCATTATTTGAGGTGTATATTATAAGGCCCCAGCCTTAAACCATACTTAATCTTGAGTTATTACAAGATTACACATTGAGGATCTTTTCAGGTTTAGATTTTTAGAGAATTAGATCTTGAAACTTGCATTACATTCCACCTTTAAACAAAGTGGTTACATAAAATATAGGATTCATTCTTCCCAACAACGGAAACATATTTAAAATAAAACTTGGATTCTTTCTTGACACATCCTTGACTCTATCATCTTATCATGTACCTTTCCCTTAACCTGTGAAAAACATTTCAAAAACATGGGATGAGCATAAAAAGCTCAGTAAGGGTTATAAAAGTATGGAAAGGAAACATGAGTACATGTATACATAAGAATGAAATCATACTTTACCCATAAAACATAGGCACTTTAACATACCTCATCAAACCATGAATAAATCATAGAAAACTTAAGACATAAAGGTTACTTGACGCATTCATAACATTCTTACGTAGGGAGTAACCCTCTTGGTTACGTTTGGAATACCCATCACAGTATATTCCCTAAATTTCTTCAGAGAAACCTTAGTGTTTCACTCCTTCGTGTTACCCAATGCATTGGAGAGCTATATCGGGCTCACCCGCCCTTAGTTTATCACGGAACCACCCGTTTTCATAACAATGCCCAAGAACCATAACATAAATGTATCACATAAAACATTCATAAAAGAAACATAACATTTCAACATGTCAATCACAATATAACATTTTAGTATATTGAAATAATGAATCCGTTCCAAAAGAAACCATTTCCAAAACCATTTAAAACATTTAATAAAGAGATTTTTGAATCAAAGTGTCCCATACCACCTTGAAGCTTTTAAAATGTTAAAACATTAATATCCATATAAATAAATCCTTAAAACTATTTTGAAAACATGGATATTAAAAATAACAAATAATTAAAACATTTAAAGCGATATTTTGGTTAAAGGGGTTTTACCAAAATTAGAGACACTTGAATACAATAATTGAGGAATAAAATTTATTCAGAACTTTGTAATATCATGAGAATAAATGGATTCATGATATAATACTCCAAAGGACAGTATATACACCATATAAGAGCGAATTGGTGCATAACAACAATGAACCCTCAATAGAAATGTCAAATGTGATGAAATCCCTTATAAAGAAGGTATCCTTAAATTAAGGACAAATCAATCTCAAAAATATGTGTGAAAAATATAAATACACCCGATATAAGTGGATATTAAGTGTAAAACAATAAAAGGTCATTCACACATATTCAATGGATGACATAATCAATGACTACATGTTGAACCCAAAGAAATCGAAATTGGGATAAAAAGTTCCCTTGACAGCCTAACGACATCACATCAAAATGAGTTGATGAGAGATAAAAAGTGTATCTCATCACTTGGACATAAAATTTACATCAATAAGGATATATGAGAACATATCCCAACATAACAATATGTAAATTAAAAGACCCAACAAAAGAAGTCTTTTAAAAAAGAGGAGGGTGAAAGGTTCCCATACCGACTTGGGTATCTTTCAAAACATACACCCCATGAAAGAAGGACAATAGATCATTGATGTAAATACTCATAAACGAAATTATATTACACAAAGAGTATAATAATGGGCAGTACATACACCACTCAATGTAATTTGTGGAAAATGTAGCATAAATCTCACGTGAATAAAAGTGAGATGAAAAATCCCTTACGAAAACTCGGCAGCCTAAAGGCGCCACATAAAACTTCCTAATATGGATTGATGAGATCAAATAGGGTATCTCATCACATTAAAATAAAATTTACAGCAATAGGAATATAAAATAACATCCCCCAACATTACAAAGAAATTCTTAAAAGAAGTGACATAAAGGAGAGTACTTAAAAAGAAAGAGAGAGGTTAGATCTCTTACGAAAGTTTGGCAGCCTAACGGCGCCACTCAAAACTTCCAAAATGGATTGATGAGAGAGAATAGGGTCTCTCATCACATGAGCATAAAAATTACAGTAGGAGTAATATAAATGAACATCCCAATCATAAGAAATATGAGCTTAAAAGAAATGACATAAAAGAGTGTACTTAAAAAGAAAGAGATTTGTAGGATCCCTTACCTCGGGTCAGACTTGACTCGATCATTCTTTAATCTCCTAAATAATAAACTTGAGTTAATTTATACTTCCTTAAGAACCTTTTTCAAGTTCATTATTCCTTTTATATCACTTATTACCATGTTATAAACATTATTTAATCATTTAAGTTAATCATGTTTGTTTTGTCGATATTTGGTTCTTAAGTCGAAAGTGGACTTCTTACAATTACATGTTGTTCGTGTGGTCAAAGGATATTTATATCCAGAATGACATTCCTGATTTGGATATCATATATATCATATATATCCAGCATATACATGTATTTATAATATTACATAATCATTTAGAGGTATGAAATGAAATGCACCGTTCATGGAGACGGTAAGCCGTACGTACGCATGAACGCTACTTTCATGTCTTTGTCATATTAATGGAATTAAAACTAAATGAGAGGTATGTATATTTTAATTACATAATTATATTAATAATTTAGATTTATCATTCATCATATATATCCGTTATATACATGTACTTATAATAGTACATTACATTTGGGGATAAGAAATGAAATGCACCGTTCATGGAGACGGTAAGCCGTACGTATGCATGAACACTACTTTCATTTCTATCTCGTATTTTATAGAATGTAATCATAATTATATAAAGTTATATTATAATTCCAGTATAATATCATATATAATATCATAGTTCCATCCTTTATACGTCCCACATATGGCATTAACGAATCACATCACTTTGAGGGGGCGATAGTCCGCACTTCCTAAAATGAAGAAGTCGCGTATACCTATAATGGAAGCCATAGAGGTAAGACACAAATGAAAAATACATAAGCATAAGTAAAACATAAACATATTATATATCATATATAAAAATAGTGACATCATAATGGCCACCTTTGAAGGTGTTAAATGTGTATTGAACAATCATCGTTTCGGGAGGCAGAATTTCGCCATCAACGGAAACTGTATGTTCTTTAACCATTTGATGTAGTTGTGTGAGAGTGTAGCTCGAATAAATCTTATAACAACATACTAGTATATTGAAGATACTGGTGTTGTTACAAAATAAGTAAATAAAAAGAGTTTAGGGGGTTGGAGAAGCAAAATAAAACAAATGAACATGAGAGAATGAATTACCTTTAAAAGTGTAACTCCTTTTGATTTGAGACTAAAGGCTTCCTTTGAAAGGATTCTGCCCAAAGGGAATCCTCTAGGATGAGTAGAGGGATGTGAAGAGAGTAAATGGGCAGGGGTTGGCCGAGTAAAAGGCTTGAGGAGTGTGTGAAATGAGGTATAGGTGGGAGCCTTTTATAAGAGGAGATGAGGGGCACTTTTGGAAAGTAGGAAATATTACTTTATTTGAAAATGTGTTTCGGTTTTAAAAGGACCAAAATTAATATAATTTGTGTATAAGGTGATAAGGGTTCGAAATCCACACATCCTATAAGTTTTGGACATGTGTAGGTCATAGAGTTTACATTATCTTCTCATTTTATTTAAATCGTTAAATAATGAGGTCATCGCTGCATCATCATGATGCCATAAATAATTTAATTTATTTAAAGACCTAAAATTATAAAAAAAACTATTATGATGTAGGAAATCTTTTTAGCTTTCCAATGACTATTTATAATAAAAATTATGACTTGTATAACCCAACTTAAAAATTGTTTTAGTAAAACATATCATGTTTGTGTCATTTTTACTTTTACATTAAATAAAACGTTATTTATGTCATTTCCCAACCAAAGTGGCTCCATGGGGTCCCCAAGTTTACCAATGGCTTGTCTTGGTCGGACATTACACATCCATTGAGGTTAGGACATGTGTCAAGTTCATTTCATATTATTAATACATTATTTTTACCTTAAACTACACTAATTACCTCTAATCGCGATTAAAAACTTAATAAGTTACTATTCACCAAAAAATTATTTTTATCCCATTGAACCACATTTTAATTCTTAATGATAACCATGTATGTCGAATTTTCAAAATTCAAAACACAAATATGGCAACATTTCATTTAAACGGAAAAATCAGTTTTTATAAGTACCACTTAGTGGTGTCACTATTCATCAAAAATTGATGTTTTTCAGAAAAATCCCAAAAATTCACCCTAAGCTATATTTGATATTCCGAATTCAAAAATGAAGTCTATTTTAAAAAATTCAAAACATATAAGTCACATTAATTAATTTAATAATTAATTCCCGCTGTCAGATCAAATAGCGTGTTTTTATGAAACAATAAGTATCAAAAGATTGACACTGGTTTAAGTCTGATTTCAAAGTGAAATTAATTCCAACGACCACTATTGGATTTAATGGTAAAAATATTTTCTAATTTAACTTTAAAACCAATTCAAAAGATAATCTAATAATATAAATAAATTAGATTAAAAAGTGGTTTTGAATTAAAATACAACATTTTACACAATTCATTAAAAAAATGAACTTTTTCGGAAAGATACCAAAAATTTACACAAAGTAAATTTTGACGTCCCGATTCTTAATAAGAGTTTTATTTGGTCCAAAAGAATGTTTAAGAGTGAACAAAACTATATTTAATGATGGTTCAACATCAAAAGGTGATAAGTGAACATTTAGTGAAAACTAGGACATATACACCTAAAATTGAATTCTTTCCGTATTTTAATCCTCTATCCTTTATTGGATAAATGTAAAAACATTTAAAAACATATATAATCATATTTTAGTTATTTATATCCATTCCTGCCATTACAACGGCTACATGTTAACTACCATTTAAAATAATATTATTTTATTATTAGAGTGCAACGTAAGATTCCCAAGAAACTCGTTGTTGCGTGTTGGGTACGCCATCGAGCATAACGTCCCCATTAAAGTCATATTAATATTTCATCCACAAATATGAATAAAAAATGTCATATTCTTTATTTACCTGGGGTGTTACATCCTTCCCCCCTTTTGGAAATTGCGTCCTCGCAATTTTAAAATTGGGCTTAGAAACATCCTTGAAAGTCCCACATCGGAACAAGATTCGGTAAAACAATCACTTTAAAATAAAGAAAGATAAGTACATAGGTCACCCGAGTTAACCCATACTAGGATTACATGTAGGAAAACATGGACATGGAGGAGAAAACATAGGGTCATGTTCTGATGGAGAGTGATAGAAAACATGTTTAGGAGAAAGTTAACAATAAGAAAATCACAAACTTGTGATGGGTTAAACGGTGTTGGGTTCCCCAGTAGGAAAAGTTAATTAAAAACGTTTTTTCTTTAAGTTACTTTTTATTGAGGAATTTATTTTTGAGCTTAAATAAAACATAAGGAAACATACATACTTGTCATGTTGACTTCCAACTTTTACTAGATTTAATCAAACTCATATTTTTTCCAAAAGACGAGTATTTAGGGAGACTTGTTCGCATTAAGAGTACTATAATCAACTTCTAGAGAATCACCTAACCCAAAAAAAGAACTACATGCTTCCCATGTCTTTAGACTTTAACCAAAACCAAAACCCAAAAGATTAGTACAAGATCAGATAACCCAGAAAAGGATAACCTTTTATAAAAAGAAAATATATTCTTAATCTCCAAAATTTGTCCAACAAAACCCAAAGTTCAACGAGGACCATCCGATAAACAATTTGTCCATAAAATTCTTGAAAGTAAACCAATATAAGATTAAAACCCAAATATTTGAAGGATTTAGTCACATAGTCTTCCAAGTTAAATCGTAACATTTATCTCTAAACAACATCAGTCGCTCCTAAAGTCTTGCATTGAAAAGTAATTATCCTAATCACATATCCTCCATGATAGGTTAATCATTTTCATAAATAACCCAAAATCAACTTACTCTTAATTCATAAGATCATCTAACTAAAAATAATAATAACCAGTCAAACTAACCAGGGACTTCACGTAGTCCAGTGGTAGGCGATAAATACCAGTCGCACTTTGGTTGTGGGTTCGATTCCCGCATCTTTGTCCGACGCGACGAGTTGTCACACGGTCTGCGTGTTGTCCTTTTTCCAAAACTATATAATTCTTAAAACATTCCCCAAAATGAGATAAAATCTTCATATTTAAACCTCAAGTTTATCTCAAGCCTTTCATTTTCCAGCATATCATATAATAACCCATAACTACCTAAAAATTAAGGATCATATAAACCCTAATGGTTACCTTAATAATTATTACCTGAATTTCCACATCGAGTTGGACACCTCGTACATGATGCATTAGAGAAATCACCAAGGATGAAGTGGTTGATCATGACTCCTTGATATTTGGTTTAGAAAAACTATGAGATTCCTCATTGAATCCCCCATCTCATCCAGTATCTTAATCTGAGAACCACCACAGTTTCCTTCAAACCCATTGTCACTTTGGTACCTGCTAGATCCAGCCATTTACTAAAACCAAAAAGGAAACCGTGAGTATATCAACATAACCATCATGTACTAATGAGGGATATAACCACTAAGATATACTTACTCATTCACTTTATCTAAAACTAGGACTCTTTCTAAAATCCTAACCATTATGGTAATGTCACTTGTGCTTAGAGAATACCCTAACCTCTAAAGTTATCTAAACCTCCCTTTGATACCAACTATAAGGCCCCAGCCTTAAACCTTACTTAATCTTGAGTTATTACAAGATTACACATTGAGGATCTTTTCAGGTTTAGAGTTTTAGAGAATTAGATATTGAAACTTTCATTACATTCCACCTTTAAACAAAGTGGTTACATAAAAGACAGGATTCATTCTTCCGAACAACGGAAACATATTTAAAATAAAACTTGGATTCTTTCTTGACACGTCCTTGACTCTATCATCTTATCATGTACCTTTCCCTTGACCTGTGAAAAGAATTTCAAAAACTTGGGATGAGCATAAAAAGCTCAGTAAGGGTTATAAAAATATGGAAAGGAAACATGAGTACATGTATACATAAGAATGAAATCATAATTTACCCATAAAACATAGGCACTTTAACATACCTCATCAAACCATGAATAAATCATAGAAAACATAAGACATAAAGGTTACTTGAGGCATTCATAACATTCTTACGTAGGGAGTAACCCTATTGGTTACGTTTGGAATACCCATCACAGTATATTACCTAAATCTCTTCGGAGAAACCTTAGCGTTTCACTCCTTCGCGTTACCCAATGCATTGGAGAGCTATATCGGGCTCACCCGCCATTAGTTTATCATGGAACCACCCGTTTTCATAAAAATTCCCAAGAACCATAACATAAACGTATCAAATAAAACATTCATAAAAGAAACATAACATTTCAACATGTCAATCACAATATAACATTTTAGTATATTGAAATAACAAATCCGTTCAAAAAGAAACCATTTCCAAAACCATTTAAAACATTTAATAAAGAGATTTTTGAATCAAAGTGTCCCATACCACCTTGAAGATTTTAAAATTTTAAACCATTAATATCCAAATAAATAAATCCTTAAAACCATTTTGAAAACATGGATATTAATAATAACAAATAATTAAAACATTTAAAGCGATATTTTGGTTAAAGGGGTTTTACCAAAATTAGAGACACTTGAATACAATAATTGAGGAATAACATTTAGTCAGAACTTTGTAATATCATGAGAATAAATGTATTCATGATATAATACTCCAAAGGACAGTATATACACCATATAAGAGAGAATTGGTGCATAACAACAGTGAACCCTCAATAGAAATGTCAAATGTGATGAAATCCCTTATAAAGAAGGTATCCTTAAATTAAGGACAAATCAATCTCAAAAATATGTGTGAAAAATATAAATACACCCAATATAAGTGGATATTAAGTGTAAAACAATAAAAGTTCATTCAAACATATTCAATGGATGACATAATCAATGACTACATGTTGAACCCAAAGAAATCGAAATTGGGTTAAAAAGTTCCCTTGACAGCCTAACGGCATCACATCAAAATGAGTTGATGAGAGATAAAAAGTGTATCTCATCACTTGGACAGAAAATTTACATCAATAAAGATATATGAGAACATATCCCAACATAACAATTTGTAAATTAAAAGACCCAACAAAAGAAGTCTTTTAAAAAAAGAGGAGGGTGAAAGGTTCCCATACCGACTTGGGTATCTTTCAAAACATACACCCCATGAAAGAAGGACAATAGACCATTGATTTAAATACTCATAAACAAAATTATATTACACAAAGAGTATAATAATGGGAATTACATACACCACTCAATGGAATTTGTGGCAAATGTAGCATAAATCTCACGGGAATAAAAGTGAGATGGAAAATCCCTTACGAAAACTTGGCAGCCTAACGGCGCCACATAAAACTTCCTAATATGGATTGATGAGATAAAATAGGGTATCTCATCACATTAAAATAAAATGTAAATCAAGAGGAATATAAAATAACATCCCCCAAAATTACAAAGAGGAGCTTAAAAGAAGTGACATAAAGGAGAGTACTTAAAAAGAAAGAGAGAGGTTAGATCTCTTACGAAAGTTTGGCAGCCTAACGGCGCAACTCAAGACTTCCAAAATGGATTGATGAGAGAGAATAGGGTCTCTCATAACATGAGCATAAAAATTACAGTATGAGTAATATAAAAGAACATCCCAATCATAATAAATAAGAGCTTAAAAGAAATGACATAAAAGAGTGTACTTAAAAAGAAAGAGAGTTGTAGGATCCCATACCTCGGGTCAGACTTGACTCGATCGTTATTTAATCTCCTGAATAATAAACTTGAGTTAATTTATACTTCCTTAAGAACCTTTTTCAAGTTCATTAATCCTTTTATATCACTTATTACCATGTTATAAACATTATTTAATCATTTAAGTTAATCATGTTTGTTTTGTCGATATTTGGTTCTTAAGTCGAAAGTGGACTTCTTACAATTACATGTTGTTCGTGTGGTCAAAGGTTCTTTATATCCAGAATGACATTCCTGATTTGGATATCATATATATCATATATATCCAGAATATACATGTATTTATAATATTACATAATCATTTAGAGGTATTAAATGAAATGCACCGTTCATGGAGACGGTAAGCCGTACGTACGCATGAACGCTACTTTAATTTCTTTGTCATATTAATGGAATTAAAACTAAATGAGAGTTATGTATATTTTAATTACAGAATTATATTCATCATTTAGATGTATCATTAATCATATATATCCATTATATACATGTACTTATAATAGTACATTACATTTGGGGATAAGAAATGAAATGCACCGTTCATGGAGACGGTAAGCCGTACGTATGCATGAATGCTACTTTCATTTATATCTCGTATTTTATAGAATGAAATAATAATGATATAAAGGTATATTATAATTCCAGTATAATATCATATATAATATCATAGTTCCATCCTTTATACGTCCCACATATGGCATTAACGAATCACATCACTTTGAGGGGGCGGTAGTCCGCACTTCCTAAAATGAAGATATCGCGTATACCCATAATGGAATCCATAAAGGTAAGACACAAATGACAAATACAGAAGCATAAGTAAAACATAAACATATTATATATTATATATAAAAATAGTGACATCATAATGGCATCCTTTGAAGGTGTTAAATGTGTATTGAACAATCATCGTTTCGGGAGGAAGAATTTCGCCATCCACGGAAACCGTATGTTCTTTAACCATTTGATGTAGTTCTGTGAGAGTGTAGCACGAATAAATCTTATAACAACATCCTAGTATATTGAAGATACTGGTGTTGTTACAAAATAAGTAAATAAAAAGAGTTTAGGAGGTTGGAGAAGCAAAATAAAACAAATGAACATTAGAGAATGAATTACCTTTAAAAGTGTAACTCTTTTTGATTTGAGCCTAAAGGCTTCCTCTGAAAGGATTTTGCCCAAAGGGAATCCTCTAGGATGAGGAGATGGATTTGGAGAGAGTAAATGGGCATGTGTTGGCCGAGCAAAAGGCTTTCGGAGTGTGTGAAATGAGGTAGAGGTTGGGGCCTTTTATAAGAGGAGAGGAGGGGCACTTTTGGAAAGTAAGAAATATTACTTTATTTGAAAATGTGTTTCGGTTTTAAAAGGACCAAAATTAATATAATTCGTGGATAAGGTGATAAGGGTTCTAAATACAACAATCCAATAAGTTTTGGACATGTTTAGTTCATAGAGTTTACATTATCTTCTCATTTTTTTTAAATCATTAAATAATGAGGTCATCGCTGCATCAACATGATTCCATAAATAATTTAATTTATTTAAAGTCTAAAAATTATAAAAAAAACTACTATGATTTAGGAAATCTTTTTATCTTTCCAATGACTATTTATAATAAAAATTCTGACTTGTATAACCCCACTTAAAAATTGTTTTAGTAAAATATATCATGTTTGTGTCATTTTTACTTTTACATTAAATAAAAAGTTATTTATGTCATTTCCCAACCAATGTGGCTCCATGGGGTCCCCAAGTTGACCCATGGCTTTTATTGGTCGGCCATTACACATTCAATGAGGTTAGGACATGTGTCAAGTTTATTTCATATTATTAAAACATTATTTTTACATTGAACTACACTAATTATCTCTAATCGCGATTAAAAACTTAATAAGTTACTATTCACCAAAAAATTATTTTTATCCCATTGAACCACATTTTACTTCTTAATGAAAACCATGTATGTCGGATTTTCAAAATTCAAAACAAAAAGATGGAAAAATTTCTTTTAAACGGAAAAATCAGTTTTTATAAGTACCACTTAGTGGTGTCACTATTCATCAAAAATTGATGTTTTTCAGAAAAATCCCAAAAATTCACCCTAATCTATATTTGATATTCCGAATTCAAAAATAAAGTCTATTTTACAAAATTCAAAACATATAAGTCACATTAATTAATTTAATAATTAATTCCTGATGTCAGAGCAAATAGCGTGTTTTTATGAAATAATAAGTATCAAAAGATTGACACTGGTTTAAGTCTGATTTCAAAGTGAAATTAATTTCAACGACCACTATTGGATTTAATGGTAAAAATATTTTCTAATTTCACTTTAAAACCAATTCAAAAGATAATCTAATCATATAAATAAATTAGATTAAAAAGTGGTTTTGAATTAAAATACAACATTTTACACTATTCATTAAAAAAATGAACTTTATCGGAAAGATACCAAAAATTTACACAAAGTAAATTTTGACGTCCCGATTCTTAATAAGAGTTTTATTTGGTCCAAAAGAATGTTTAAGAGTGAAAAAAACTATATTTAATGATGGTTCAACATCAAAAGGTGATAAGTTAACCTTTAGTGAAAACTTGGGCATATACGCCTAAAATTGAATTCTTTCCATATTTTAATCCTCTATCCTTTATTGGATAAATGTAAAAACATTTAAAAACATATATAATCATATTTTAGTTATTTCTATCCATTCCCTCCATTACAATGGCTACATGTTAACTACCATTTAAAATAATATTATTTTTTTATTGGAGTGCAACGTAAGATTCTCAAGAAACTCGTTGTTGCGTGTTGGGTACGCCATCGAGAATAGCGTCCCCTTTAAAGTAATATTAATATTTCATTCACAAATATGAATAAAAAATTTCATATTCTTTATTTACCTGGGGTGTTACATCCTTCCCCCCTTTTGGAAATTGCGTCCTCGCAATTTTAAAATTGGGCTTAGAAACATCCTTGAAAGTCCCACATCAGAACAAGAGTCGGTAAAACAATCACTTTAAAATAAAGAAAGATATGTACAGAGGTCACCCGAGTTAACCCATACTAGGATTCCATGTAGGAAAACATGGACATGGAGGAGAAAACATAGGGTCATGTTCTGATGGAGAGTGATAGAAAACATGTTTAGGAGAAAGTTAACAATAAGAAAATCACAAACTTGTGATGGGTTAAACGGTGTTGGGTTCCCCAGTAGGAAAAGTTAATAGACAACATTTTTTCTTTAAGTTACTTTTTATTGAGGAATTTATTTTTGAGCTTAAATAAAACATAAGGAAACATACATACTTGTCATGTTGACTTCCATCTTTTACTAGATTTAATCAAACTCATATTTTTTCCAAAAGACGAGTATTTAGGGAGACTTGTTCGCATTAAGAGTACTATAATCAACTTCTAGAGAATCAACTAACCCAAAAAAAGAACTACATGCTTCCCATGTCTTTAGACTTTAACCAAAACCAAAACCCAAAAGATTAGTACAAGATCAGATAACCCAGAAAAGGATAACCCTTTATAAAAAGAAAATCTATTCTTAATCTCCAAAATTTGTGCAACAAAACCCAAAGTTCAACGAGGACCATCCGATAAACAATTTGTCCATAAAATTATTCAAAGTAAACCAATATAAGATTGAAACCCAAATATTTGAAGGATTTAGTCACATAGTCTTCCAAGTTAAATCGTAACATTTATCTCCAAACAACATCAGTCACTCCTAAATTCTCGCATTGAAAAGTAATTATCCTAATCAAATATCCTCCATGATAGGTTAATCATTTTCATAAATAACCCAAAATCAACTTACTCTTAATTCATAAGATCATCTAACTAAAAAAAATAATAACCATTCAAACTAACCAGGGACTTCACGTAGTCCAGTGGTAGGCGATAAAAACCAGTCGCACTTTGGTTGTGGGTTCTATTCTCGCAGCTTTGTCCGACGCGATGGGTTGTCACACAGTCTGCGTGTTGTACTTTTTCCAAAACTATATAATTCTTAAAACATTCCCCAAAATGAGATAAAATCTTCATATTTTAACCTCAAGTTCATCTCATGCCTTTCATTTTCCAGCATATCATATAATAACCCATAATTACCTAAAAATTAAGGATCATATAAACCCTAATGGTTACCTTAATAATTATTACCTGAATTTCCACATCGAGTTGGCCACCTCGTACATGATGAATTAGAGAACTCACAAAGGTTAAAGTGTTTGATCATGACTCCTTTATAGTTGGTTTAGAACAACTATGAGATTCCTCATTGAATCCCACATCTCATCCAGTATCTTAATCAGAGAACCACCACAGTTTCCTTCAAACCCATTGTCACTTTGGTACCTGCTAGATCCAGCCATTTACTAAAACCAAAAAGTTCAGCGTGAGTATATCAACATAACCATCATGTACTAATGAGGGATATAACCACTAAGATATACTTACTCATTCACTTTATCTAAAACTAGGACTCTTTCTAAAATCCTATCCATTATGGTAAAGACACTTGTGCTTAGAGAATACCCTAACCTCTAAAGTTATCTAAACCTCCCTTTGATACCCACTATAAGGCCCCAGCCTTAAACCTTACTTAATCTTGAGTTATTACAAGATTACACATTGAGGATCTTTTCAGGTTTAGAGTTTTAGAGAATTAGATCTTGAAACTTGCATTACATTCCACCTTTAAACAAAGTGGTTACATAAAAGACATGATTCATTCTTCCCAACAACGGAAACATATTTAAAATAAAACTCGGATTATTTCTTGACACATCCTTGAATCTATCATCTTATCATGTACCTTTCCCTTGAACTGTGAAAAACATTTCAAAAACTTGGGATGAGCATAAAAATCTCAGTAAGGGTTATAAAAATATGGAAAGGAAACATGAGTACATGTATACATAAGAATGAAATCATACTTTACCCATAAAACATAGGCACTTTAACATACCTCATCAAACCATGAATAAATCATAGAAAACATAAGACATAAAGGTTACTTGAGGCATTCATAACATTCTTACGTAGGGAGTAACCCTCTTGGTTACGTTTGGAATACCCATCACAGTATATTCCCTAAATCTCTTTGGAGAAACCTTAGCGTTTCACTCCTTCGCGTTACCCAATGCATTGGAGAGCTATATCGGGCTCACCCGCCCGTAGTTTATCACGGAACCACCCGTTTTCATAACAATTCCCAAGAACCATAACATAAACGTATCACATAAAACATTCATAAAATAAACATAACATTTGAACATGTCAATCACAATATAACATTTTAGTATATTGAAATAACGAATCCGTTAAAAAAGAAACCATTTCCAAAACCATTTAAAACATTTAATAAATAGATTTTTGAATCAAAGTGTCCCATACCACCTTGAAGCTTTTAAAATGTTAAACCATTAATATCCATATAAATAAATCCATAAAACCATTTTGAAAACATGGATATTAATAATAACAAATAATTAATACATTTAAAGCGTTATTTTGGTTAAAGGGATTTTACCAAAATTAGAGACACTTGAATACAATAATTGAGGAATAACATTTAGTCAGAACTTTGTAATATCATGATAATAAATGGATTCATGATATAATACTCCAAAGTACAGTATATACACCACATAAGAGCGAATTGGTGCATAACAACAATGAACCCTCAATAGAAATGTCAAATGTGATGAAATCCCTTATAAAGAAGGTATCCTTAAATTAAGGACAAATCAATCTCAAAAATATGTGTGAAAAATATAAATACATCCAATATAAGTGGATATTAAGTGTGAAACAATAAAAGGTCATTCACACATATTCAATGGATGACATAATCAATGACTACATGTTGAACCCAAAGAAATCTAAATTGGGTTAAAAAGTTCCCTTGACAGCCTAACGACATCTCATAAAAATGAGTTGATGAGAGATAAAAAGTGTATCTCATCACTTGGACATAAAATTTACATCAATAAGGATATATGAGAACATATCCCAACATAACAATATGTAATTTAAAAGACCCAACAAAAGAAGTCTTTTAAAAAAAGAGGAGGGTGAAAGGTTCCCATATCGACTTGGGTATCTTTCAAAACATACACCCCATGAAAGAAGGACAATAGATCATTGATGTAAATACTCATAAACGAAATTATATTACACAAAGAGTATAATAATGGGCAGTACATACACCAATCAATGGAATTTGTGGAAAATGTAGCAAAAATCTCACGAGAATAAAAGTGAGATGAAAAATCCATTACGAAAACTCGGCAGCCTAACGACGCCACATAAAACTTCCTAATATGGATTGATGAGATCAAATAGGGTATCTCATCACATTAAAATAAAATGTACAGAAAGAGGAATATAAAATAACATCCCCCAACATTACAAAGAGGAGCTTAAAATAAGTGACATAAAGGAGAGTACTTAAAAAGAAAGAGAGAGGTTAGATCTCTTACGAAAGTTTGGGAGCCTAACGGCACCACTCAAAACTTCCAAAATGGATTGATGAGAGAGAATAGGGTCTCTCATCACATGAGCATAAAAATTACAGTAGGAGTAATATAAAAGAACATCCCAATCATAATAAATATGAGCTTAAAATAAATGACATAAAAGAGTGTACTTAAAAAGAAAGAGAGTTGTAGGATCCCTTACCTCGGGTCAGACTTGACTCGATCATTCTTTAATCTCCTGAATAATAAACTTGAGTTAATTTATACTTCCTTAAGAACCTTTTTCAAGTTCATTATTCCTTTTATATCACTTATTACCATGTTATAAACATTATTTAATCATTTATGTTAATCATGTTTGTTTTGTCGATATTTGGTTCTTAAGTCGAAAGTGGACTTCTTACAATTACATGTGGTTCGTGTGGTCAAAGGTTCTTTATATCCAGAATGACATTCCTGATTTGGATATCATATATATAATATATATCCAGAATATACATGTATATATAATATTATATAATCATTTAGAGGTATGAAATGAAATGCACCGTTCAGGGAGACGGTAAGCCGTACGTACGCATGAACGCTACTTTCATTTCTTTGTCATATTAATGGAATTAAAACTAAATGAGATGTATGTATATTTTAATTACAGAATAATATTAATCATTTAGATGTATCATTCATCATATATATCCATTATATACATGTACTTATAATAGTACATTACATTTGGGGATAAGAAATGAAATGCACCGTTCATGGAGACGGTAAGCCGTACGTACGCATGAACACTACTTTCATTTCTATCTCGTATTTTATAGAATGGAATCATAATGATATAAAGGTATATTATAATTAAAGTATAATATCATATATAATATCATAGTTCCATCCTTTATACGTCCCACATATGGCATTAATGAATCACATCACTTTGAGGGGGGCGGTGGTCCGCACTTCCTAAAATGAAGATATCGCGTATACCCATAATGGAAGCCATAAAGGTAAGACACAAATGAAAAATACAGAAGCATAAGTAAAACATAAACATATTATATATCATATATAAAAATAGTGACATCATAATGGCCACCTTTTAATGTGTTAAATGTGTATTGAACAATCATCGTTTCGGGAGGCAGAATTTTGCCATCCACGGAAACTGTATATTCTTTAACCATTTTATGTAGTTGTGTGAGAGTGTAGCTCGAATAAATCTTATAAAAACATCCTAGTATATTGAAGATACTGTTTTTGTAACAAAAGAAGTAAATAAAAATAGTTTAGGGGGTTGGAGAAGCAAAATAAAACAAATGAACATGAGATAATGAATTAACTTTAAAAGTGTAACTCCTTTTGATTTGAGCCTAAAGGCTTACTTTGAAAGGATTCTACCCAAAGGGAATCCTCTATGATGAGGATAGGGATATGAAGAGAGTAAATGGGCAGGGTCTGGCTGAGAAAAAGGCTTGAGGAGTGTGTGAAATGAGGAAGAGGTGGGGGTCCTTTTATAAGAGGAGAGGAGGGGCACTTTTGGAAAGTAAGAAATATTACTTTATTTGAAAATGTGTTTCGGTTTTAAAAGGACCCACATTAATATAATTCGTGTATAAGGTGATAAGGGTTCGAAATCCACCCATCCAATAAGTTTTGGACATGTTTAGGTCATAGAGTTTACATTATCTTCTCATTTTATTTAAATCATTAAATAATGAGGTCATCACTGCATCATCATGATGCCATAAATAATTTAATTTATTTAAAGTCTAAAAATTATAAAAAAAACTACTATGATGTAGGTAATCTTTTTATCTTTCCAATTACTATTTATAATAAAAATTCTGACTTGTATAACCCCACTAAAAAATTGTTTTAGTAAAACATATCATGTTTGTGTCATTTTTACTTTTACATTAAATAAAAGGTTATTTATGTAATTTCCCAACCAATGTGGCTCCATGGGGTCCCCAAGTTTACCCATGGCTTGTCTTGGTCGTCCATTACACATAAAATTAGGTTAGGACATGTGTCAAGTCCATTTCATATTATTAAAACATTATTTTTACCTTAAACTACACTAATTACCTCTAATCGCGATTAAAAACTTAATAAGTTACTATTCACCAAAAAATTATTTTTATCCAATTAAACCACATTTTACTTCTTAATGAAAACCATGTATGTTGGATTTTCAAAATTCAAAACAAAAAGATGGAAAAATTTCTTTTAAACGGAAAAATCAGTTTTTATAAGTACCACTTAGTGGTGTCTGTATTCATCAAAAATTGATGTTTTTCAGAAAAATCCCAAAAATTCACCCTAAGCTATATTTGATATTCTGAATTCAAAAATGAAGTATATTTTATAAAATTCAAAACATATTAGTAAAATTAATTAATTTAATAATTAATTCCCGCTGTCAGAGCAAATAGCGTGTTTTTATGAAACAATAAGTATCAAAAGATTGACACTGGTTTATGTCTGATTTCAAAGTGAAATTAATTCCAACGACCACTATTGGATTTAATGGTAAAAATATTTTCTAATTTCAATTTAAAACCAATTCAAAAGATAATCTAATCATATAAATAAATTAGATTAAAAAGTGGTTTTGAATTAAAATACAACATTTTACACTATTCATTAAAAAAATGAACTTTATCGGAAAGATACCAAAAATTTACACAAAGTAAATTTTGATGTCCCGATTCTTAATAAGAGTTTTATTTGGTCCAAAAGAATGTTTAAGAGTGAAAAAAACTATATTTAATGATGGTTCAACATCAAAATGTGATAAGTGAATCTTTAGTGAAAACTAGGGCATATACGCCTAAAATTGAATTCTTTCCGTATTTTAATCCTCTATCCTTTATTGGATAAATGTAAAAACATTTAAAAACATATATAATCATATTTTAGTTATTTCTATCCATTCCCGCCATTACAACGACTACATGTTAACTACCATTTAAAATAATATTATTTTATTATTAGAGTGCAACGCAAGATTCCCAAGAAACTCGTTGTTGCGTGTTGGGTACGCCATCGAGCATAGCTTCCCCTTTAAAGTCATATTAATATTTCATTCACAAATATGAATAAAAAATGTCATATTCTTTATTTACCTGGGGTGTTACATATATAATCCCTCTTTTACATGTTATATCATAAATATATAAATTTTAATGACATTAAATGTTTCATTTAATTTTATTTTATAATGGTTCATTCAATCCAAATTATACCAAAGTAGTAATCGTTTCATGTTACAATCACACTGTTAATAAAGATTTTTTATGATTATTCTTTTTATAATAAAATATTATGATCTATTTCTCAATAAAATTATTTATTATATTCTCCTCCAATTAAATATGGATGATAATTGTTTTCATTTTATTGTACTCTATTTAGGTACTTAAGGGTTCAAAATAGCATTTCAATGAAAAATCATCTTTATTCCTCTCTTCGGTAAAACATAATTTTTCTTCTAAAATCATTTTTTCTAATATTTTTTTAAAAAATAATAAAAAATTATACTAAAGATTTATTAAATACATTTTTACACATGTTTTACCTTTTTTAAAATGTTTTTATAAGACTCTTCTTATTCTTTCCTAAACAATTCCAATTTGGATTTTATCCAAAATATATAAGGAATCATTATTTTAACACATACAACATTAGTGATATTTGAAATTTCATGGCCATTATTTTCATCAAGGATTAAATTAATTTATAAAAGGATATTTTAGATGAAAATTATTTTTCAAATTTTTTATATTTTATAAAGTGTCTTTGAAAGTAGAAATACTACATTCTTTTTGAAATGTTTTAAAATATTTTTAAATCTTACTTCGTATGTTTCTAAATTTATTTTCAATGAAAATGATTTTTAAAATGTTTTATGTGTTAAAAAGTGTTTTTAATGTTGGAAAGGATATTTTCCACATTGAATGTTCCAGGTAATCTTTCAAAATCATTTTTACGTAAGTTTTCATACTTTTATGTAACCTATGCTTTTATGGTGACATGATCAGTGAACACCATTTTTATTATTTCTCTAAATGGTTTATGTTTATGAAATAAATATGTTTATGAAACCCATTTCTATTCCATGGGATACACCATGATAAAATTCTTAAGAAAACTGTTTCTTTTTCCATGGGTCATACTATGATGAAAAAATGAAATGATGATGAAATCAACTTTCATTACCCAGGTTATATTATGATGGAATATTATTGAAACCCATTTCTTTTCATTGGTTATGATATAATGAATGTTTTCGGATATTCTCTCATAACTATTTATGAATTTAATTATGTGATGGTGGTTAAATTATAATGAATTATGGTAGTCACATTATAACTAGTATGGGTGTGACCTATATCTCAGTCTATTGCATTGGGTAATGATTGATATCTCATGAGAAAAATATGAACAAAATAATGAGTAAACCCAGTTCAGTAAGGTGATATATCCACTGTTATAGTCTTGGGGGTGAACCTTGACTGTTATGATGGTTTTGGGAGTATCCCAATCCACTATGATAATTTTGACATTGTGAGTTGAATTACTAGGGAAATGATTTTACAATATTATGTTTATGCCCAAAATATATGCCAATATCATACTTTCAAAGTTCATGTTCTTTTATTCCATTATGATTCATGTCCTATGAAAATCCAATTATTTCCAAGGCACAAGTTTTTCTTTTATGATATGTAGTGTATGGTTTTCAAACATTATTTTAATGTTATCATACCCATATGATTATGTTATGTTAATGTCTCCATTTTTTTCCTTTACTGAGAATCTGAGATCACCCTTTCTTTTGTTTATTTTCCCCAGGTTATGGTAAATGTTTTTACATAGGGCATGTCTATGATGTTTTCTAAAAGGGATGATCATTTTGGGAAAAATTGAATATCTTTCAGTATATAAGAATATTGTTTATCTAGTCTCTAAAGTCACAAAACCATTAGAATCCTTTGACATGTGTTTTTTAAGGTAATGAGTATTTATCTAAAATATGTAAAATCAATTTATGAAAATCTTGGATCACTATTGATGGTATAAAATGAAACGTTTAATGAACCATTAGAAAAATGGATTTGAAAAATTTAGTGAGAATGCTAAAGATATGTATGAGGATAATTCTAAGGGTGAGTCAATGTTTCAAAAATTGTCCTGGAATTTTTCTAAAGGATAGATCAATTGGTTTCCACAAAATTACAATCATATTTAGATATTATAAGTGGATGTGTATCTTGAACATAGGTACCTATGTGTAAAAAATATGAAAAGGGTGCATTGATATAGACTCATTCGTCACCTACTGTGTGAAAATGGGGAATTATGTACACCTGGTTTGACACTAACATGGGATATTTGTAACTCCACGAGATTTTATGAGATATATTATTTTAAATTTTTTTGATGTCTTGTGATTTACGCTACACCAAGATTAGCTTGTGATACACGCTACACCATCTTAGATTGCTGTATATGAAACACTATTCTTGGATTGTGTTATAAAAAATTTCTAGTTATTTTGATAGAATGAATTTTATGAAATACTATGTTTAAGTGAACAATTGAATAAAATTATTTTACCTTAGAATATAGTCATTATAATTGAGGGTATGGAAAATATTAACTTTTTTTGAAACACTATTTAAATGAAAATAAAATAATGAAAGGACTCTTTATGGATATTATTAATGTAATATATATGTAATATATTCAATATAATGTTTAAAATCCATATTATATCTTTTCTTTACAAGTTATAAGAAAAAAGTCATTTTTTTAGATTAAAGTATTTTTCAAAAAATGTAGTTTTTCCGCCTTTTGAGGGAGAACCCATTTTAAATCTTGTTTTTGAATTTTTTATATATTCTATTTAACAACATAAACATTTTCTTTGGAAGTGGGATAACTTAGAAAAGAACTTCCATGACAACTATATGTTATAAAGGGTAATTAAGTATCCAATTATGGGAAATTGGCCCCATATAAGTAAAATTAATAGCCTCTTAATAATAAAAATGGTGTCACCATAATTTAAATGATAAGAGAATAATTAAGGGTAAAACAAAAAGATAAGGTTAAAAATAGAATAAATATAGGTTTAGAAATTATTTTATGAGAGGAATTATAAATATCCACATCTTGGATTCTTCATATGTCAATTTGGATCTATTTGGTTTAAAAAATTAATTTTTATTAATTTAATATGATAAGACCTTCCAAGGGTGCCCCTCACCTCAATTATTTAATGGCACATCCTCCCTCACCTCTTCACTAATATTTGAGCCTTCAAGCTCATAAATAACTTTTCTTTTTCGCATATAAATTTACTAGTTACATTATAGATGTTCTGTTTATCTTCAAAGACAATCTCTAGTGCTCTAAGGGGAGATTTGGAGGAAGCACATCGAAGAAGAGGTAATTTCCTCTACTGATTATTTCAAACATATTTATTCTTATAATTCATCTACATTAGTTGTTTCATTATAAAGTAGTAACATAAGTATCACTAATATAATTATGTTCTATTATAATTATTAAAAACCATATTGCATGTTATATACATCCTACGGGAAAAGAAATCACCACGAGTGCGTACGTACGACTTACTGGCTTCACGTCGTGGTGTAATCCGTTTTTCACCACCACATTACATAGATGCATATAATGATGATAATAATAAATATATATGATTATTATATCATGATATATATCTTAGAACAAAATATATACTATTCACTTCTATAACATTTCACAATTATGGGATGATATCTTCGCTCATGTGTACGTATGGACTACCATCTCCACGATGAGATGTCATTCATTCTACATGATATCCATTAAAGAATGATTATATAAATGTAAATAATGAATAAATATGTTATATATTATGTTAACAGCATTTTCGAATGATATAACTATGACCTAATAAGGATAACCATAACTTATTCAACAAAACATGTATAAGAACATAAAGCATTTAATACCCGAACAACAAGTAACAATGAAATGTTAATAACAAGTGGATGATATTATGATCATATGTGATATCAAAAAAATGACTATGATTATGGAATAAATCAATGACATCATTTAAATCGTTATACAGGAGGTTTGAATACATATAAATGATAACAGACCTAAGGTAAGGAAGAAATTTCAATCTCGTTATTTTCTAAGATTGCTAATATATAATTATTTTCAAGGTTGTATTTATCATCCATGTCTATGATAAATAATTATATATTTTATAATATTATTTATATTCTGATAAGATATTTTTTATTTAATTTACACAATGGTGAATTTTTATTAAGCAGTATGAAAGGAATCTTTTGTCATTTTCACAAACGAGGTATTTTTTGAGTTTTCTGGAAAATGTATGAGAAGAATAGTTTTTTAACTTATATGACATGAATGGATTTTAATGATTTTATAACACCTGATTTCCATGAATCATCCCTTACAATTTTTTCAGGTTATTTTTAAGTAAATGTTTTTCATTCAAAATTGCATGACTTTTTAAGAAAAGGAAATGTGTTTGAAGAAGAAATGAAATTTTCTTCAAGAATCAATTTCAAGTGTTTAATAAAAATTATCATCCATATAATATGAAATTATTAAATTAGTTAAGGATTCAAGTATACTATATATATTATTTCTATGGTTTTATTATGTTTATGTTATTTATGACATCCATTTGTAGTTCCTCAATTATGTTTTGATGGAATGATGTTTAGTAAAACCATTTTATCCTTTGGTTATACAATGATGATTGATTTATGTTTTTTTTTGGAAAATGTAATAATTATTTAATTATGATATGGGTGGGACCGTTATCTCTCTCTAGGGCATTGCGTAATGATAGATAACTCATGAGGTATGTATGTTATCTGTGAACCTGATTTCATGTTCACAATTCTATGTATGGACCTGGTTTTCATTTCCATAATTTTATGAGAGGACCTAGTTTCCATGTCCATATGTTTATTCAAGGGCCTCATTTCATATCCATTATTTAATGAATGAACATGTTCCAATTTATATATTTTCCCAAAAGTCATATGTATATTCCACAATTTCATTTCTTATGTTAAAATTATGATCTTACGTATTATGATCTTTGATTTTCCTTTTGGTTCATGTTCTTCCATTGACATGAAGTGAATGATCTTCTAATGTTATAATATCGTTATCATACCCTTTATGCTCTTGTTTATGTTTATATATAACCTTTGTTAACCATTACTGAGAATCTAACCTCAAATCATTTTATGTTTCTTTTCACCAGGATTTGAAGAAGTGTATTATGTAAAATCTGTCAAAAGGGGTTCTAGTTATGAAGGATGAAGAAGGGGATAATGTATATTTTGTATGAACCGGTTTTTCATGTTTCCCAGTTTCAAAATATTCTATACTAAAATGGTCTTTGAGTGTCTATTTTTGTAATGTATTAAGTATCTATCAGAATATATGTAATGTCCATGTACGTCAAGTTTGGGTCGTTATAGTTGGTATCAGAGCGAAGTTTTTGTCTACCTTTGGAAAATAGTATTCGAAAACATTAGTGAGATTCCTCGAGATATTTCTAAGGGTATTTTGTAGGATGATCTGAGGATAAGTCTAATTATAGGTTATAGTCCTATAATTATGGTAATGATCATGAATAACAAAGGATTAAATCTAAGATGTTTGTGATTGAAACTAATGCCCCCTGATTATGTTGTTTTCCTATAATTATTTTTTCATCTCACACTATTACTTTTAGGTTTTTGACAATAGATGGAACCCAAAGGAATTATGTTAATGATGAATACAATGGGAAATGAAAGGACTATCCTTATGTGCAACCAAAGTTATGGGAGTTTCAATGAAAAATCATATCTTTATTCTCACACAAGCTATAAATCTTGTTGGACTTCCAAATGACCTGAGGAGGGACCAACATTCTATTGAATCCTTGATGAGGAAACTTCCACCTTCTTTTAGTGGGTATTCAGATCCACTTATTTAGGAACAATGGATCTGCACCACTAAAAATATATTTTACATCCTTTATTGTTCTTAACATGATAAAGTTATGTTTGTGGTTTATAGTCTAGCAAGTTAATCCGATCAGTGGTGGAATCTTTTTAATAACATTAATGATAAAGGAGAAATTAAATTTAGGGAATGAGAAATGTATAAAAAGATATTTTTTAGTAAGTACATATGTCGTATTCTATAAAGAAATATGTTGAAGGAATTCCTTGAGATTAATCAAAAGGATGATGAATCTATTAGTAATAATGAAGCTAATTTTACAATACTTTCAATGTATGCTTCTGGGTTAATAATTATCCCAGAAAGAAAAAATGAACAATTATTTGGTGGCCTAAACCCAGTCTCTAAAAGGAATTATCTGTAAGGGACATTGGGAGCTGTAAAAAAGTCTTTCATTGTGGACTAAAAGTTGAAATAGAAGTTGGAAACTCTCAAGGTTCTAGAGAAAATAAAAGAAAGATGATGCTTTTTGGAAACTCTAGCGGTTTTCCACAAAGGGAGAAGAAATATTCGCAACCTCCTACTTGGAAAAAATGTGGAAAAGAGAACTCAGGGGATTTCTTGAAAGGAATAAGAATATGATTCAAGTGTGGGAAGGCTGTCTATAGGGACAAAGAGTGAATAAGTGATACAAAAAACCATTAAATGTAGAGAAAGCTCAAGAAAATGCACCACCCACACTTCAATTCTACAAGTTCAAGGAAATGGTTCCTTATGACTAACAATCCCATAACCAAAGGGTTATCGATGATGATCGAATTATCACTCTATTAAGCATAAAGAAAAATTTTAATCACATGCAATCCCTACTGGCGATGTAGAGTACGGAAATGATGTGGTTAAATGATTGAGTGTTTATGTAAGAGAATTCCAAAATTAGGTTGTAAAATCACTTTTACAGTATTATGGAATAATGAAACATCTATGTATTGATTTCCTATAGTTTTTTCATAAGGATTTAAGGGAATATACTGAATGGTACTGGTATACACAATAGTGATTATGGTAATATGATGATGTTTTAGGGAAAGAAATGAAAACCAAGAACTGTCTTATGAGATATGAGTGATAAATGTTAAGATGATTTATTTTTGTTGTTTATAAAGATTTAGATTTTTAGTTTTTTTAAGTATTGTAAGTTTATCCATTTATGGATTGTATAAGTTATACATGGGTGGACGATTTTTAGATTAATGTATTATCTCACTATAGGTGGACTTATGAATATTTGATAACTTGTGATAAACTTTGGGTTGAGACAGATGGAATGACCTAGCATTCTATTTATGGATCACAAGATATACTAACAATTAGGAATGAAAAATTCAACTTCATTTATTTGAATAAGATATGAATTAGAAATTTTTAAAGGCATGATCAATGATGAGATTGTACTGAATTCAAGTTAGTATATCTTCCCATTCAAATTATTTAACTTTAAGAAAATAGATCATGATGTAAATGGGTGTCTTATTATCATTATTTTTTTAATGATATTATTGATCACTTTCACGATTCATTAGTTTATGGTTTTTTTAACTTTCACTATATCATTACCATTATTCTGATTAGTTATTTTTATCAATATCTATAATTATTTACACTTTTCATCCATGCCAAATCCTCACCTATGTTATCCTATGTAGAGATCTAGTTATGATTTACTTTGGGTAACTGTTATTTTCTGACTATTCTTTTTTCTAAAGGATTTTTTAATTTTTTGATGTGGGTTACTATCCTTTTATAAAACCGATGAATTTCGATGAAAAATTCATTTTAAGGGCGCTATAATATAACAAACCGGGATTTTATGAGATATTTTTTTTTCTCTTGGGTTGTACACTACAACAATATTAGTTTGTGCAATACACAACACCACCTTAGCATGCGATATAAACAACAAAAAGATTATATTGTGCTAAATTTTTTTGAGTTCTTTTGATAGAATCCATTTCATGAAAATATAGTTTTTGTGAACAATTAAATATTAATATTTTACCATAGAACCTAGTCATTATAATGGAGTGTATGGACAACATTAACTTTCATCTGAAACACTATTTTAAAGAAAATAAAACAATGAAAGAAATATTGATGGATAATATTAATGTAATATAAATTTAATATATTCAATACAATGTATAATAAGTATATTATATGTTTTCTAGACAAGATATAAGAATAAATTCAAATTTTTTGGATAAAAGAAGTATTTTAAAAAAAATGTTGTTTTGCCACCTTTTGATGGCGTACACATTTTAAATATAGTTTTATACACTTTGATATATGATATTTAATAAAATTAACATTTTATTTGGAATGAAAATATATAAAAATTTACTTTGGATGAATGTTTGATATTTTTATGATAACCTTTTAGTTTGATGAATAGTAAAAATATGATAAATTTTAATTGAAAACAAATTTTTTTCATAAATATAATTTATGTGGTTAAATTAAAGTATTTGATGGTATTAATTTATAAATATAATATATTTTTATTAGTAAATATAATTTATTTCAATATTTTTAATTCTACAATGAATTCATGTCTAAACCATTTCAATATTTTGCAATGTTTTGACCTTTAAAACCCTATTTTTCATTCTGACAGCAGAAATAAATTTAATTTAATTACTGCAACTTCTGTGTTTTGTATTTTGGAAAAATGGATTCTGTTTTTGAATCAAAATTTCCAAATTATGTAAATAGGTCCCTTTTTTGGACATTATGAATAATAACTTTTGTAATTTTTATTTACCATGGTTGAAGGTAAATCAGGTAATTTAGGGTAACAAATAATATAATATGAATAATAAAATTACAATGACCATCGAAAAAATCCAGTTGGATGAATAAAAGTCGACCCTTAACACTTAAGGATCAAAATTGATTTTTTTTAATGGACTTTTGACCATAAAGTGATATTATTATTATTAAAACAAAAGAAAGTGACAACTTGTCACTCTCTTATCTCTTATAAGTATATAATTTCTAATGAAGTGATAAACATGATTAAAATATGAAAATAATTATTAAATAGAACTATAATTAAATTATCTACATCATTTTAAATTATTTATTATTTTTCTTGACATTAAATAATTACAATAAATACTGACACAACAATGCCAAAATAATTATTTTATTAAGAGGAATATCAAAAAAATCATATTATAAATATGAAAATAAATATTATAAGAAGTAATCTATGTAATAGAATATTTATCTAGGTGAATATAACCTGTTAAAAGACTATTGAATTCATTGTTTCAAAGTTATCCCTAGTTTTTGATTTTATTTAAATTCAATGAAATTAATAGTGTAAAAATTGATATAATTTTTATTTTCAAAAATTAGAAAAATTTAAATTATTAAAAATTCCTAAAAATATTTTAACATAATAATGTGAATATTATTAGATCTAAATGGTCATTATATTTTCAATTATTTGAAATTAACCCCATATATGTAAAATAAATATCCTATTAATAATTAAAATCTTGTTACCACAATTAAAATTAAAATATATTAATTAAGGGTAAACCAAAAAGATAATGTTTAAAATAAAATCAATACCTATCTAAAAATTATTGGATGAGAGAATTTCTAACTATCCTGGTCGTATCTTAGAAATATCTCAAGTAGGAGACATTTTTATTAAAAAAATAATTTTTTATTAATTTAATATTTTAAGAACATCCAAGGGTGCCCTCCCCTCAATTATAAAAGGGCACATCCTCCCTCACCCCTTCACTTAAATTTTATCTATCAAGATCATCCATAACCTAAAATTTTCCCTTCCTAAATTATCTAGTTACATTATAGAGGTTCTTTTGATCTTTTAAGACAAAATCTAGTGCTCTAAGGGGAGATTTAGAGGAAACACCTCAAATAAGAGTTAATATCCTATACAGATTCTTTCAAACTTATTTATTCATATACTTCATCTTCATTAGTTGTTTAATTATAAAGTAATAGAATCATTATCACTCAAATAATTATATGTTATTATAATTGTAAAATAATCATATTCCACCTTATATCTGTCCTACGAATATTGAAATCACCACGCATGTGTACGTAGGAAATACTGTATCCTTGCCGTGGTGTAATCAGTTTTTAACCACCACCTTGTCGGTATAATGATGAAAATAATAACTATATATTATTATTATATCATGATATGGATCTTAAAACCAATTATATACTACTCACTTCCGTAACATTTCACAATTATGGGAATGATATCGTACCTCGTGCGTACGTACGACCTACCATCTCCATGAGGAGATGTGATTCATTCTACCTAATATCCCTTAAATCATGATTATATAAATTTATGGAAAGAATAAATATGGTATAAATTATGTTAATATAATTTTGGAATGATATGACTATGACCTAAGTAGCAGAACCAGAAATTATTCGACAGAACATGTATAAGAATAAAATGAAATTAGTACCCTAATAATGAGTAACAGTGAAATGTTAATAACAAATAGATGATAATATGATCACATATGATATCATAAAAATGAATATGATTCTGTAATAAATAAATAAAATAAATGAAATCATTATATCGGAGGTTTGGATATATACAAAGGATAGCTTACCTAATGTAATGGATACTTTTTCAATCACATTATTTTTTGAGATTGTTTATACGTAAGTATTTATTGGGGTATAGTTATCGTCCATGTCCATGATTCCTAATTATGTATTTTATAATGTTATTTCTATTCATCTACTATTTTTAAATTCAATTTTATATATTTTTCAGTTTTTATTAAGCGTTATTAAAGTAATATTTTGTGATTTTTAAATATGAGGTACTTTTTGAATTTTCTGGAAAATGTACGGGAAGAATTTTTTTTACAATATACGACATGAATGGATTTTTACACATTCATAATTTTTAATTTACATGAAGTTTTTCTTATTTGGTTTCAAGGTTAATTTTAAATAAATAATTTTCTTATTAAATTACATTGTGTTTTAGGAAATGGAAAAGATTTTGAAGAAGAAAGGATATTTTCTCAAGATTCAATATAAAGTGTTTAAAAAAAATTATTTTCCATATAATATGTCATTATTTAATATGGTAATATTTCATGTATACTATCTTTATTATTTATATTGCTTGATTATGTTTATGCTATTTATGAAATCCATGTTTTGTACCTGGATTATTTTTTTATAGAATGATGATTAAGAAACCCATTTTATTCCATGGATTATACTATGATGAGTGATTTATATTTTTTTTGGAACACGTACAAATGATTTCACTATGATATGGGTTGTACCATAATCTCCCTCATGTGCATTGGGTAATAATGGACAGCTCATGCAGTATGTATGTTATGTGTGAACCTGATTTCATGTTCACAATTATAAGGGTGGACCTAGTTATTGTGACCATAATTTTATGAGTGGACTAGGTTTCCATGTCCATATGTTTACGTATGGTCCTGATTTTATGTCCTTAATTTAATGAGTGAACCTGGTACTATTTATGCATGTTCACAAAGTCATAATTTTATGCCACAATTTCATGTCTTATGTTACATTTATGATCTTATGTATTAGGATCTTTGGTTTTCCATATGATTCATGTTTTTCCATTGATGTGAGGGGAATGATCATGTAATGTTATTATCACATTCTCATATCCTTTTTGGTCTTGTTTAGGTTTACATATCCCATTTGTTTACTCTTAAAGAGAATTTGAACTTACCTGTTTTTATGTTTCTTTTCTCAAGGATTTGAAGAAGGGTACTAACTGAAATGTGTCAAAAAGTGGTTCTAGTTAAGAAGGATAAAGAAGATGATGATGTAGATGTTTTAGAAGTAGTTGATCATGTTTCCCATTTTACAAATATGCTAAACTAATATGGTCTTTGAGTTCCAATTTGTGTAATGTATTAAGTATTCTATAAATAAAATGTAATTCTAATTTACATAAATCTTGGGTGATTAGAATATTATTCAGACATTCACAAACACATTATGAACCATAATTAAGGATTTAAATAATGACCATGAATGGCCTAGGTTAATCCTAAGGTGTCATAGATTTAATATAAGGTGTCATGATTTAGAAATCCTTGAATTTTCATGATTATGTGATTTTCCACTATTAATATAGTTATTCACACTATGATTGTTTTTTTTATTCAATGGAGATAACTATAAGGAACTTTATTTACATTAAAAGTGATGGATAATTTGTTGATGAGTAACCAAATGTTATGATGACTAGAGTGAAGGATATTTTGATTATTCCAAATCAGTTATCATGATATATTTTTAAAAACTTTCACCTTAAGCAACAATTTGACATAATAAATAAGTTAATGAATGATCTCATTAATAGTTCATGTGGTGGATACTAAGGTGGAAATAATATTTCGTTCCTATATTTCAATATTGAGTGAACAATAACTATAAATAATTTCTCAGAGAAACAAGAAGATGTTTTATATCTGTATAATAAGGGAATAAAATATGATATTGTTGAGGATAAATGGAAAATTATGTTAACAGAATAGATAAGAATAATTTTTTCTCTAAGGAATCATCAATGGTCGAATATTATAAATTTGAAATGTATGCTCATTATATAAATCATTTTTCTTGGGGGAATTCTCTTAAAGAGGATCATAATGGTTCCTTATGAAATTTTATTTTATTTTGATGATGTATATAATTAAAATGGCATTTTAAGGGAAGGAGGTATTGCGAAATTAGATGATGAATCCTTGTTAATGTTATAAGAATAAAGTAAAATGATTGAAGTGTTTATATAATCTAATTCAAGAATTATGGAATTTATATGGATTGTTCAGTATCATTTTTTTCATTAAGGATTTGAAAGAATATGTTAAATGGTTGTGATGATCTAGAAGAGTGATTTAATGGAAAAGTGATATTTTATTGAAAATTAATGATTAAGGGAAGATTTCCCTTAATTGTTCATGATGTTGAAATAATTATTTTGGTATAAAGGGATTATGGATATGAAAAAATAAAATTGGATAATATGGACTATCTTATAAATGATTAATTATTTGATGATAATTTTTTTTATTATGACATCTGGAACTAGGATCCCATGAAACAGTACCTCGAGCTGGTCGATCAGAAGGCCTTAAGCATGCCTCCCCATTTTCCAGAAGCTATGGTCTAGTAGCAAGGGTCTATGGTTGTATTGTGGGGAGACTATACCCTCATGATCAAAGTATAAAATATTATCAATATAGAATAAATGAATAAAATATAATACAAAAATAGAGGCATTATACGTAAATTATTAATCAGTGTATGATAATAACAATAAATGATATACTAAAAATATGCCTAAACCAAATATACAATGATGCATGAATTCCTATATTGGAAAAAATTATACAAATATGTTAATTTATAATATGAAGCACAATACAATATAATAAAAACCAAAAAACCTCAAGGTTTCCTCTATGAGAATCCTAAGATCCCACTCATCCTTTTTCTCTTAACTCCCTTGAAAAAATGTAACATCACATAACACAATCCATGATTGTAAACCTCAAAACATGAGGTCTGTTCATGTACCCCATTACAGTGATAACCTAAATGGGGTGTGAGATATACTCAGTAGGCCACCACCAATGGTGTCTAGTGCTATATTTTTTGTGAATATAAAATAAAGTAATGTGCATTTGTAATAAATGAACAATAAATGAATAAATTTATAATAATTAGATCAAGTTGTAGAAGGATACCTATACGACAATACCTACTTTGGCCTAATCCAGAATACCTATGAATATACATAAATCTATATTGAGGGATGTATATATATATATGAACTCTAGTATTTGGAACTTTTATAGACACACACACACATATATATGTTTTATTATTTGGGACCCAAATCATAGCTTAGGAGTCCTTATATTATACTAATAATATATATAATTAGAGTCACATAATAATAATAAGGGTCATCATGCCTAATGATCGAAATCAATATAGGACGACAAGATGAGTATCATAATCAATATTGGAATCCATGTTGAGTATCATAAATAATAATTAGGAGTACCTTACCCATCCTTCTAATTAAGGGGGTGTTGAACACCATTGCCAATAACTGAAGTGATGTCGAATTCAAGCCAAATTCCTCGACCAAGGGTGTGTGGCACATTCATGGTCAATGAACCTACTTGAGGCCACTTTATTATTTAATAAATATAGGGTAATTGAATTTACCTAGGATCCCTTAGCTTGATGTTCCATATTGAGGAAACTAACATCACTTAAGGCACAATTGATCCTTTTTAATATAATTAATATATCATTTATTGACATGTTATGTGTTTATCCGAGCAATTAAAACCATACAATTATAAAGAAGAGTATGGGATATGTCCATGAGAATTCTATATCACAAATCAAACATCAAATTATAATTATTCCAAATCCATAAACATGACATGTAGCTTTTTAAATAACATCAATTTATTTCCCCATTTGATATAGAAGATATGACACCACTATGGTTTTTTATAATAAATGGGGGAAAATATACCATATTAAGTTTATATAATATCTATTGTAAATATCCCTTATAAGAGGGATCATTCACCAGTTCTGAAGGACAATCAAAAGAGATAATGATAAGGTACTATCCATCAAGAACTCATACCAAAGTCAATATAGATAAATTATTTAATAATAAAAATGTGATAAACATGAATGTAAATGAAACAACTAAAGTGGTGTCTCGTATGAAGGTAAATAATATCTAGTAGTTCAATTTAGAAAATCCGTAATACTTAATTTAAGGCCTTTGTCTCTTCTTGTTAATTTCATAAATAAAGGGAAAAACACCAAGAATCTGGCATGTGGCATAAAAGAGAAAATTATAAACAATCAAGACTTGAAGGGAATGACATGATACAACCTAAACTACACCAAATATGATTTAATCAACCAATATCAATATTTGATTTGATCTAGTTTTATAGAAATCGAAGAAATGTAAAAAATACCTTAAAATATGGTGAATTATATCACATGATGATAGTGTAGGGGATGAACATGAAAATAATGAACAACATTACAAGAACAAAGTCCACACATTCACAAATATTATGGGACTAATGATAAGTGATTCCAATACCGAATGTAGGAGATATATCCATTCCTCGTATAAGAGAGGACGACCTCCCATCAAGGGGATGCTGCTGTGCAAGGATGGGAGGAAATGAAAGGGGTAAATTCATTAATGAAAGCATGGAAAAAAAATATAAAAACAACTCTATTAAGTAGGTATACAGATTTTATGTTTGGTTGGAAAAACCTTGCACCAACCATGTGTGAGCTACATCCCATGCGTGGGTCTCACATGGTTCATGTGAAAAATATGAGAAATCCTGAAAATACCATTCATTTATATTCTGTTAATAGGTATGAAAGATACACATGGAAATGAATCCTAGTGTGCCCAATTAGAATAAATCGTTCATCACCCCAACCTCTCAGTACTGGATGCATAGTTTCTCTTGGAGGGCCAGATGGGTTCAGTAAAACTGTGCACCCATTCCATCCCCTTCCATATTTGAGTTTTTAGGGCCTTCCACTCCTGAAAATCAAAAAAAAACCCATGACACCTCCCAAGCCTTAAACATAGTCTAAAACAACATATTGTCTGCTAAGAAACACCTAATTATGTTTTATTCCTAGTGTTGAGAATGGAATATCCACAAAAAGGAAAATTCAAATTCTCTTGGAATTATACCTTAGTCCAAAACACATGATGTTACAATCTCCCTATATTATACCTTCTCTTACTTGAGAAGACACAGAAAAAAACACCTAATATACTCAACTATTGATGTTTTTTCTTAATAGGTGAATTGTGTTTACATTTCCCAACACACCACTAAACATTTCCTTATGCATATGAAATATAAGGCATGTAAAATAAAGTTAACAGTAGAATTTAGTGTTGAATCCTCAATACAATGATAACCTAATAACATAAAACCAGATACACAATAATGTTTTTATATCTCTAATCACCTCAACTATGGTTTTCCCTATAATAGGTTATATAACTTTAAGGGAAAATTCTGATTCACAATACTCCCTACCATTATAATATCCACTTTAAGTTTTCTCATATTGTTCTAACCGCACTAAAAACATTATCCTTTTCTTGATTGAATGGTTTACTCCCAATATAATTCATTTATCTAGGTAGAGATTTATTTTCATGAATTACCACAACTGACTCACACTACACTCACCTTAATTTGATGATGTTCCACAAATTGGTTCCTCACAAACTTCATTTAATAAAACATTAGGAAAACAAGTCAACCAATTCTCGGACAACTATTCTAAAATCTATAGGTTAAAAATGATGTTGTATCCAAACTAGAAACACGATTCCTTCTCATAGTTGTCCTCAAGATTACTTTAAAAATGTCCACCAAATCCCATAATCAGCTTCTGTTGACTTATCAGGACCAAATGCTCATTTTTATCTATTGTGCCTTAGCACAAACATGGGTGCATACCCATTCCATCACACATGGATTGTCACCGTTAAAACATCCAATCCAAGCCTAAATGAAAACTGTGGAAACCTAGGAATAATATTCTATATTCAAAGGAGATAATAAAATTTAGTCCATACACTAGCATTATAAATGAGACATTTCTACCTGGCCGAGACATCCACATATTAGAACACTAACTAGGACCAACTGGAATAAATTTAATGAACCAAATAGTTTCCATGAGTCCGATAGAGGCATTCCCACTTAAGAACACATGTATTACTTAGAACTAACCATGATTCTAAAAGAAACCATGAATTTTCAATTTTAATATGATTGAGTTTATAAATCTAGACCAATAATATTGAATTTTTAGATCATCGTATAACTGACATTCTCTTAGTTTTCCCCAGAGTATATCAAGATATGGGACTTTACCATCTAAATGACAAGTGTACACCAAGTTGATATTAATAATTACTAGGATGGCCTAATAAAATTACATCATATCCAATTTGAATTTCCCGATATAGTTTCAAACCTATCATGTCAAACAACATATAGAATGGTCATTCAAACCTCTCAGACTGACTTCTTCTGGAAATGATCTGATTCCCCTACAGCTGTGTCACCAACCCCACTATGATTCATTTACCACTCTAGGAATCCCATGATCACTCAAGAATAACCACTAATATAAATCCCTAACTGAAAGGGTATTAAAAGGTTTCATACCCAAATGACCACATCCTAATCATGCTGCCTTATAAGAACCATCACATTACAAAAATTATCGGCATTAAAGGTATTCAAAAGAATCACTGTTTCCTTTTAATTTTCCATCTATATTGTGTTCCTTCTATTTATAAGGACACACATAAATATAATTGGAATTAGTATCCCCAACTTAGGAGTTTCCTAGTCATTAAAATGAGAGAGATACTAAATGATCACATATGCAAAAGAATATATTTTCTATTGACATATGTGGGACACTCTTCCCGATTTACATCAATTTATGCCATAACTTGAGGTGTCAATTCTAAACCAACTTGAAAAACATATCCAACACCTGATATACTTTATATCTTCATACCAATAATTTTTACGCGTCAAATTTCCTTTAATTTCCATGTCACTCTACCTTGGAGATGACTGATGATCAAATCATAGTAGCTCTAGGCTCAACCAATCATCACAAAACTCATATGGTTCACTGTAAAATTTTACTGACCTGACGAGTACTATGTTTATCGATGGATAATTCACTGAAACTCTATCAAAACAATAATATGTCACATAATAATACCCATAAGAATATAGAAAAAATGAATCCTAGAATATTATATCATATACAAAAGAAATGTCCCATAGTTTTATTATCCCATATGACAAAAAACACGGCTAAATACCTCCCAAGACATCCACCAAAAAATAAATATGGGCCACTTGGCCTACTAATTATTATACAATTCCTTATGATATTCTAACACGATGAAATTGAGAATTACATGATTCTTGTGCCCTTAATAAGGTCTAAAATACCGAACAACTAGCCATCCACCATAGGTGTCTTTCCAAAAACTAAGAGTCCTACCACAGACAATGACACCTGAGTTACACCATTCATATAAAAATTCCCATTACATGAATTAAACAAATCATTAACATCGATGGGTATGAGATACCTTGGGATAAACCCTTAAAAAAGAAGGAATTTTTGAACCTATACCTTGTCGACAATAAAAAATACACTAAGCATGACTGCCTATCACTTATGTTGGAAGGCGCTTATAAGAAATTCTCCCAATTGAGTCCATGGAAAAGCTCAAGAAAGATTAAAAACTCACCTTAAGTGAGGATAAAAATGAAGAACAACACTTAAAGGTTTATTAATTTACCTGATTCACTTATCTATATTTTATCATTAAAATCTTTAAAGGATCAACTTAAAAATCATATGTCAGTTATAAGGAAACATATACATAGAAAATTTATTTAGAGGACACTAAAGGGATGCCTGATAGTTTTATCAGGCATACATTCATGTTTTATTTATTTAGATGTCATCATGTCGTATTTAGGTAATTTATCTTATAATCTCCATTTTAATCCTTATTTTTTTATTGATAATATTTTACAGTTGTCTTAGTTAAAGAAAATGGTAATTACAATCTATAGAAGAAACCACCCATTTGGTTGGAATTGTAATTTTAATTAACTAATGCCTCATATAAGTGCTTCTGAGAAGAAGATGGTAGGTTTGTTATAAATTGAGAAGGGGAATAATCAAGTAAGAACCCAAATTACATATTTATGTGAATCCATATAAACGTCTATAGAAACATTCAATAAACATATTTATATAATATAAACATACACCCATGTGGTTAAAAAATTAGGAATAAAAAAATAATGGCGGCCAATGAGGGTCCTGTAAAATCTTACCTCGGTCCGTAAACCACAAATTTTGATTTCATTACTAGTTTTTCAAACACCCATAGTGGGTTATCTAATAAAATGTATACCCCAACTGACCTATTTGGGACCAGTTGTTCATTTATGAATTTAGTTATACAGGTTGTCATTTCCCAAATGATAGAGTTTCAATCCATTATAAAGGTGACCAATTCAGAAAATATTTCTATTTTAGAATACAAAAATAATCACTATGGTTTAGATAGATTAATTTCCATTTCCAAGTTATAATGGTACATTCCCTTATAAATTACAATCAGTTTTCATATAACTTAAACTATATTTGGATTTGTTTTTGGAATAACATAAGACTGTATGTAGTGGTTTGATCATATAGGTTACATTTCCCAACTCATAAGGGACCATACACTATATAATTTTATGGAGATGAAATCCTTTGTAAATGTGACCAATTCAAAAAATATTTATTTTTTTATAATTACCACATAATCACTATGGTTTAGTTATATGAAGTACCATTCTAGAGTTATAATGGTACTTTCATTTATAAATTACAATTAGAATTAATATGTCTATAACTATGTTTCGCTTTCATTTTGAAATATCATAAGTTTTTATGTAATGGTTTGATTATATGAGTTACCTTTACCAATTTATAAGGTACCATAAACTATATAAATTTCTTATTTTCTTCAATTTAATTGAAACCAATATGATTTCTCCCATGTAACCAGTGGTTCATGGCTTAAAAAATGTCACAATTGATTAGTTAAGGTGCCACTATAAATATATATGGGAAAAATCCATTTAGGATGATGTAGAAACATTAATAACAAAATGTATATTAAAATTTTAATAATTAATTCAATCCAATAAATATAGAAAGTGACGTAAAAGAACAACACAACATGGTAAACAAGTATGAATTCTATATAAAAATGATATAAGGAAAAATAACCTATAAACAAGCTATCACAGAAGTATGGAATATTATTCCAGGAAAAAATCATTATATCATGTAGTCTAAGAATAAAACCTACATGGCATGGTATATACATGGAAAATGAATCTCTATGTTCCTGTAATGATGCATTTAATACCACTTTTTTTCTATACAGGGCTAAAACCATAAAAAATTGAAGGTATACCATTAAATCAAGGGGAAATCATAATCAATTTCATTGATTAACAACATGAAAAATAATGCTAACCCTAATCACTAGGTCTTTTCCCCATGTGAAGCCTGATCACTCCAAGAATAAACTGTTTAACAAGGGCCGAAACTATCCTAATATCCTTTCTTCCAATTCCCAAATAGTTAAAGAAGGAAAAAATGAAACCTTTGATACCACTTTGTAATGTACCAACCCAAGATCCAATGAAATAGTGAACTACCCAGGTCGATCACATGGCCACAAGAGCACCTACCGGTATTATAGAGGCTTCCAACTAGTTGTGAGGGACTCTGGGGGTATGGTGGGGATAATATACCCTCATGATCAGAGTAAAAAAACATTATCAGGATAGAATAAATGAATAAATTAACATACAATAGCGGAAGCAGTATATGTAATTTTTTTTATAACCGTAAAATAATAATAACAAATAATAAATTTTACACTAAAATTATAGACAATTCCAAATATACATTGATGAATTCATGTCTACATGATGTTAATGTAAAAAAAGTAGTAAAAATACAACATGAGACAAAATAATGTATAAATGAAAAAAATCCCCACTATTGTATCCATGAGCGTACAGAGCTCTGGGTCATACTAGTTATCCAAACTCCCATAAAGAAGAATTGCAACAAATAAATCATTCCATGATCCCGAATAGGTAAACTTGATGTCTGTTCAGGATCCCTAGTGCAATTGAAACATGAACAAGGTGTGAGATATACTCAGCATGAAACCACCAATGGTGTCTAGTTATATATAGTATATGAATATAAAATATGATAGTGTGAAGATATATTAAATATTTAGTAAATGAATAATGGTAATGTAGTCAAGATCGAGTTCCAGAAGGTTACCTAGCTAACAATGCACGATTCAACCTAATCTGGGATACCACTAAATATAAATATATCTATATAGAGTTATGTGTATATATATATGAAATATAATTTTAGGAACATTTTTATCCATATATATTGATATGAAGTATAATCTAGGACCCCATGCATAACTCACGCATACATGCATAATAATACTCATAGTAATTTTAAAAGCATCATAATAATAATAAGGGATTTCATGCCTGAGGATCATAATCAAAATATGACTCCATTCCATTTATCATAATCAATATAGGGTACCATTACTAGTATCGTGAATAATAATGAGGAGGTTCTTACCTATTCTTCTAGTCAAGGGGGCATGGAACATCATCCCTGACAACCCGAGTGATTTGGAAGTCATTCAATCATCCCCGACCAAGGGTGTGTGACATATCATGGACAATATACCGACTCAAGGTATCATTAGCCATCATCAAATATAATTTAATCCACTTTTACTATGATACCTTAGTCTTATGTTCCATAAATATGAAACCATCACTGCTCAAGGTGCAGTAAAATATTTTCAATATAACCCATTCAAAAATTTGATTAGGTTTTGTGATCATCTAGTACATTAAAAGCATCCAATTATAAATAAAATGAAGGAAAATATCCTATATCATGCCATAAGAAAACACAAACAAAAAATAAAAAGGAGGCCCATATCCATCAATATTATATTTACCATTTTAAATAACTTTATTTGATTTTCCCATTTGATAGAGAAGATCGAGAACCCCAATGGAAGTTTAATTATAAACGAGGTCAAAGATATCATATTGAGTTCATATAATATCCATTTAAATTATCCCTTTCATGAGGGATCATTTATCCCTTATAAAGGAAAGTAAAAATAGATAAATACAAGGCATTATGGATCAATAAATTAATGTAATTTGTATAAGTATGAGTTATTTTCCAAAAAAAACTCGGCAACGGGAATATAGATAATACACCCACATGGGTGGTTCATATTGAGGTAAATAACCATTAATGGTTTAATTTAGCACATAGTGGCTCTATAATTTTATTTTTTTGGTTCTAAATAATAATTTCACAATTAAAGGGAACAACATAGAGAATCCAAAATCAGGGAAAATGATATAAGTAATAAAAAATATTGACTTGAAGGGAGTTGAATGAGACCTCCTACAATATTCCAAGGATGATTTGCTATACCAATATCATGATTTGATTTGATCTAGTTTGAGATAAATTTATGGAATAAAAAAACACCCTAATAATAGGCAGAAATAGCCTGAATAAAGATAACATTGGTTATGGAGAGGAAAATAAGGAAAGTATAAATTGTAAATAAGAGATTAATGATATACATACAATGAGACAAATTAATAAAGATAAAAAACAGATGGAAAATATATCTCCATTTCATGGATATTGGGGGAGGAGATCCCATGGAGCGGCTTCTACTCTGTGCATATGAGAGAAAAATAATGGGGTAAAACCTATAAAAAATACAGGGGAATAAATATAAAAACAAAAATTTAAAAGAGGTTCAAGGTTTAGAAATACAGTTGGAAGACTGTACACCAACCGTGCATAGGATAATGCCTATGTATGGGGCTCGAATATTTCATGTTCATGGTCTAAGAAACCATGTGAATTCTATGCATTTATCTTCTGTTAAGAGGACTTCTATAGTTGCATGACTATTTATCCTAGTGTTTATAGTTATAATAAACCATTCATCACCCCTACCTCTTGAGATAGGGCACTTAGTTTCTCTTGGAGGGATACATAGTTTCATAAAAACCATGATCCTCTTCTAGCATCTTCTAGAATTTAGTTTTCTGGGTCCGTCGCTCCCAAAACCCAATGAAACACCCAAGAGACCTCTTAGGCCTTAAATGAAGTCTAAAAATCACATTTTAGTGTTTTAAATCATGGAATTACAATCCATGGAATTGTATATATAACAGAACATCGACCAAACGGTAAAATTCAAATTCCTTTGCATCTCTACTTTTGTCCAAAACATGGTAGGTTACATTTATGTTATCATTTTTGGGTTTTATAAAATTTTTGGATTTATAGTTTATATTCATCAATATTTGATTTTATGAGTACTAATTTTAAATTCATATATGTTTTCATTTTGGTTTTAAGGTAATTCAGGATATTACCATGTATCAAGAGAATATAAGATCAATGTATCCCCATATTTGGTATCTGACGCTAAAAGATAATTTAGGATATTTGGGTTATTAATGTTTTGTTTTTTGGGAAATTTTGGAACCTTATTTATTAATTTTGAATTTTAGAAGTGTTATATGCATAAAAATTTATGAAATGTTTTAAGGTGATTATTGGATAAGGTTTTAGAAATTAATGTATTATTTAACCATATGAATATTTATTAATAAAATGTACTAACCAATTTTTATAATAATTAGAGATAGAAATAATTAGTTATCATTATTTTATTGATCCGATTATCTATTAGTGCTTTATAAATGAAAAATACATCTCTTATAGTAAGAGATGAAGTTGAAATTGATCAAGGCACAACCAAAGGCTGATATTGTGCTTATTAAATGGAATTGAATCAAGTAATTATATCTTCTCATGAAAATTACACAGCTTTAAGAAAACGGTATTGAAATAAAATGTTATCCTCTTACCATAACTTCTAATTACATTAATTAACAAGTTCATTGATTTTTTTGTTTTGGTTTTTTGGTTTTTTATTTTCACAAGATTATTAATTTTATTATGATCACTAATCTCTTTAACTATCCATAAGTATTTATACATTATGATTTTCTTCCATGTTTAAATCATCAATTCCCACCTCTGTTCTATTTGGTAACCCAATACAATTTATTCCTATTGAAATTCACAAATATCTTTCTCTTTTTTAATGTTGAGGTTTTATGAACACATTTTTCAAAATGGTTTTACTACAAAGGGATTTTCAAATGTTAAAAGTTTTTCTAGAAATCATAAGTTAAAATTGAAATGATATAATTTATTTAAGGGGGTATAATCTAACATTCAAATATTATTTGAAATAATTTTTTAAAAAAAATCTCTTTTTGATATTTTTTGTTAAACGCAACACTGTTTTTAGCATTTTTTATATAAAATACTATATTTATCTTCAATTATATGAAATAACATTTTCAAATTTAATATTCCATACTATCAAAATATTATTTTTTAATGGGACAGTTATCAATAATCCATTGGAACAGATGGTGTGAAAATGATGAAATAAATTATGAAAATATATTGTCTACACAAGTTTATAAATTGAATTCTTTTATCATAGGTTAATTATAAGTAAAAATAAAATGTATTTGAAAATAAAGGATTTTTTTCAAAAATAAATTTTAAGTACAAAAAATAATTTTATGAAAATAAAATAAAAAAAATGACTATTCTAAATTATTTCATATAAAATTAAATATTATATACTCAATTAAAGGTTTAACATTCACATTATGAGTTTTCTAGACAAGTGGTATGAATTAATTTAATTTTTCACATAAAAATTGCTTTTTTCTAAAAATTAGTTGTGTCACGTATTGAACCCTTATTTAAAATATATTTTTTAAAAAATTAAAATAATTTAATTTGAAAAACTAAACTAAATTTTTGAAATCAGAAATTCCAAATTTTTTTGGGGTTAATTTTTGGTAATTTTCTAAAAAGATTAAATCTTCATTAAATAATGAATAATACCAATTTTTAATATAAAGATACATTTTCATTCAAAGAATATACATGAAAATTTATTATAATATAGTTTTAAAAGTTAAATTTGTGGAATAATATATATATTAATGAAATTTATTTCATTTTAATTAATAACATATTTAATTTTTTTATAAAAACATTTTAATCTTTTGAAACTTTTCACTTTAGAAAACAGATTTTTTGTCGGTTGTATGAAATTAATATTAAATTAAAAATATGTACTACTGTGAATCGAATTTGAAAAAATTGATTAAATATTTGGAATCATAAATTTTATTATTATTTAATTTGTTAAAATTAATTTTTTTACCATTTTTTTAAAGTCATAAAAATGAATTACCTTGGTTAAAATGAGAATGTGATTAGCGGGGGGGGGGGGGGGGTTAAAATAATAGGATTAGGAGTGAAATGACCTATATACAAGTAAAAAACACATTTTATTGAAATATTTAAGGATTATTGCCTCTATGGTTTGATTATATACCATTTTCGATCCTTGTGTCTTGAGAAATACGTAGGTACACCTTTTTCTTTCAAAAAAATAAGCAGCGTGTCAGTCTCCTCACTAAAAAAAGGCCACCCGCTATCATCTACTCTTCAAACATCCATAACCCATTAGTTAATATATTAAATACCCAAATAAATTCCTTAATTATATCATCTATTACTATAAGACTTAGTTTTTTTTCATAATTCCACCCTAGAATGGATTTTGGTTCAAACTAAAATATGTCTTCTGAAGAAGAGGTAACATCCCTAACTGACCATTTTATTTTTTTATTCATACTCATTCTTAAATTAATATTAAAAAATTATTATATGATAATATGAGTGTCTCAAATATAATGATATATTTTTATGTTAAATTAATTACCTAAATTCAAATCCACTTCCATCAAATGGGATAAGAAAAGATTGCTTGTGTGTATGCAGTCGACCACCTCAAGAACTAAAGTTATTCATTTTCCATCACTGACTCTCATGGATGGATATAATGATGTATTAAATTTATATGTATTATTATTATGATATAATTATGTAAATTAAAATTAAATATCACATATACCTTATTTCCTCCCAACCCGTTGGAAAATAATGACATCAGTCGTGTGTACGACAGACTACCACCTCACAAACCGATGCAATGTGTTTTTCATTTATATTTACATGGATAGTAATAAGGATATAAAAATGAATATATATTATATTTTTAACATGATTACACTTTTTTAAATTATTATATCACATATAACTACTTACATTCCATTCCACGGGGGATTGGATAATGTCTTCCATGTGTTCGGAAAACTATCGCCTCACAAGGAGATGTGATTGGTTTTTCACTAATGCTTTGAATGGAAGGTAATAAGGGTAAATTTAATGATGAAATTTGATATATATGAAATAAAAATTATTATTTAATGTCAATATATTATTTAACTTTCATAATCTCAATCAATCGATAAAATGGAAACAATGTTCATGTGTACGTACAACCTACCATCTCTATGAACAATTTATTTCATTATCTTTCTCAAATTTTTATAGATTATTTTAAATACACATATAATTATATATATTATATTAATAAAACGTTAAATATTTTTGAGATCATGGAATCCTGAAAAATTTAACAAGATGGAAAAAAATAATAAATCAAAACATACATGAATAATAAAGCAGTTATTTCCCAATCCGTTATATTAACATGGAATTTTTAATAAATAGGTAATAAAAGGCCATAATTACATAATATACTATATAATATATATATTTCTAGTTATATAATAGAATTATAATAAATTTATATGTATTATAAAGTAATTTTTAATATTTATGAAGGATCCCTATATTTAAGGTAAGGGATTTTTGTCTCACTTCGTACTTCTGTGTGACACATTCCATATTTACCACCTATTTCATTTATGGAGTGTATATAAAGACCATGAATTTATTTTTCTATTATCATAATTAATATTATTTGGAATTAAATATAAATTATATTAAATCTATTTTATGGGTTTTATTGTTAAATGTTTACTAAAGCGATAAGGGGTTTTCATCTCACTTTTTACTTCAGAGAGCCACATAACACATTTTTTATGTTGTGCATACAATTCCCATGAATACATTATATTATTCTTATCCTTATAATTATTTTGATTTAAATTTCCATTTCAGGATCTCCTAATCATTTTTTTTCAATTTCAAATGTTATCAAAGCGGTAAGAGATTGTTTTCTCAAATTTTGTTCATTGGGACATAAGTAATGTTATGAACCTATATTATTCCACAAGGCATATATACCACCCCATTGAAATGTTATATCCTGAATATAATTCTTATAATTACATTAAAAGTTTCATTTTATTTTATTCTATAATGGGTCTCAAGATTCAAAATATATTAAATAAGAAAACTTTTTTAATTACATTTTCATTGTTTATCTAGATTATTTAAGATTATTCTTTTGATGACGAAATATGAGGATCTATTTCCCAAGAAAATATTAATTTTCTTTATTCTCTAGTTATTTATATAGAATACATATTTTCCCTTAATTTCACTCTATTTACTCAAGAGTTTAAGATAAAAATTTAAAAAAAACATCTTTATTTCACTGTTCGATATAAAATTACATTTCTCTAAAAATCAATTTTTTCTAAAAGTGTTTTGAAAAGTATTTTTAAAATTATCCAAATTATTTATTAAAAACATTTTTATCCATTGGTAATGTTTTTTAATTTTTTTAAAATAATATCCCTGTAATTTTCAAAAAAATACCCATTTGGATTTTACTAAAAACATGAAAGTAATCTTTAATTTAACAAGTACCAAATGAATAGTATTTCCACCATCATTTGTATAAAACCCAAAAAAAAGGTAGGGGGTTAAAACACTAAATGTTTCTACTGATTTCAACTGGGCAAACCATTATTTTCTTGAGACTTCCTAATTACTACTCCATAGTTAAGCATGCATGACTTGGTGTAGTGATCAGGATGGGTGGCCTTGGGAGAGGTTTCCTAGTGTGGGTGTAAGTGAGGACAAAGCACACTATAAAGAAAAATTTCTTGCCTATATTGATACTCGTAAGTTTTATTATCTAATTGGGAAGGTGTTTGGCCCAAAAGTGAGGGACGACATGCCTTTTTGGAAACTGGTGGGGCCTAGAAGGTCCATACATGACAACCATGTAAGGGTGGGGTGTCTATGTGGTCAGCAGAGCCAAATTGTTATATTTTTATCAGAGGAGGAAAATTGACATAAGTGTGGTGGAACTTCTTGGGCTAATATATAGGGTCCATGATGAGGACATTATTCTCAATGGGGGGGGGTGTGAATGTAACACCCCCTAAAGTTAAATGGTTAACAGGATAAATGTTATTAACTATGTCAATAAGGGGGGCCTTTATATTTCGCAGCCTACATACCCATAGTTAATCCTGATTGGCCTAGATTTGTGATCAGGATGTGAGACCTTCGAGAATGTCTCCCAAGGTGTGTGTGAGTGAGGAAAAAGAACATTGGAAAGAAAAATTATTTCCCTATGGGGATAGTTATTAGTCTGATGATCTTTTCGGGAAAATGGGTGGGACCCAGGTAAGGGACCACATGTCTGTAAGGACACTAGTGGTGCCTGGAGGGCTAGAACATGATGAAAATGTTTAGGTGGTGTGCCTATGATATCAATAAGTCATTTTTATAATGATAATTATTTTATTTGAATCTTTTATTATGTGTTTAAATTTTTATTCTCAAAGAAAAGAAATTCTAAATTATTTTATGTTTTAAAAATTGTTTTTCAAATAAGAATCGCTATTTTCTCAAGAAATGTATTAAATGAAATTTTAATATTCTTTTATAAGTTTCGAAAGTTATTTTTTAAATTAACGGGTTTTGAAAATTTTTATGTTTTAGAAAGTTTTTTTTAAAGTGGAAAGGCTATTCTTCTTAGGAAAAGTTCCTTGTAATATTTCAAAATAATTTTCCATCCAAGATTGCATCGTTAGATGTATCCTAGGAATTATTGGGGATATGATCTAATGAATTCAATCTTATTATTTCTCATAATGGTGTATATTTGTTATGAAATGATATTTATGAAACTTGTTTGTCTTCCACATGTTATAGCATGATAAAGTGGTTATGAAACCCGTGAATTCTTCTAGGGGTTATGCAATGATGAAATGATGAAATGATTATGAAACATGTTTATCTTCCATAGGTTAAGTTATGATAAAATTTTGATGAAACCCATTTCTTTTCATGGTTTCTAATATGATGAATATTTAATGATCTTGTGTCACACTTACGTATTATTTTCATCATGTTATGATGGATATGTTATAACCAAGGATGGAATTTATGTTATAAAAAAGATGGGTGAGACCTATATCTCCCCCTAATTAATTGGGTAATGATTGATATCTCTTGAGATAAACTGGTGTAGAATGGGTATTTTACCTAGCTCCTTAAGGGACTCTATCAGAAATGATAGTCTAAGGATTAAACCTTAAAAACTATTGTGGTTTTAGGAGTGAACCCAATCCACAATGGTAGACATGGAAATGGTCCTTGAGCTATTAAAGAAATTATTTTCTATTATTTTCTGTATTCAATTAATCTATGATAATGTTATGATCTAACAGTTCATGTTCTAGTATTGTATTATGATTCATCCCCTATGAACTACCAAGATTTATTCAATGAGTCATGTTTTTGTAGTTTGTTATGTAGGGTATAGTTCTCAAATGTTACTATCATGTTCTCATAGCCATATGATCATTTATATTGATATCTCTCATATTTACCCATAATGAAGATCTGAACTAACCCTTTATTTTGTTAAAATTCCCCAGATTATGAAGAAAGTTTTTGAGAATGGTTCCTCTATGGGTAATACAATATAATAAGATATTTTTTAGAAAAATTGAATATATTTCACAAAATAAGTAGATTGTTCAACTCGTCTCCAAAGGCACTAAACCATTATGATCTTCAAGCATTTTTTGTGTAATGTAATTAACATTAATATAAAAGATATAATATATATTTATGAAAATCATGGGATACAAAATCAATATCTATTTGAGTCTAGAACATTGGATAAACAACATTAATGATATTGGCCCTTCATAATTTTTATTTTTTTGGAGAGAATTACCAAAAATATTGTTATTGTATATAGATTATAGATGAAGGGATATATTTTTTATTTCATAAATGAATGTTTCTTGTTATATAAATAGATAATATTTTATATTAAGGGTGATATACATAATGGTATCGATGAACTAGATTATGGGAACAAAGTTTTTTCAATAGGTAATGAGTCTGATTGGCATGAATAATACCACTACTAGCTATAAGATCACTGTTTAGGTTATGTAAATGAGTTTAAATTAACTAAGTTACAAAAATATGTTTATTTTGACTAATTATATCACAAAATGGCCCAATAAAACTCAAGCCACACCTTCCCCAATCCCACTTCCGTATGCTTGGGGATGAAGACAAGTTCCAAAAGGCATAATTAATATGTAGGGCCTTTAGATAAGTACATGTATGCACACACACAACCATATCCATGAAAACTTTTATAGTATTAATAATAATAGAAGAAATATCTAGATAATAAACAAAATAGTAAAAACTTTATGAAAAAATAGTATGATAGTTTAATTTAAAAGTGAAAAAGGCCAAACACACAACCAACTAGAAAGATGTCCCTAACCTTATAAAAACATGAAAAGTACATGATGAGAGATTAAGACTCTAGATCCCGAATCCTCAACACTATACAATGTCAAGTGCACTAGGGTACCCTATTCTCCTCTTTAATCATTTATGGCTTATCGATCATCAACATATGAGAAGGAAGGTGATCGAAAATACCATGAAGGTGTGTGTATATACATACCCAGTAGGATGCCCCAAAAGATGAAGGGGGTTTAGTAAGATACATGATAGAAGATAATAGCCCAACCCATAGAAAGAGTGAAATGAAAGTTAAAAAATAGGTCTATATTCACATAAAATAAAGCCAGATAATGGAGAAAGGGTTTCTCCATCTCACAACTCATCATAGGAAAAGAGTATTTAACCATTTCCTATGGTCCATCAACGATTCATAGCATCTCATTCCTCTACAAAAATAAACTTCCTTTCCAAGAAAAACCTCTCCACTATGCCCCAATGTCAAGGGTCCATAATCTCTAGGGTTAAGAAACATTCCCTAGTATAATAGTAGAGTTCTTATCTGATGGTAGAGGACATATTCCATGACTCCACTAGAGGGTTCAACTCTTGTGGTAGAGGACCCATTCCATGACTCTACATGAGGGTTCCAATATAGTGTTAGAGGACCCATTCCATAAAACCATAGAAGGGTTACACTATGATGGTATATGTCATATTACCTAGCTCCATTTGAGGGTTCCACTATAATGGTTGATGGCCCATACCCTAGCTCTTCTAAAGGGTTACACTATAGTGGTAGAGACCCATCCTCTGACTCTATAGTAGGGTTCCACTCTAATGGTAGAGAAAACCTTCATTGACTCCATAGCATGGTTACACACTAAGTATAGATAAGAATATGACTCATACCCTATCCTAGGAGGAGGGTTCCACATTATAGGTAGAGGACCCATGCCATGTCCCAACATTAGGATTTCACTCTAACGATCTCAGCTACTAACTGCCATTGTTGAGTCCTCCCTAATGAAGAGTCACACTTGGATGACCTCTAATAGTATCTCAAAATACACTAATAATATCAGCATTATGTTCTACATGAAAAAACATAGGATATCTTACACTTGGGTGAGGATTTGATTCTAAACAAAGGAGATATGGGAGGTAGAAGTTTCTATAAAGAAGAATGGTACACAATGTTTAAGGGGACCCACACAACATTTGGAACCACATTACTTCCAGAAAGTGTCCTCTCTAGTGCATGAATCTCTGGTCACGTAGACGTATATGGTGCCTAAAATTCTCACACGTCATCTCTCGGAGATCTGGGGTCCACCCGTTTACTCCTGGCTATGCCATGTAATATTGGACATGCTTGTGTACTCCGATACAAAGCGTTCCTCCAACATGAGGTCATTCCTGTGTTTTTTTCACAATTAATGCCTACCCATGGTGGGTGACATGGAATGAATCCCAAACACATGGAATTTGATCCTTATATTTTCCAAAACCCAAGCATTGTATCGATAAGGGTCCTACATTGTGTGTTTATCACAGTACACTCAGTATAGTTGTTATTTTAAAAGAATGTACAGGTCTACTCTAAACATTCCCAGTCTAGATCCATCAAAGAGAATCTATCCATTTAGCCACCTGTAAATGCTGGAAACCACCTCCAATGATCTATTTGATCCCCCTTGTGGCCGAAAATCTTATTCAGATCCATTGCTCGAATCCCATATGCACCACTTCTACTAATGATTCCACTCATTTCCCAATAATATCTCCAAATCCAAGGAGTAATCATTCACATCACAACATATATATTAATACATCATTTATTAATTAATCCATTTGTCACACATGAATCCATTTTGGTTCAATATTTCTCGTACCCAAACACCAATTTCAAACAGTGACCCCATAGTCCAACATCGAAGAACACAAAGAATGTTTGGGAGAAAATCACAAGGAAAATGGTGAATCGATGACTAGAAAATTATTGATGAAAAATTATCTAGATAAGAGATATCGAAGGTGAGAAATCCTAGAACAATGTTGTTAAATATAAAAATTAAATCAGATATATGGGAACATGAAAAGGCATAAATTAAACACAGATCAAGGAAAAGTGATTTATCATGCTCAATCATTAAATCATATATAGAGGAAACAAAAAATGAAAAGTCTTTCCTCGTGATTGGATAATTTGACGATGAATAACATTGATGATAATGAATGAGTAAGATTTATTATGTTCACTATGCCTCAATTTTTTCCGATCTGATTGGAATTTGATCGCCCAATTTCAATCCTCTGATGAAGAATAAGGAATTATCTTCTTAACATTCCCATGGTTATCTAGTTAACCCTGGAAATTTTATATAATATAGTATTTATAGAGGATTTATTTTTAGTTCATTAAAATTACATAATTAAATTAATCAATTAATTAGTCTTAAATGCAGCTTCAAATGATGTCCTCTACTATATGTCCCTCGCCAACTAGATTTAGTTAGTCTAGGTTAAACCCGAGGGTCCATATTCAACCGTAGTCTTATATTTTTTATCCAGGACTAATTTTAAGAGATATTCCATTTTTAACAAGAAATTGTGCACATATAATATAAGATATATAAGATATATATTCATAAAATTAATTTGAGTCTCCTCGTGTCTCATAATCATCTTCTATCTTATTTCTTGTGTTTGATAATATTTTTATATATTATTCAAAGTCTTACAAGGAAAAAATTGGACCTCTATAGTATTTCCTCTATGGTTTTAGTTATCAATAAGAAAAGACTAACACAAAGGTTAGGATACTAAGCCCGCATATGACTCTACCTCTCCATGGAGCTCCCATATATGCTACTATACTACCACAACACATGAAGAAAAGGGATTGTCCATCCACACAAGATCCTATCATACTGATCTTCAATTTCCACTCGATTCTCCAAAAAAGTGGATCTATTTTCGATCTCCATCTCACCCCAGTCAATGATGCAAGTGGGGTTAAGAATGTATCTCATCAGCTATGACATATGAAAGAAATTTTGAAACCACTCCAACATGGGGGTAGAGAGTGGTAGTAGACCACTTTTCCAATCCTCTATGAAGATCTCGAATAACCAAATGAACCCCATGGATATATTGAATCCCTAGAAAATCCTTCACAATCCTCATCATGGAGATACTCTCATAATTTTTTTCTCCTCGCTCAAACTCCAAGGGCATCTGATTTCCACATGTATGAGATTTGTTCATGCTATGAGTTGTCCTCATACACGTACAGATGACCTTGACCTTCTCTATCATCTCCTGTAACATTTTTATCCCAACAATACATGACTCACTAATCTCAGTCTATAATAATGGTAACCTATAGGGTCTCCTATAGAATACATCCAAATATTCCAAGAAGATAGTATAATGGTAGCTTTTATTATATGAAAAAATACCGATGTAATGTAAACATTCCATCTTCGGATGAGGTCTTACGCACATTCCCTCAAGATATCCTCTAGAACGTGGATATTATTATCAGTCTAACAATATTTCTAGTGGTAAAATGATGTAATAATTCTCATATGGATATCGCATACATCCTACATGCCTCTACTAAACCATGATGCATACCACATATCATCACTAGAGGCAGTCATTGATGATCCATATGGGGGAAGACAATCTATCATTTATAAAACTACTCAAAACACTCTACCAAAATCTTCTACCTAGTAGATTATAAGTGTGACTACTTCATAATTAAGTCAACTATCACCCAGATGGCATGTTGGACTATTGTTACCCATTGAACCCATATCACAAAAACTTTGGATATTCTGTCCCATTTTCACACTTGGATCTCTAGAGGCTATAAGAAACCTAATAGAACCTGGTGCTCATCATTTACATTCTACCACAGGAGGCACAAAAAAACAAACTCAGACATTCTCCCCCTCAGGCCGGCCTACCAAAATTGATGTTGATGGTATTTGTACATATTTCATACATCGGGATTTACAACCAATAATTACATGTGAAAATCTCTCATCACCTCCACCTGCATCATTACTAGAAACGTGATCCATACCTAGAAAAGGATGACATGAGTTCATCCATCAAAAAATACATTTGGTGAATCTTCTAATGATATCCGGTCATGTGAGACCTCATAGTAAATGTATCCCAACTAGGACCCTCTCACACACTAGATATGTGAAGGAGTCAACAAAATTGATAGAATAAATAGAACACCCTTCTCCTCAAGTTAGGTTATCTACAAGGAATCCAACTTCCTGAAATCCTCTTATACTAAACGATCCAGATACTTGATACTGTGGGAATATTCTACAATGTTTCCCTTCCACGAAGTATATAATTTCTCAATGTTGTCATCCTATAAGAAATCCAACCCGCACAAATGTCTCCGGTTCAAGTCTCCCTATGTAAATACATATATTAGACTCCATCAATCTATGTAAATAAAAAATCACCCTTTCAGAGGATTGTTCCCTCACATCATTATAGAAAAAACTATTGCAACCAACTGTAGGTCATGAGTTGTGTAGTTATGCTCATGGGGTAACAGATTAATCAAACTATATGAGAAAACTCCTTTCCTATGAATCAACACACAACCGATCCCATATACATAGGCATCAAAATATACTATGTTCTCTACTCCCTCATCTAGTAGTCTCAAAAAATGATTACCTATTAGTCTCAGCCTCAACTACTTGTAGGATCTCTGGAATAGCCCAGTCAAGGTAAACCCCTACCCTTTCTGCATCTGGGTGGTCAAAAGGGCTATAATATTGGATAATTTTTCCACAAACCTCTAGTAGGACTCCACCAAGCCATGAAAACTCTACACATATAGCACATTCTTATGTATATCCCAAGAAATAACTGCATAGATCTTCACTAGGTCCACAACTAATCCACTCTATGAAATTATATTCTCTAGGAGGTGAACATCATGAATCCAGAACTGGATGTTTAAGAGCTTAACATAATGACGGTTCTCCAAACAAAATATATAGGACTATTTTCATGTTCTCTTAACACTCCTCATATAACGAAGAATATATGTGTATGTTATTTATAATGAAAAAAATATGCAAAATTATGTCTTGAAGATACATTTCATTGAATTCATAAACACAGAAGTGGTATTCATCAGACTAAAGGTCCACCAACTACAACTACAACACCCAAAAATTAGTAGGTTCCATCAGATAATCCATAGAAGATAATGAAGTTGTACCAGGGTTAAAGTCGATGAATAAATCCATCCCCTAACTCAAAGGTAGTCCCATAACACACTCCATAAATGTATCCATAAATTCCTCCATGATCGAAAGAATCCATATTCTCAAATGTCCTACTATGCCAAGGGATAAAATCACACACTCATGGGTAATGGGATGCAACCTCCTTCACATAAAATCCACTCATCATTCCATGATATCTCTCTCACCCATGAAAGATATTTTGATATGATCAGCTCAAATCCATATGAAACATTTGCGACGATAGTTAATCTTTTTTCTGACCATAAAAAACCAATATATACCCTATATGACATCATAAGGTCTCATAGTTGTGACCAAAAGGTCCCACAAGAACCTCTCTCCACCAATAAATATCTCAAACTACTGGAATATCAAATATATCGAAGAATCATTCCCTGTTGGAACATTATGAGAATGTTGTTGGGATAAAGACTCTATTGGGAGCTCCAGATCTCTCAAAAGGAGTAATGATATGATGGGATGCCTGACACTTATATCTACTATAATTTAAGAAAGAGAAGGGTAAACATAAATCATACCTCTAATCATATCGCATGATTCCATGTCATATGAATCCATAAACTGGAGCTATCTGCGACCGTGACCACTATCCCCTTGATTTGTATGTGGGATGCCTAGTGGTGGTTGTGTAAGGTTTTTATAATTTCATAAACCACCCAAATCTCTTCCTATTAAGGACCCATCTTCCACTCTTCAAGCTCTATATCCATGGGGGCCACCATTCCCTTGCATGGGAGGTCCATGATAACAACACTTCCCCTACAACGGCGGTCCATCTAATATCATCATCCCTTTTCTTCATGTCCGGTTGAGAAATCATGTTCCATGTGACCAAAATAAAGAAATTAACAGAAGAACCCCTATGTGTTCTACCTTAGTCAACTATGCGGTCTCAATGCTGCACAACCACATGTTTTAGTCTTGTTATGAAAAGATCTTCAACATCGAGATCCTATTAACTAGAACCTACTAGATGATTTATAAGACTCTACCTCATAATATCCTCTACCATCTTGAGCATCATAGAATCAATTTAGTATAAATATATTCATTAGAATCTCAACCTCTAACACCATAACATAAGTGGGAATGAAAAGTGGTACCACACTGGCATGGAAGTATTTGAAGAGACCCTACTCAAACATCTACGTAAAAATCTGGCTATCTCAATTATTGTTGAGGTATTATTGTGTAAGGTCATTAAAACTTGTATCATACTCAGAAAAATTCATCCCTACCTGCTATATCTCCAAAATATAATGAATCCTAACTGAGAGAAAACATGAGGGTAATACTCTTCACAAATCAATGATGTATGTATTTCCATGAGAGTGTCGAATCCTCATGGATCTATGTGAATAGATTCAAATAGAGCCCAGATACTTAATGGAAGACGCTGGATTCTAGTGATACCACCTGATCTATTAGGGTCTAGATAATCCTCAAAACATGGATAACCAACTATATCCAATTCTTCGCTATATAGGGATATAGATCACTGTAGAATCTTTGTGGAATTTAGCATTGGAACTCACAGAGTATGTTAATTCTATGAAAATACTCAAACTTCTATTATGGAATTATCTGTTTCTTGATAGGCAGGAGTGATTCTACCTTTCCACCTGGGGAAAAGATCTCATGGGACGAAACTTTAACTGTGGCCTCTTCCCTAATCAGATCATTTTCATGATCCAAAATTTGTTACTTAGATAGTTTTCTTCAAGGAGGGATCCTAAATATTTTATCAAGATGTACCCTAGTTAGATGATCATTTATATATGGGTATTTGAAACAATAGGTACATTAAAATACTCAATTCTTTTTGATTCATATACCAATTTTACCTACAACCGATGTATCTGTATGTGAGTCGAAAAGTAAGTACTCAATGTCATGGTGAATGGACACGTCATCCACCACACCATATATGGGTTCCATGGACTAAACGTCCCACTAAAACACTTTGAAATGGTTTCTATAATTATGAACCAAACCTCCCAATTTGACAAAATTTTAGACATTATATTGAGGATGAACCACCTATAAAAGCAATCTGTCACAACCTGACCCAATGGTGCTCGAGCAGCAAGTACCCCAAGCCTACCTCTATAGGCCAGTGATGAAGACAAGATATGAAATGAAAAACAAATAAAAGAGGCCCAGGCCTATGTACCTATATACAAATACACACACCCATATCAACAGTTAAGTGAAGAGGAATAATAATAAAATAGAAAACATCAAGAGAATAAACCATACATGTAAAACCATTAGGGGAAAACAAGAGTATGTCAATATAATATGAAAGACATAGGGGAAAAATAAATTTACAATAAGAAATATGTCCCAAAACTGAAAAAAAATATCAAATACTTAGAGATCCCATCTCCAGATCACCAACCCCTAACCTACGTACATAGTCTAGTTCCCAAGGGTATACCTATGCTCCTTTTTAATCCCCACTGACCTATTAATTGTCTATATAAGAGACAAGATATTTTAGAAAATACCATGTAGGAGATGAGTATATACATACCTAACATTAACCTCAAAAATCTAACGGAGGATAATTAAGACACATGATAGAAGTAAACAACATAACCCATATAAAGAGAGAAACAAAAGTCAAAAAATAGTATTATATAATCATAAAAGAAACATAGGTGATAGTTAAATGGGATCTCAATATCATAGTATAGAAAAAAAGTGTCTAACGTTATTTCTATAGGTCCATCAACATTTCCCCTCATCTTTTACATCTTTTCGAAGAAACATCGAAGCCAAGATACACCTTATAAATGCGTATGATAGTCTAATGGCCACATTCTATAGGTAGTGAAATAATGACTTGGTAAAATAGGAGGGATCCTCTATTATGGTAGAGGACCCTTGTCCTTAATTTTTAGTAAGGATCCACTATAGTGGTATAGAATCCATGACCTGACTCCACATGAGAGATCTACTCTAGTAGTAGAGTACATGTTCTTTGACTCCATAGGAGGGTTCCACTCTATTGGTATAGGACCGATACCCTGGCTCTGTAATAGGTTATAAATCTAATGGTAGAGTACCCTTGACCTGAATCCACTAGAGGGTTTCAATCTAATGGTATAAGACTTTTACACTAACACTATAGGAGGATTCTAATCTAATGGTTGATTACCTTTTCAATTAATCCATAGGAGGGTTCCACTTTAAATATGTATAAATAGAGGACCCATGGCCTATATTAGATAGAGTGTTACAATTTCCAGGTTAAGGATCCATGAAATGTCCCAATAGGAGGGTTGTAGGGTAATGATCTAGCCTTATCACTGCTACCATCAATTAGAACCTAAAGAAGATTTACAATTAGAACACCTTGAATCATTTATCCAAATCTACATTGAAGGAAACTAACATTTTCTATAATGAAAAACATTCAATATATGCTACCCATGAGAAAAAATCATAGTCTAAACAAAGGATACACAATAATTATAAGTTTCCATAAAAAATATTTGTACATGGTGTGAAATAGGACCCACCTGATTTGTGGTCCCACCATGCTTCCTGGATGTGTCCTTGGATGTATATGACCTATTTTCCATAGAGAAGATCACAGTGTGTAAATGTCTTATATGATTTTTCTAATACACAAAGGGTCTGATCATGTGATCCTAGTCATTCCATGTAATATTTCCCATTCACATGTACTCCCACACACGATGTTTCATCCCACATATGGTCATCCCCATGTGCATTTGTAAAATTGATTTTCCACCTGGAAAGGGTGACACAGTGTGCGGCTTAGGAAAATAGATTTTGATCCTTATAATTTACAAAACACTAGCTCTAAATACATATATGTTCTACTTGGTGCATGTTCTGTAGTGACTCGGGTTTTTACCTATAAAAATTTGGAAACTTTCGTGGAATAATTTTCAAGCCAGGAATAGAGTCGGCAGATAATTTCAGGGCCTAGATATCCTTAGGGTGGTGATATTAAAAATCATAAATATAAATTATCAAATTCACATAGTTTCTTTGGAAAATTGGTCAAAATTACTTATGGAGTCTCAGATATGAAATATGAGGACCGTGTTGCACTTAAAACATGGATTTTTATATAGGCCTGACATAAAATAACTACTAACAGGTGTAGGTATGAAGGCATGTTGGAGGGATGTCAAATGGATTTTATTGATTTAATAAAATGAAATTAATATCCCTAACTCTTAGTTTTCACATTGAATAGGGGAGTTGACCCCCTACCCCTGCATTGTAGAGATGAATGAAATGATGTGAAACCAAGGGTATGAGGAACATCAGATGTAACACCCGGACCCCAGTGACCCAGAGTCAGTGCATTATTTTAATACATTGGCATGATTACAAAGAATCAAGTCCGAAAGGACTGATCAGTTTAGCTATCTTGGAAAATAGATTGCATACATGAATGTTACATTACACTTCATAACATACAAAAAAACATAAATAATATATTATGAATGCCATTATTCCCTTGTCTTAACCCTGCATATCAATCACAATATAGTTCTTGGAATCCTTGGAAAAATAAAACATATAAAGGGGTGAGCTCAAATGCTTCGTAAGGGTAAGAAATACATCAGAAAATTTCATAAATAAGCATAAACATTTAAGGCAATGTATAAATAAAACAAAATCTTTTTAAACATAAAATTCAACATATTATGGAAACAATAAAATGAAATAATTCCATTTACTTATTCACATGGATATTCTACTAATCAAATAATCACATGCAATATCAATAACCACTTTCATAATGATGGAATGCATAATGCCAGACTATCATAACCACATAGCCAAGGCCTCGTTCCAAGAATACAAATAATATTTTGTCAAGGCCTTGTGCCAGGACACTAGTTTTTCTCATTATACCTACCAATACATCTAGGAGCTATAGCGGGCTCCACCCATCACATATTAAGTCCAATGCATTCTCATATGAAAAGGTTTAAACATAACACAAACATTCGTATTAAAACAAGCATAAAAAATGTCAATAATTAATCTATAAACCATGAATGGTATAAAAATAGCACATACATAGTCAAACATATCACAAAACCATCAATAAAATATGGAAGTTTTTTATCATAATAAATCAACTTCAAATAAGCTGAAAATCCATCAAAGGATGTTGACATAGATGAAATCAGAACTCTTTTTAGAGAAATATCTCTTTCTATTTTGAAATCATTTGAGATTCATATATTTATCAAATAAAATATTTTCTTTCAAAATATTCTTATAATCTTATAAGGGAAGCTTCGAAGACTTTATAACGGCTGAAAATAGCCGCACCCACCGTATAAGTTAAAAAAACATTCTTACCTCAATTTTTTCGAAAAGGATAAAAAGCACCTTGTTTTGAAAACAGCGGAAAGATTCCTTTATAAAATTATTATAAAAATTCAAACAAGGGTATAAATTACTTTAACCCATATTCTGTAAAATAGTAGGAATGATTTGAAATACACTTTCAAGAAACTTGGATGCAGATGATAAAGAGGTCCCAGTAGATAATTATGTATAAACAACCTCGGATAATGAAGAGATTGAAAAATAAACCATACGTTGTACTTTTACTTGGTTGGGGGTAGGTTAACCTCCTGTATAATGGTGAAATAATTGTTATTAAATTATAAAATAATCATATACATTCATATGATATCATATATGATCTTTTAACATTTCTTTGTTAATAATATCTTAGAAATATCGTTGTTTTGGGTGTTAACTTACTAGTTTTATTTTATATATTTTGTTACGTAAGTCATGGTTGTCATGGATAGGTTGTATCTTATTCATATCCATAATTATATAAAGTACTTAAACATTATTTCTAAATCATCAAATGATAATTATACTTGAATGGATACGATAGAGACTGAATCTCATCGCGTTCGTGGAGACGGTAGTCCGTACGTACGCACGAGCGACAATATCATTCTTTTGATTGTAAAATAATATATAATTGTATCGTATATCATATATACAGAATAATTATCATGTTATATTTATTATTTACATTAATTACATATCATTATTATACCCTTCCAAATAATAATGTTTTGAATAACAATTACACCACGACGTGGAGACAGTAAGCCGTACGTACGCACGTATGGTGACATGTCATTAAAAGGATGGATAGAATACTGAAATATGGTTGTAACATGTTTATAATAACATAAAAGTATATATAATATACTGGAGTTATTATTTTAGAATGTTAGTAAAAAGAAAGAAGAATTGGAAGAAGAAAGGAACTTGAAAAAGGGTGGTGAAATCATTACCTCTTCTTCAGGTTCTTCCTTTTGATTTGATCAAAAGGCCACCATAGGTTGGCTTTCTGACTAAAGTAAGGCCTCTACGATGAATTAAGGGAATTTTATAGAGCATTTGGGCAGGGTTTGGCCGAACCAAAAGGCTTTTAATGTGTGAATTAGTGAGAAGGGGGAGTGCCCTTTTATAAGAGGGGTGAGGGGCACCTTTGGAAAAGATAGAAATATTATTTTATAATAAATTCATATTCGGTTTCTAATGGCTCCAAAGTGAATTATTTAAATTTTAAGGTGGGTATGAGTCAAAAATCACTCAACCAATAGAATTTAGATAGGTTTGGGTCACTATATTATCCTTATCTTTAAGTATTAGCTCTTAGTTAATTAGTTTCACTTTTACAATGTCTCTTTGTATTTTTATATTATATCATTAATAAACTTACTATATACATCCTAGAGACCCCCAAGTGGTCCATTAATGATACACCTATCATGATATAAGTCTCTTGGAAGAAACTTAGATTTTTATGAATTTAATATCAATTAATAATATAATATTTTTTTTAAAACTCTTTATTTCAATTTTGACACTATTCAATAATTGATTTTTGTAAAACTCATAACCGAATTATTACTTTGAAAAAAGTTAATTAAATCAATATTAACATTTAATATTAACCTAGAAAATTATTTTTATTTATAAAATGTCTCAAATTAAATTTATTTGGGTATTTATATTATCAATTATTCTAATTTTTCACTATTATGTTAATTACTTCATCACCATTGTGTCATATATAAATTACATTATTTAATGTCTATTTTTTTTTAAAAAAAATACCATTATGTAGGATATCGTTTTATCTTTTTAATGAATATTTATAGTCAAAATTACAACATATATAACCCTATGTAATAATTGGTTTACTAAAAGATGTATGCTTGTGTCATTTTTGTAATCATTTTAACTTAATTAAAATAAAGTGTCCCTATCACTAACAAGTGGCTCCATGGAGTCCCAAAATCGACCCAAAGAGGCCCATGGTCAGACATGTATCAACAAATAAGGTTAGGACACATTTTAGGGTAATTTATTATTATTATAATATTATTTTTAACCCTTATTTACCGGATTTACCTTTTAACCATGGTAAATAAAATATTTACCGAAGTAATTATTCTAAATGTCTAAAAATAAAAGTTACCTATTTACACAATTTTAACATCATGATTCCAAATATGGAATCCATTTTTCCAAATTCAAAACACATAAGTGGCAGAAATTAATTTAAAATTAATTCACGTTGTTAAAACAAAAAGCGTGTTTTTAAGAGATAATAAATATCAAAAGATTGACACTTGTTTATGTCCGGTTTAATTGTGAATTTTTGTCCAGTGACCAAAATTGTATTAAATGGTAAAAATATATTCTAAATATACTTAAAAAACACTAAAATTCATAATTTATCAATATTAATTATTTTGATTAAAAAGTAGTTTTTAATTAAAATTTAGTAATTTTCACTATTCATCAAAATATGAAAGTTATCCGAAAAGTACCGAAATTTCACCCTAGGATAATTTTGATATTAATAATCCAAAAATGAAGTCCATTTTGAGAGATAGAATTTATAAAATTTCAAAAAGTAGGTATTACTATTCACAACGACTAGTTTGATTGGTTGTGGTGTGTTAGAACTCGATATTGCGTACAACACACGCTATCACATTATTCAAAGAGAAGCATACCGTAGAATCTTGGGCTGTTACATTGTAAATTTTTTTTTATGTCCCCATAAATTTATTTAGTCAAATTGAATATATAAAAGTTTAAAATATTGGATTTAAAAAGGAATCACTATTAATGTTGGTAAAAGTTCATTTTTGAAAAATACTTCTTTTATCTGAAAAAAAGGAATTTGTTCTTACATTATGTCTAAGAAACTTATAATATGTATTCTAAAATTATAAGGATTATATAAAGTTTAAAATTTAGTCAATACTATTCATAACCTCTTTTGAACGTCTTGTTTGGTAAGTCATGGTGCGCTTTAACTCAGTGTTGCATGTAGTGCAAGTTATTGAATTATTTTGAAGAAATAACACACTATGAAATCTTGGGGTGTTACATCAGATCTTTGATCTTGATGAAAATGACTCCCAGATCATGTTTTAGTGATTCTCAATCATTGTTTAACCCAAAGATTCTAAGTTTCTACATGAGGCGAGAAAATTTTATATTTAAGTCATGATTCCCATTTTGATGTGTTTTTATGGTTTTAGATATATATTATGACTGCTAGAGATTCCCTTGGGGTTAATGTAGTGGTTTTATTGGAAACTGGGAATATTCGAGAGGTGCATAGTGAATTCTAATTCAGAATTCCCGATCACACGGTGAGTAGTATAATGTCACATGCTATGTGTGTTTCCCATTGAAGGAAGATTATTTTTTTGGACTACTTTTCATGTACTATGGTTATATTTCTAGTAGTAAACCTAGGTCATGTGGATGAGGGACATATCCTAGGGTAGCTATTTCTAGGGAAATGAAAGTGTTTAAATAAAAAAAATAATACCATGGAATAGGGTGATGGACATGGGAATGACCAAGTGGAATGAACATGAGTCTGGTTAGCTGAGACAAACCATGTAACAGTGGTACACCCCATGCAAAAGATACTTCATGCCGATTCTTATGGGGAAATACATGGCCAGGGGAACAAGTGAGGTGAGACATGTCATTTACATCAAGTTCACACTATTTAATCTCACATAGACATAAAATATATAGTGAAGAGAACATTTTTAGAGAATCTGGTTTTCCATGTCTGACTTAGGAAAATTCCAAGGAATATTTTCAGAGTTTGGATGTGAGATAGAGCCTGATTACGAGGCCTGGTGATCCTAGAAATAATTTTTATAAAAACATTAAATATCTTTTTATTGTGAACATACATTTTTTGTAAAAAAGTGTGTAATTTCCCATAAAAAATAACTCATATAAAAAATATGAGACCATGGTTGAATCTGAAACATGAATTTTACCCAAGGCATGACCTAATGTTGGCCTATGCGAGATGTTCCAATGAGTTTTTCATTGGTGGGTGAATTGGATAAATTAAATAATTTAATTAGTTTATTTAATAACCCTATCCCAAATAACTCACATATAGAGACTCAAATGGGAAATATGAGACCACCGTTGGGTTCAAAATTAAATGTTTACCCTATACAAGACCTAATGTTGGTAGGCACAAGATTTCTGGTAAAAGAAGCTATTAGAAGGTGCGTCTAATTAAAATAAATAAAAAAATTATTTATTTTTAATAAATTGAAATAATTGGTTTTCCTCTATAAATATGATGCTATGAAACATCTCCTAGGGTAGTAACATTACATTGGGATCATTGAGAAGATATTCGACCCTACATAGTTGGCAGATTAAAACTGGATGATGACCTGTGATCTGATTGAGGATAATCAACAGGAGGCCGACACAAAAAATACCCTTCATTTCTAAGAGATGCATTCTTCACCAATTATACATCCATAATAGATGTTGGAATTATTAATTATTTTTTATGACCCTATGATTAAAATATTGTAGTAGGTATTATTATCTTATTTTTATTATATTATTTTATGTCCTTCGCATGAGCCCCATAGATGAATTAAATTTATATAATTAGTTTTATTTGTTCCCTATTCCATGTTTCTCTCCCCAGTTTCCCCACTATGAAATTGTTGTCCAGGAATGCTTGACCAGTGATGTTAATCACCTTTATTATTGGTGCCTTTCTCCAACTATTCTTCATGTTCTTCATCAATGGACCTCGTGGGGATGATTCTACTTTTTTAGGGTTTGTTTAACAGTGTTCAAACCATTAGATTCATGATGATAGCACGAACGTCACACAAATTGATGGTTTGTGTAAGGATTTATAAATATGACAGATGTTATTTTTTTAATAGAATAGATTAGTTCTATAGGTGTGTGTTTGTGATTGGAGGTGGTTTAGAATTGGTTCAGTAATCCCAATTTTCCTAGTTGAAGTGTAGAAATGACTTGTGGTGCGATGAGATCAGTTCTGAGTAGAGACCCTGTGCACAGTATCATAGCAAAGGATGCTCAGAAAGGATGTGATGGTGGCCAGACTCAAATCATTTATAAGGTGTTCAAATGTGGAAAACATGATGGGTGTTAATAATTATTATTTTTAATAATAATAACAATGAGGAGTTGATAAAAATTAAATGAGTATTTGTTACTGTTGTTATAAATAATAATAATAATAATAATGGTGGCATAAAATGTGTTCATGGTTAATTAAATTAAATTTTTGTAATTTAATACGAGGAGAACCATGGATAAATTATTTAATGGAAATAAATTATAATAATAAATGAGGGTTTTTATTATCACACTATAAAATTGATAATAATAAATAAGAAATAAAAAAATAATAAATGAGGAAATTTGTGAAGAGGGGAGTGCCTAAGGCTGGGATTTTTGCAGGGGAAATGGGGAGATTCAATCCCACATTTGTTATATTATTATTTTTATTATTAATATACAATATAATAAAGATAAAATTAAAAAATCTAATTATAATTAATTGGATAAATGGTGGCCCATACAACTTGAGAATTGGGGGGGGGTGAATCTTTGAGAATATATCTCCTGGATGAGATTTTTATAAAATTAAAATTGTAATAATAATATAAATTATTATCATTATTATTATTATTTATTTTCACTACCAAAATTTGATTCTTACATAAATTCTGTATGCAGTATCATACTGATGTTCTGTCAGTGATAGCGTGACCCTGAAATAAATATGGTCATTTTATACCTCAATTGGATACCTTTTTCTAACTCACATATTGGGTCAACCAAGCACCAGGAATATTAAAATTATTATTATTATATTGAAATCTTTTATCTAATGTATCTTCTGTGTAAGTTTTCAGAATGACTAACCATCAGTGATGTTTTAACCTCGAAATCTAAGAGGATGTTCCAAGAACAATATTTTTTATCAAATTCTGACACGTGGATTTGGTCCATGACATGCCATTGGAGCATGATGGAGTAAAATGTGATGTTTTCACTAGGTGTTCGAATGAGGAAAAGGAAAAGAATATCTCAAGAATTTTTCCATGGGGACCAAAAATGTGTGATCTTTATGAAAACCCATGATCATTTGAAGAGGCATATTAGTGAAATTATGTTTTTTCCATTGGGACAGATGACTAGTCTGGTGTTTTCTTCATGGTTTTGGACAAGATATGTCATGTAGGCCCCCTATACAAAATATACTACTACATGGGTAGTGAGACATGTACTGAACATATAGCGGAGTGGAACCACATGCTGTGTGGTTCCCCTCACATGCCATGTAACCCTTGTTTCATTTTAAGTAAACCACACGATTCTGTATCTTATTTGACTGGAATCGGATTTTGGCCCTTGATTTTCCTATCCTAAGTTTTTTTCACAGAGGAGATGATGGTTCCCTCCGTTTCGGATTCCAATATATGATGTGGAATATTTTAGCATGATTTATAGCTAGTTGACGCTCGAATATGGAATTCTTCATGAAATATCACTAGAAATATTCCATGTAGACCCTCTAGAAGGAATTGAGAAATGGAGTCCCCAAATCATACTAAGTTGAACCTCTTTCAAAGATGGGAAGTGGATCCCTTGAGAGATACCATGTAGACACTCCTATAGAGCTGGGCAGTGGTGTCCTTGACCGATACTGATTAGACCCTCTCGTTACGACTTGGTAGTTAAGTCTTCGATGGTTTTTAAGTAGAACCATTAGAAGATATTGGGTGGTGGAGTCCTAGACGGTTTCCAGGTAGACCCAATAGTTGTTAATGGGAAGTAGATTCCTCTACAGGTATTGAGTTAACCTCCATCATAAGAGGGTAGTGGAATCCTTGAAAGGTACCATGTTTACCCTCTAACATAGCTAGGCAGTAGCATCCTCGATGTCTTATAGAGTGGAACCCCTTTGATGTACTAGGTCACATGCCTTCTACTTTGAGTTTTTTTCCTCTTGTTTATGAATCAAAATTATGAGGTATGGTTAGACTTGTAAAATTACATATGTGTAATCATGTGGGATTATGGGCATCATTGATGGAATTTTGGAACTGTTGGCTACTCTTACTCTTAGGATGAGTTATGAAACGAAGATCTCCTTACACTACTATTTTGGAATCTTTGACTGAGCATATATATCTATCCTCTATATGTATCCACAAATTGTATTTAGACACTCTATTTCCATGATAGGTGAAGTTTCAAAGGGTATTTCCATATTAATTTCTTGTCTATATTCTCAGGTTTGGATGATCATACTCTCCTACTATAGGCACCGAAGACTCAATGAGTAGTTCATCTACTCACAGTGTCATGCCCTTTGTGTTTGGATGATTTTACCCTCACCATCTTTTTGAGTTAAGTTGTACTCTTTCAACATAACTTTTTCTTTATACTATCTTTATCTTATATTTTATATCTTAGTACAACCCCTTAAACATATGTGGTGCCTTAGTGGGTATGTTTATACTCACTCTTGCATGAGATTTTCCTGTACATATTGTGTCTTATAATGAAAACATACAGGTCCACCATGAATATAGGTGAGCTTATGGATACTATATTCTTAAACCATGTACGGTGGTTGTAGCTTGGGATTCAAGAGCAGGGATCTCTTTCAGCTATTTACTTTTCCATTTTTCTATCATGTTGGGAAAAATTTCTAGTTGGGATTGTATTTTTCACCTTTAATTTTTAGTTTAAATTTCCATAATTTTGTACTATCTAGATGTTCATGAATGACTGGTTTAATTTATATTAGTGGTTCATATTTTATTATTTCCGTCAAAACTTTTTCATTGAATCATTTTTGTCTGTGTACATGTAATTAGGGAAACAACTCCATGAGTTAGTTATGTCTTTCGTGCTTGTCGCCACCCCTAGCCTATGGAGGTGATCTTGGGGTAGTTGTGGATTGAGCCCCCACATGGGTGGGGATGTGATAGTCTGGTATAGGAGAAAGTTCCTTTATCAGGATTTTCATAGGACATATACCCTTAAGATTATTTGTTTGGGTTTACTAAAATAGTTAAAAATTGTCTCATGTGCGGCTCTTAGTCTTGGGAATCTATTAATAGTTTGATAAACAAATTATCCATTCACCAGGTTGCTGACTATCTGATCATCGACTTGGAATTCCATGTTATTTTTTTTCTGAGATTAATGGTACATTTATCCCATAATATATATTCTTTGTCTGTCCTTCATGATTCATATCCCCAATTTTGTTGATATATATATATATATATATATTATATCATCTAAACGTGGTGATCCTTGATAACTTTTATAATGCCTTCATGATGATAGTTAAATAGGATACCGGCTTCGGTTCATGATGAAGATCCGATGAGCGATGATGCCCCAGTTCATGGTCCATCCCACGATCCCATTCATAGAGGTGGGTACGTATTAGTGCCTCCGTTAGTCAATTAGTAGATCATTATAGAAGAGAATGTTGGGGGCGTGCATAACATTAGAGAGCTCTGTGAGTTCTAGTGTCCGAGACCTCTAAGATTCAATGGTGATCCAAATCCTCAGGCAAAAGAGGATTAGATAGAGTCGATGGAAAAGAACTTTAGGGCTTTTGAAACCCCTATGGATCAGGTAGTTGCACTAGAATCTTGCCTCTTCCACAGAGAATCTATTCATTGGTGATGACTTGTTACACAAACGAACGATGATTTGACACTCTCATGTCTTGACTTCTAATATTTATTCCTTGAAGAGTAATACCCATACTTATTATTCTCAGTCTGGATGTAAGAAATTCTAGTGCTATAGTAGGGAGGGATGACTTTGGTTGAGTAATAGGTGACGTTCACATTCCTTATTAATTACTCCCTTGACATGATCCGAGACAGCTACTTCCGAACACAGAAGTTTGAGCAGAGTGTCCAAAAAGAGATCCGATCTAGTTTTGTGGCATTGTGTATTCCAACATATTCTAGGGAAATTTAGTGGGTACGAGTGACAGAGATATTTCTATTAGAGGGATTCCAAATAGCTGGAGTTTTAGTTGGAATCACAGAGTAGAGTTGTCTATAATTGATAACAGTCACTTGGCACTAGGACCTTGTAATTTGAGACCTTCTATTGAATTGACTTAGGAACATGGTAATAGGAATCACACATACAAGAGGTGCTTTTCTTATGACAGGAAAGGTCACATAGTGTGAGAATTCCCAAACCGACCTGCTGATCGGCACAGAAATATAGCAGATGGTCCACCATGACAGAGGAAGTGTTATGATCATAGATCTCTTATGAAAATATAGGGTGGTCCCTAGGGAGGCGAATCTAGTAGCGGAGTATGAGGAGCTATGGGTGGTGGATGTCAATATGATATTCTTCCACTACCACTAGGCAACCACCATCAGGCTCAGGGAGCTGTCTACTGAGGCCAAAAACAACCTCAGGATTTAGATGTATATGATCCTATATAGAAAGATATAATAATAGGTACACTCAGTGTGTCTTATACATATTTAAGTAGTAATTGTCAGACACTGTGTGAGGTACTATTTTTTTTCACTTCTTACTCGAGGTTTAAACTAAGATGAACCACTATATCAGTATAAACCAATGTTAGTGTAGTTTGATGTAGCTTCTAATTCATGAGGATGAGGGGTCCCCCCCCCTTCCAGATGTGTTTTTGAGGCATTAGAAAAACATTGATGGAAAGTCAGTTCCACCCAAAGTGGATTGTATCTAGGTGTGGTGAATAAGCCCCTCTAACTTGCGTGTTTGGGGAAGTGTAACAGGTTAGTTTGTGAAAAAAGAGGGCATGGTAAGGCCCAGTTGTTCATTTGGGAAACCCTTTATCATTCTTTAGTACCCATGTTCACATGGAGTAATTTTGTGTGGAAAATGATCAAGGAATACGTGACATAATTTGACCAAGATTTTGACTAATGAGGTAGAGGGATGATTTTCCCACTAAGATTCATTTTTGTGATGCAAAATATACCATAAAGGTGAGTTAGTGCCTCCCAAATTATATAATATCATGGTGTGGAGAATGTGTTACTTATGAATTAGAGTTCATGGTGAGGTTGTGAGATGGAGTGTTGGAGCTCGTCCTGATATTACCGATGGAGATTTTATTCATGACCCTTTTTTCTAGGGATTCCACCACTGGGGGTGGTAGATCTTCCTTTTTTGGTTTACTACCATTAATGATTGGCGATAACAAGTAGTGTATGCCACAATCCTTCTATGTATAGCTTCTCATGGGTGAATGAGTCTATTCACCTACCTTGTTTGTTGGTCCCCTTCTATGCTTAGTGTCAACCTTGATGTAGTAGTCAGTAGTTATTGCATACGGGTTAAGGTAGTTGAGAACCCATGAACAGAGTAATGTGACTCACTACCAAGAGAGGGTAGTGTCAGTATTCATCGTGATGATGTGGAGGCACTACCTTATGGGGTACATCGACTGTAACATCATGCATTACTGGATATCATTATGAGTTTCAACAGATGGATTTTCTGATGAAGTGAATGTTGTCATCCTTTTTCTGGGAAGAATGGTGATTCTGATCACATTATGAGAGGAGGTGATAAGGGAGTTTCACACTTCTCCTTGGGATATACAACATGGTGTAAGGAATTTTTATAGAAAATACATATGTGGGATCAATATCCAAACCTTTCTTCTTAGTTTTGATTTTTAGGGATGAAAATATTTAATAACTAGCATAATATAGAATTTTTGGTTTTTCAATATGTGACTTTGGAATATAATTAGTTATATTTTATGGAGATAGGAGCTGAGAAATCATGCAATTATAAGGCCCAGTGACCCCAAGATTATTTCTTAAAAAATATAAAGGAAATTTTTATTATGCACACATAGATTTCTTGAAGAAGTGAAATATCTCATAAATGGAGTATTAGATAAAAAATATGATTCCACAATTGTATCTAGTATGTGGATTTTACCCTTTCTATGACCAAATGTTGGTTTATGAGGGAATTTTGGATGAGGAATCCGTTGATGGTTTCATTAGATAAATTAATTTAATTAATTAATTTATGTAATAAACCATACCCAAATAACTAAAAGGTGTAGACTAAAATGATAAACCCAAGACCGCCATTGATTTCAGAATGCATCATTTACCTTAGACATGATTTAAAGTTGGTCGATGTGGAACGTGTGGTAAAATTAGCTATTGGTGGGTGAGTCTAATAAAATTTATTTATTTATTTATTTATTTTGAATTAAATGACCTAAAATTATTTATAATATAATTAATATTCTGTTCCAAATCATCTTGGTTAGCATTATAAACCTAGGATCATTGGGGGGGGACTTCCACCACTTCTTCATTGGAAGATTGAGACCGAACGATGACCATTGATCGATTGAGCTGAATCAACAGACGACAGATACTACCGATGACCTTCATCGCTAGAAAATGCTTTATTCACTAATGATTGATCCATAATCATTTTAGGACTCATCAATTACGGTTCCCCCCTTAGTGAAAATATTGATGCATGAATTTCTAGATGCTTTTGCTTATACGATTACAAAATGGTCCCCATAGATGAATTAAATTTGTTTAATTCATTTATTTTTCTCTATGACATGTTTCTAACCCTAGTTTCCCTACAATGAAATCGGTGGTCTAGTGGGGTTTTTCACCTTTGTTATTGGTTCTTTTTCTCCAACCATTCTTTCCATTATTCATCGTTAGACCATGGTGTCTTGATTTAATTTTTTTGTGCTGGGATTGAGAGTGGTCGAACCGTTAGATTTGTGAGGTTAGCATGAATGACATTAAAATAGACGGTTTGTGAACAAATTGATAAATGAGAAGAAGATTTTTTTATTGGACAAGATCTGTACTATGGGTGCGTGTTTGTGATCGGAAGTGGTTGGTGATCAGGTCAATAATCCTTATATTTCCAGTTTACATTCAGAAATAACGTGTGGCATAACAAGATCAATTCTGAGTAGAGACCATGCATGAGGTCTCATAAAAGAGGCTGCTCGATGGAGATGTGATGGTGGCTGGAATCAGATCTCCAATGAAGCAGTAAAATGTGGACAATGTGGTGGGTGTTAATAATTAATAATAATAAAATAATAATAACAGATATGAGTTTATAAAAATGAAAAGATGGTTTGTTATTATTATAATATTAGATAATAGTAGTAATAGTGGCATAAAATGTGTATGTGGTTAATTAAATTAAATGGTTTTAAATTGATATGATGAGAATGTTGTGAAAATAATTTATTTTAATTATGTTAGAATAATAAATGAGGGTGTTTATTATCACATCAAAATTTCAATAATAATAAACGTGAAATAAAAATAACAACAATAAAAGAGTAAATTTATGAATAGTGGAGTTCCTAAGTGTTGTATTTTTTATAGGGGTAATGCGATGGATTATTTCCCACTTATCTTATATTACTATTATTATTATAAAATATAACAATGATAAAAAATAGAAAACAAATACATGGATTTAATTGGGGAAATGGTGGTGTGTACAACATGATAGGGGTTGTGCCTCTTTGAGCATATCTCTCCATGGATGAGATTTTAAAAAAATATACAAATAATAATATAAATATTTATTATTATTATTTTTCATAAAAACATAGATTCTTCCATAACAACTCTATGTAGTATCTGATTGACATGTTGTTAGCAATAATTTGAACCTGAAATTAAGAGGTTCATTTTAAGAAAGATGTTGGATTCCTTTTTCGGACTTGTTCCTTGGGTCGATGATGTGCCCATGAGTTATAAAATTATTATTATTATGTAATATTTTATTTGATGTATCTTAATCACATTGTATTAGAATGATGAAATATCATAGATGTTTCAACCTTGAAGTCAAGGCGGATGTTTCAATACCAATATTTTGTATTTAATTTGTACTCATGGCTCGGGTTTATGAAATGAAATTTTTGCATAATGCTATGGAATATGAATTTTTTACTATGTGTTTGATTGAGGTATGTGAATATCATACATTGAGTATTTTTTTCTATGAGGATTCGACTGGTGTGATCCATTTGGCTATCCTGAGTGTTTTTCACTTAAAATGTGATATTTCCCTCTGTTATGGATTTTTAGATATCTTATGCAATGTTTGGGCATGCTACATGGATAAGTGAAACTCAATGATGGTGGTGATCATGTAAGATCACAAAAAACATTCCATGTAGACCCTCCCATAGATATTTTTAAGTGGATTCCTCCAAAATTATCGATTTGGACCTCTTATATAGCCGAGATATGGCGCCCATGCTAGATACCTAGTAGACCCTTCAACATATCTAGGTAGTGGCATGCTCGAAGGATACTGTGTAGACCCTACATTAGGGACGGGATTGTAGTGTCCACTACGGTTTCTAATTATAACCTCTAAAAGAGACTAGGAACTGGAGTCCTCGATGATTTTTGAGTAGACTCTCTAGTAGAGACTTGGGAGTGACGTCCTCAATAGATACAAATTTGAAACTCCTACATAGATGGATAGTGAAATCCACAGTTGATTTTCAGTTGAACGTATAGTATTGATGGGTAGTGAGATCCTAGATAGATTATAGAGTGGAACCCCTCTAACATATTAGGTCAACAGTCCTTTACTTCATTTTGGTGCCCACTCAGCTATGAGACACAATGACAAGGCATGGTTAGACTTGTAAGATTACTTCTGGGAAGACATGTGAGATGGCGGGAAACGTTGATGGACTTTTGGAAATGTTTTAAACTATTTCTTAGTATGATATGTGATATGGATATCCCATTACTCTATTTTTTTTAGTTCTTTTACTGAGCATATATATATATCCTTCTTCTATATCCACTCCTTGGATTTAGACACTGTCCTTCAAGGAGAGGTGAAGACACGTGGGGTATGCCACATGATTTTTGTGTTTATATTATCATAATTAGTTTTTTAATATCTTTATATATGATATTAAGAATCTATGAGTAGTTTATATACTCACCATGTGGATCCCCTTATATTTGGATGAGGTTTCCTTCACTCTCTTTTTGGGTTGAGCAATAGTCTTTCACTTTACCTTGTGTTACCTAATTTGTTTCTCTTCTATTGTATCTCTTAACGCTCCCCCTTCAACTCATGGGGTGTCCAACATGGTATGTTTATGCACACCATTTGATGGTATTTCCCCACATGTATCGTGTATTATACATATGATGAATAGTTTGACCAGGGCTATAATGAGCTTAGGGATAGTGGGTACTTGGACCACATACAATGGTCATAATATGAGATTTCAGAACTGGACTCTCTTTCATCTATTTAATTTTCCATTTTTATATTAGTTTGGTAAACATTTTTGGTTGTTCATTTATTTTTTCCCTTTACATTTTAAATTACTCTACTATACTTTTCTATTGTCTAGTGGTCCATGCTTGATTGGTTTACTTTATAGAAATGTTGTTTCTTTTATTCATTCCCTATGAACATTTTCATAAAGATGGTTGTGCATGTGTATAGGTACGTATCCAAAGGTCTTGCCATGTTAGTTATGTATTTATAACTTTTCTTTACCCCTAGAATATAGAGGTGGGCTTGGGTTTTTTCAGTTTGATCCCCAGCTTGGGACGGGTGGTGACAACACGACTGAGTGTCAAGGTGGGGTTACACACCATGTGGACCTTAGTGCATGAAATGTAATATTCTTGGAGAATTATTCCTAGTGTATCTCATTCTTCTAGACTATTATATAGGTCCATGAGTATCCTATCCTAACCATCATTGTTTTTAGAATGCGATGGTGGGCACAATTTTTGCCTATGACATGTAATAAGAGGTGAGGATGTGGGTCACATCGGTTAGAAATGTTTGTACCAGAATCAGTTGAGTGAGTCTGTTGGTATATCCTGTTATGGTTATAGTGTGGCATTATGTCCTCAACATAAGATTTTGATCCCCTCTATATGATGATCTTGGATAGAGTAGGTGTATCTCTCTAGGTAGGCTGGGGTGGTACCCTCTATCGTATCGTATACGTAGATCGGGTTCATGGTTTCTTCATGAGATACACTACATGGGAGTTGATCCACTATCTAGTAGGATATCTTATTAGTGCATGGGGAATCATCGGTTATATGTTCCAATATATTTTGGGTAGATTATGTAGTGTTTTTGGCATCATTGGGTACATGATTCTGTACTTAGCAGACAATTTTTTCGTAGGATTTTTTGTATCATTGACATTATAATACTATAATTTCTGAGATATTATAGATGGGTTTGTGGTGTCCCCCAGTGATTCTATGTGTGATACCATATCTAAGTGAGAACCTTTGGGTTACCAGTCTGGGTTCATGATTTCACCCAATAGACTTAGGTGTGGTCAATTATTTAAGATGATGTGGTCTTCAGGGTTACAGATTAGGTTCGTATTGTCCACCTGTGGTTGTGGGAGTGATCCCATATCTGAGTGATGTTTTTTTGTTTCCTATAGGGTCATATGAATCCCCCATCAATGATGGGTGATATTCCCAATTAGAGTCTCGAAATATACTGGATTTTAGTGTGACTTTTTTTAGGGTGAAGTCCGACAAGTGTGTTCTCTCTGATGCATGCCACATCAAATGGTGGGGATGTTCTATTAGATTAGCATTACCCAATGGAGTGGTATCTCTCGGATGGTACATCATGGATTACATATTCCTTCCCAATAGAGTGTATCTCTTGGAAAAGAGTCATCTAGGATGGTGGGGCTTATGGAGTGAGTTCTCTTTGATGATCATTACCTTTTGTTATTGAATAGAGTAGTGTGGCTAGATATGAGGTCAGGAAATCGTGGGGCTAGGTGTATGGAATGAGTATATCTGGAATGATTTTCGGTTTCCTTGTTGTTTTTTGTCACATATATATATGCTGAAAAACTATGTTGTTATAGCCGTATAGATGAATATTGGATGAGATTGAATTTCTCTCTCATATGGGTTCCCTCTAGCTAGGTCGATAGGACTATTAACTTTCAATTGATTTCTTTTGGTTTTGGTTATTTGGGGAGCCAACTGGGTAATGTGACATAAATCCCTACACTAGATTTCCCAATGTGTGTAGTGTCTTGTGAAGCTGATAGGACATCCAAAAGATTACCATGAGGACCCTTATCCTAAGGAGGTTAGTGAGCTAGGCTGACCGTGGTGTTTTTTAGGGCTTGACCAAGGTGATTTCTATATATTTCATTTTTACAATGATCCCCTCCTTCTAAGAAGGTTCTATGATTTTACATTTTTTTGGTGGGCTTATTTTTTTTCCTTTTTACTCTTTCGGTAGACCTATTTTAAAATCGTTACTGGATAGATGTATTCATGCATTTGTTTTCAATTTTACTACCACTATACTATTGATTAGAGATATTTGTGGGTTCATGTGTATAGGTACCATAGGTTATGGCCTCCCATTTTTTGAGATATGGCTACTTGGTGCTAGATGCCTACCCTCGACCCATTGGAGGTGGGTTTGGGGTAGTCTGGGCACTAAACCCATTGGGTTGGGTCAGGATAGAGTGAATTCCAACTCAAGACCATAGTTTATATGTTTCCATCTATGATCATGGTTTGGGTTACATAGCGACTATGTCAAATTGTTTTGGGTTATTATTTTTGGCAAGAAACTCATGTATTGGAGAAATGGGCAACCTATCCATTCACCAATGTCCTGGTAACTTTCTTATCTGCTCAGTATATTTAAAAACTAGTCATAGGGATATTTTGGTACATGATTAATATAAGATTGGGTTGTGGGACCCATGCACTTTTTGAGTCAGGTACCGAGATATACTCTTTGATTATGGTTTATCTTTATTTTATTTTAGGATTCCACCACAATGATATCTAGAGAGGGTTACATAGTTGGAGTATCATGACGATCCACCAAATGGTGAGGCTTTAGTGTAGGGCACTGGTCCCGAGGTTGTACCTCTGTGTGGTAGACCCGTAGATCCACCGCCCATTGAGAATTATGTTGTACTGAGATTTTAGGACACAGATGGTTTCTGGTTGAGTGCACTTCATGAGTTATAGAGGTAGTTAACTTCGATGTATTGTGGTGATATAGACCCCCACAGAGATAATGACTAGAATTATAAGTCACACAAGTGTCTTTCCTTGTGAGGACACATCATGATCAGATGTTGGCCCAAGTGGAAATTATTTTATAGGTATCCACCCATAAATGGTGGATTCTAGTTAAGGTAACCGATTGTGAGTTGATGATCACTTAGGCAGAGTTTGTGCAGCACTTTAGGGTAGATTTTAATCTATCCACGTTGAGATGAGTGTGTATACAAGAGATTATAAATCTTTTTTAGGATAACATGACCTTGGTAGATTATTTAAAAAGGGTCAAAGACCTAACATGGTACTCCTAGTATATGATTTGAGAACCTTTTTTTGAGAAAAAAATTTCAAGAATGGAATACAATGGGAGATTAGGGCATCAGTGGTAACTCTGTGCATTCCCACACCTACTGTTCTTCTTGAGGTTTACTTGGTAATTTAATTATTTCTGGATGAGTGGAATATGACTTTTATTACTGGTCAAATAGGATCTAAGACCTTGGTGTCTGGTAACTAACAATAGGTTTAGGGATTCGGGCGTGTGAGGCACTTCAGGAGATGATTCTTGGTTAGAGGGTTTGAGGCTCAGGGATTTCATTCCATGTTTTGTCAGCTGCTATAGAGGTAGTATTTGTATAAAGGGGTTCTGTGTGATGGAATATGTGGTGCAAGATTATGGATTGTACAGGGAAGTGGAAAAAGGTTCGGGATATTTCCATGAACACCCCATGTGGTCCGTAATTGGATCATGGAGATGGAGGATGGCGGTGAGGAAAACTATAGGCCATTGAGGCCCACGATATATACACACTGAGGATGATTCGAGGTACTATATGTCTCCTTTATACTTTTCACTGTGTTATTTTTATACACTAATATGGGGAATTTTTTTCTAGTACATGGATGAGGTTTTACACGGGTGAAGTGAGGTATTGGTACAACCATGTGATTGTGTTGTTTGATTTAGATTTATATGGAAAATAATGAGGGACATTTTCCCCCACAAAGACCTATTTTTGAGACAAGATTAAAATTGTGAGGAAAATTTAGTGCTGACCAAAGTGGATAATGTTGAGGTGTGGTGGATGAGTTCATTTGACTTGTGTGTTTGGTGAAATTTTTTATATTGGAGGTCTTAGAAGAGGCCCTAGTAAGTCCCAGTGTGAGAACTTGTGCAGCCATTTGCTACTCATGGGTACCCTCTCATTCTTGGAGTTCTATGGGTGTGATATTCTTGTGGAGGACATGGTGTAGATCATTCGGGGGTAGATTTGAACTACCAGGTTTTTTCAGTAGCTATGTCAGGTTAGTGTATGTGTGTGTTAGGGAACCCTGTGACCATATATAGATCAGGTGTTTTTGTTATCCACCTTTCATAGCCTAGGAGACATATGACTAATTTTTTTCATGATTTCATCCTAGTTTGAAGCAGACGTTGGGTTTGGTTTTTTATTTTGTGGTTCCCCTAAATGTGTTCTTGTTGGAAGCATGAAAACTCTTGGCGATCTCACTGCCATGGGAGTCCACTTGAGATCCAATTTATTGCTTGTTTAACCTTTAATATTTCCTTTCAAGGGAAAAAATACTTATGGTAGGGAGGAAATAGTGACTTGGGTTTTGACCATTAAGACATTGGAATATTTCTAGGAACATTTCCAAAGTTGGGTGTTGAGTCAGCGAGGAAATAAAATTCCCGCAGATCCCTAGTGTTGTGGTATAATCTATATTTAATATATTTTATCACATGTACACATTTTCCCTTCAAATGTGGCTTTATTAATATATGGATTCATGTATTAGAAATATGAGGCCACAATTGTGTTCATAACATGATGTTTTTCCTAGAAATGACGAAAAATATTCAACTTTGGGTTTGTGTTTGAGTCTTGTTGGTAAGGTGATAAAATAGTTTTATTTATTTTATAAAATTAATTTAATATCGCTACAACATTATGTGCATGGAATATAATATGAGATCATATACACCACTTTTGAGTGATGGTTGAACCAATGTTAAACCAAGTTATATACGGTCTGCTAATTTCTGATCTTGATGACAACCACTCTTAGATCATGCAACATTAGCTGCCAAGAAATGTTTTGAGCCTGATGCTCTAGTTTTTTTCTAGAAGTAAGAATATTTTATTTTAAAGTCAATATCCTAATTTTTATTCAATTTTTTAAGGTTTTATAGCTCTATTACATCTGCTTGATATCCACTAGGGGTTTATCTGGAGGTTTTGGCGAAACCGGGTGTGATCTGGGTGGATCATAGTGGATTACCATTTAAAATTCCTGATTACATTATGTGTAGTGAAGGGTAACACACCATATGTTCTTCCCATTTGGGGAAGATGATTTTTTGGAACTACACACCGTGTACTGGGGCTACACATCATTTAGTAAGCCCTTGTAGTGTAGCTGAGGGACATAGACAAGGGTGAAAATTTTACAGGACATGGCCATGTGGAAGTGCACATAAAGAGTACACATGCATGTGGTTTCATTTATGTGAGTGAGAAAGAGGCAACACCAAGAGACCGGTTATCTGAGATATTCAATGTACTAGTGTTACATTCCATGTATGAGACAAGGCTGGCTGATCTGTATGGGGAAAGACATGGTTGGGGACCCGGGTGAGGTGAGACACACTTTGTACATAATATAAACTCCTTGTAAGCTCGCATGGCTAGAAAATACATGTAGAGAAGGAAAATACTAGGTGTTAAGGTGGGGTCAAAAGTCCTATGGTCCTCAGTTGTTGTTGTTTACTATTCTTGATATTTCCACAGTGTATAACTCCTTCTTCTAGACTCAGTTGGAGGCCCGTGAGAAGACTATATTGAGAAGTTTTGTTCATGGAATGTAGTGGTTACCATAAATTGGTACATAGAGATGTGATGTCAGGTGATAATTTGGGTCACTTTTTTAGCGATGTTTGGAATAACAATGGTTGAGTGGGTCCCTCATTTTGTCCCTGTGAGGGTATATTGTGGTATTTTGTACTCACCACATGATTATGATCTCCTTGATAGGATGAGCTTGGACAGAGTTGGTGCATCCCTCCAGGGAGGCTGGGGTGGGATCCTATATTATATCATTTCCAAAGATTGGGTTCATGATATTGTTGTGACCTACACTACATGGGATGTGTTTTCTTATCTCTAATTAAAAGACAATAAAGTTTTTGGAATATTCGGTTATATGATCTCCTACATAGTGGGATGTTTTATTAGGGTTTTTGAAATCATTGGGTATACAGTCTCGTACCCATCATACAATTTATGTAGGGTTTATGATATTGTAGATAGCACGATCCCATACATTTTGAGTTATTCTATATGGATTTTTGGTGTCCCCCAATGGTTTTGGGAGTTATCCTCTTTTAGAGTAAGATATTTTGGGATACCAAAATTGGTGTGTGGTGTCCCCCCGTAGACCTATGTGTGATATCCTATATGAGTAGACATGATCCTTAGGGTTCTAGACTAGGTTCATGGTGTCCTCCAGTAGTTCTAGAAGTGATAATCTCTCTAAGTGATGAGACCTTCAGTGGTTCTATTTGGGTTAAAGGCATCCCTCACCTAGGATGGGTGAGATCCCCTATATGAGTATCGAGGCTCGCTGGGTTCCAAAATAATTTTTTTCACAGTGAAATATGAAAATCATGTTCTCCTGGATGTATACCACCTAGGATGGTGGGTTTTTGCGATCATCATAACATTACACAATGGGGTGGTATCACATGAATGGTCTAATAAGGATGGTAGATCTTTTTCAAAAGGAGCGTATCTCTCAGATGAGTTCCATTTGGTATGGAATGACTCATGTAGTGAGTTATCTTGGATGAGTGTTACCTTTGAGGTTTGAGTGGAATCTTGTGGTCGGCTATGAGTTCAGAAACTCATGAGACTCGGAGTTTGAGATGAGTATATCTTGGTTGATTTGGGGTTTCCTTATAGTGTCATCACATCTATTGGTTGAAAAAACTTGGGGATATATATATATAGCCAATGAATGGATGAAATGGAGTTTCTATCTAATATTGGTTCCCTCTTGTTGGGTTGAGAGAATAGTTTCCTTTTAGTTTACCACTTATCATTTGGGGTATTTGGGGTGCCTAATGGGTCTTGTTATACTTACCCCTTAAGGGTTGGGCAACATAGGTGGTGCCTTTTGTAGATGACATGTCATTTGTGGGATTACAAGGAGGACCCATAGAAGGTAGCTCATAGTGTGCTGGACTGATCGAGGTGTTTTCTAATGATTGGATGATGATCATTCTGATAGTTTTATTTGTCATCGATCCCTTCTTTCTGAGTAGGTAAGATACTTTTACAATTTTTTGTGGTCTTGTATTTTTACCATTTTATGATTTATATACTTCTATTGTACTCTAATTCTAGGATATATGTATTCATGCATTTATTTTTAGTTTTATTATCCCCGTGTTGTTTCATGTAGATTTTTGTGGGTGAATAAGTGTGTGTAATATAGTCTAAATGCACCAATTTTGAGATATTCTTATTCAAAGCGAGATTATAACCCCAGTCCTATTGGTGCTAGGCTTGGGTTTGTCATGGCTCGGGCCCCGTTGGGTCGAGACATGACATGTTCATCCTAGTACACATAGTGTAGTATGAATTTTCATAGAACGTCTAGATCTTCTCAACATGTTCCCAATCTAACTACATCATGAAGAATATTGCTATTTTTCTACTCCAATGTGGTATAAACCTCCTCTGTCCATTGATTCTAGTCTTTAAGTGGCTATAAATTGGGTTCTGATTCGTTTCTCGATGCCCATGTGCACTGCAATCACTCTTGGGACGTTTTGTTGCCTCACTGGATCTCTAGATACATAGTGGAATAACCATCATCCAAAAATAAATCCTAATACATCACACATTCATCAATAAATTCAACTCATTAAAATATATCAGGAATTTGGGGGACCGATCACACTTGTACCTGATCGAAAATGTCGAATCATGGTACCATAGACTAATATGGTAGAACACAAAACATTATATAGAGAAAAGTATAAGAACATGGGTGAAAAAATAATTTTAAAAACATTCTTCGCCAACTAACTAGATCGAGGATGTCCAAGGGAGAAATCATGATACAATAGTGTAAAATTGAATAAAAAAATTAAATATGAAATGCGGGTGCCTCCAAAGGCTTAACATAAATGCAGATCAAGGAGAAGGGATTGATCATGATGAATAATTTAATAATATGGGGGTACACAAATTATGAGTCCTACCTCAGAATGGATTTTGTGATGATGAAGAACACAACAACCAACAAAGGAGGAAGATCTGTTGTGTTGTCTATGCATCGATTTTCCTGATTTGGTTTTTTTCAATCACCTAATCTCAATTCACCAATGTAGAATGGGGAATACTACTCTCAATGATCTCATGGTTATGAAGATAGATCCAATGATTTTATATAGTATCATAATTATAGAGGATTTTTGTTTAGTTCATTTTAATTAAATAATTAAATTAACCAATTAATTTAATTTTAACTCGACTGCCAATGATTGCCTCTACTAGATGTCACATTTTTACCAACATTAGTTATTTGTAGGGTAAAATTCACATCACATATTTAAACATTGTCTAAGATTTTTTATCTGATACAATGTTTATGATATGTCCCAATTTTCATTAAAAAATGTCTGCATGAAATATAAAATATATAAAATATATTTTTATAAAATTAATGTTAGGCACACTATGCCTCTGAACCATGCACCATCTATGTTACTGAAACCAAAAATATTTAAATATAATTAAACGTATCACGAAGGAAAATAGATTCACTATGTATTGAAACTAAAACAGTTTCTATTTTTCATGTGTGTTTTCAAGGTAAAATGACTAAATCTCCATTCAGTGGAAAAGGTTAAAGGTCTATATATCTTATAGAGTTTGTTCACAATGATGTGTGTTGAAAATTCCATATTGAAACAAGGGGTGGGTACTCATACTCTAAAAATTGTACTGATGATTTTATTAGTTGTTAATATATCAACATAATGTGGCACACATCATCATACATTGAGAAACTCAAAGTGTCCAAGAATATGGTTGAGAGCTATCCTGGTATGAGGATTAAGATACATTACTCTAACCGTGGTAGAGAGTATATAAATAAATTATTCAGTTATATTTTTAGGAGTATTTTACTTGATCAAATTTCACTCCTCCATATACACCATAATGGACTGGTATATTTTATAGGATGAATTCTCCTTGTAGATCATGATGTGGTTAATTATGAGTTGTATCAATCTTCCAATATCATTTTTTGGAAATGAATTGTAGACAACATTACACATAATAAAAATGGTACAAAATAAAGAATACGATAGTATGAAAACAAATTTTAGAGAAAAATGAAACCCATTTCGTCAAACATAAATGTTTTGGGATGTGAAGTGTAACTCCTTGACCACAGTTACCCAAAGTCAGTGTATTATTACATAACATTGGCATGATACAAGGAATCTTGTCTCGAAAGACCGATCAGTTTAGTAGCCTTGTAAGTACTCGATACATTCATAAGTTTTACATTACATCACGAAATAAAACATAAAAAAAATTTAACCCCTTTTGAACCAACATATATTCCTATCCCATCCCTAAAGGAAAACCATAAAATACTTCTTCACATCCTGGAAAAAATAAAACATATAAAGGGGTGAGATCAGATTCTCAGTAAGGATACCAATATAGCAGAAACATTCATAAATAAATATAAACATTTAAGGAAATGTATAATACTAAACAAGAGCCTTTTAGACATAAACTTCATAATAATATTTCAATGATAAAATAAAAATTATACCATTTACTTATTCACATGGATATTCTACTAGTCGAATAATCACATGAAATATCAAGAGACAATTTTATAACGATGGAATGCATAATGTCGGACTTCATAACCACATAGTCAAGGCCTTGTGCCAAGACTACAAATAAAATTTTATCAAGGACTTGTTCCAAGACACTAGTTTGTATCATGAGATATACCAATGTATCGAGAAGCTATAGCAGGCTCCACCCGTCACTTACTATGTCCAATGCATTCCACATATAAAATGGTTGACACATAACATAATCATTTGTATAAAAATTAGCATACTAAATGTCAATACTTTATCCATAAACAATGAATAATGTAAGAATAACACATCCATAGTCAAAAATATCAAAAAACCTTCAATATAATATTAATGTTTTGTATCATAAAAAATCAAATTCAAACAAGCTTAAAATCCATCAAAGGATGATGAAATAGATGAAATCATATTTTTTTAGAGAATTATCTATTTCTATTTTGAAAAAATTTAAAAGATATATATGTATAAAAGAAAAATTTTATTTTGAAAATATTCTTATAATCTTGTTTGGGAAGCTTCGATGATGATATAACGGTAGAAAATATCCACACCAACCGTATAAGTTAAAAAAGACATTCTTACCTTAATTTTGTCGAAAAGCTCATAAAGTACCTTGTTTGGAAAACGACAGAAGGATTCCTTTCAAAAAATATGTGTTTAAATAAGGGTATAAATGAATTTAACCCATAATATATTAAATAGTTAAAATGTTTTTAATTACATTTTTATGAAAACATGGATGTGGATGATAAATAGGTCGGAGTAGATACTTACATATTAACAACCTCAGATAAGTAAGGAGATTGTAGAATTAACCCTTACCTTATACTTTTCCTTATTAAAGGGTATGTTAACCTCTTTTATAATAGTAAAATAATTGTTATTAAATTATATAATAAATATATACAAAAATATGATATCATATATTATCCTCAAATATTTCTTTGTTAATAATATTTTAGTAGTATCATCGTTTCGGGTGTTAAGTGATCAGTTTTCCTTTATATGCTTGGTTACGTAAGCCATGTTTGTTATAGATAGGTTGTATTTTATTTATATCAAAAATTATATTAATTTAATAACATTATTTTTAATCATAAAATGAAAATTATTCTTTAATTATTACAATGTGGAATGAATCTCATCATGTTCGGGGAGACGGTAATCAATATGTACGTACGAGCGACAATATCATTATATTGTTGGTTAAGTCGTATGTAATTGGATGGTATATAATCTATAAATAATCATTAACATGTTATATTTATAATTTAAAATAGTTATACTCATTATTATACCCATCCAAATAATGAAGTGTTTGAATAACAAACTACACAACGACGTGGAGACGGTAAGCCATACGTACAAACCAATGGTGACTTTGTCATTCATATGATGGATAGAATAATGAATATTTTTGTAACATTTTTATAATAACATAATAGTATATAGAAGATACTGGAGTTATTATTTTATAATAGAAACAACAAATAATGAGGAAGTGGAAGAAGAAAAGAACATGAAGGAGATGATGAAATATTTACCTCTTCTTCGGGTTCTTCCTTTTGATTTGATCAAAAGGGATCCTTAGGCTGGATTTATGACAAAAATAAGGCATCTAGGATGAAAGGATGAAAGTTGAGAGGATATTTTGGCTGGGTTTGACCAAGACTAATGGATTTGGAGGTGTGAAATTAAGAGGAGGTGAAGTACCCAATTAAAAGGGAGACGAGGGTCACTTTAGGAAAATCTTGAAATATTATTTTATTATATGATCATTTTCAATTTATAATGGCCCCAAAATGATATATTTAGAGGATAAGGTGGTTATGGGTCAAAAACATCTCAAAACATAGGTTTTATATAGGTTAGGTCACCATATTAACCTTATCTTTTAGATTTTACTCTTAGTTAAACAGTTCTACATTTACCATGTATCTTTGTATTTTTATATTATATGGTTAATAAATTTACTATAACAAGACAAAAGAACCCTCAGTGGTTCATTATTAATATATATAACCTTATATATTTTATTTGGCCAAACCTTATATTTTTAGGAATATTATATCATTTAATAATACAGAATTTTTTTAAACTCAATTATGTCAATTTGGATGCTATTTAGTATTTGGTTTTTGTGAAAATCATAACAGCATGATTACATTGAAAAAAAATATTTAATCAACTCTAACATGTAATATTAATCTATAAATTTAGTGTAATTCATCAAAAGTCTCAAATTACATTTATTTGGATATTTATAATATCCATTATTTAAATCTTTCATTAATAAGGTAATTACTACATCATCATTATGACCTAAATAAATTAAATTATTTAATGTCTAAAAATTATAAATAAAATACCATTATGTAGGAAATATTTTTATCTTTCTAATTAATATTTATAGTCGAATTTATATTGTGTGTAACCCTATATTAAAAATGGTTTAGTTATTAAACATTGAATTTAACTCTTTAAACTGTTATTTAAATAAAATAATAATAAATGTCCTAACCTAATTAATGTGGTAAAAAGGTGTAGAGACTCGAAGCTTAACGTACATAGATATTATATTACTTTTGAGGAATACTTAGTACATAAAAAAACACACACACACAAGGATCGTAATAGTTTAGTGTCTTTGGAAACTCGGAATATAATCTTCTAATCATGGTGGAAGATCTTCAACATCTCCCATAAAGATCTTCCTTTTTATACCTAAAAACTTTCTTTATATCCTGGGGAAAAGAAAACATAAATGTTTGAGCTTAAATGCTCTGTAAGGGTAAACAAAAGAAATATCAATCACATCATATACATAAGAACATAGCTTTTGGAAATCTTAACCTGCAAAAGAGCTCATAATATCATAACATGGGATAAATCATAGTAGTGAAATGTAATACCAATAATCATAACGTAAAACATGAAACTTTGTGGCATACACACATAATCATAGAGAATCATTTCTTTTTAGTCAAGACTCATTGCCAAGACTATCTTAGTGGACAAAGTCCCTTTCTGAACCGAGTCACCCTCGTTTCAGTACTGTTTCACTGAACCGGTATAACCTACCATTCCAGCCATGTCTATCTCATGAGATATAAAATCTTTACCCAATGCATTGGAGGGAGATATAGGTCCCACGCATCTCATAATGAAACCATTCTTATGTGTGCCACAAAATCATAAATCATACATCATTGCATAACCCATGTAATACAAATGGGAATATTAAACATCATGACATCATAAAACAATTCATATAAGAGAAAGGAATTCATAAAAATAATTCCATCACAACATAATCAAATAAATTTAATAATAGGGATAAGAACAGAACCCTTTATTATATTAGATGGAAAATAATTTTGATAAAACACTTGAACTCCATTCTTAAGGAAAATATCCTTTCTTCTTCAAAAACATTTTTCCTTTCTTAACATGTCATACAACTTTAAACTAAAATAAGTTTATTAAAAAATAAACTTGAAAACTTGTAAAGGATGCTTCTTGGAAATAATGTTTTAAAAATCCATTCAGGTTGTATAACTTAAAAAAACATTCTTCGTACTTTTGTTGGAAAAGTCAAAAAACTACCTCGTATGAAAAACGAAAAAAGATTCCTTTCATATTCTTTACTAAAAACTCACAGAAGGGTAAAATTGGATTTAAACTATTATAAGTGGATGGAAATAATATTACATATTGAGGAAACATGGATGTGGATGATAAAATACACCCCAGTAAATACTAAAGTATAAACAATCTCGGATAAAAATGAGATTGTGATATTTCCCTTACCTTAGGTCCGATTTGCTTCGTAAGTGTCTGAACCTCCTGTATAATGATTTAAATAATGTCATTGACTTATTACAGAATCGTATTCATTGTTATGATATCATATATGGTTCACTTATGACTTTATATTACCCGTTCTTTTGTAAATTCCATGTTAAAGAGCGTTTTGGGTAAAATTGTTTCATTTGTCGTCCGTGTTTTGACTTGTAATTTATTCATATGATTACTTAGATCATGATTAATTAATTCAAGAATATAAAACATGATTTATATATATATATTCAGAATATACATATATATAATAAATCAATAAATGTAAAGAAATACACCGTTCATGGAGACGGTAGTCCGTACGTACGCATGAACGCTGTTTTCGTTTCATTATTGAATTGAATGGAATTAAGTAGATGACATACATATAAATATACATAAATCCAGTATCATTATTATGTCATATATTTCATTAGTACTTATTATATATACATTATAATCATTCATGAATGGTTAATCATTGAGAATGAATCTCATCGCGTCGTGGAGACGGTAGTCCGTACGTACGCACGAGCGATGATAAAGTTCCCATGGTCGTGGAATTGTGTTGAAGTGTATGTATAATATTTCAGTATCAATATCACTTTATAATAATCATATATAGTTACTCATTACACCATTATACCCATCCAATTAAGGAGGTGGCGGAAAATAGATTACACCACGGCGTGGAGATGGTATTCCGTACGTACGCACGTGCGGTGATTTCCTTTTTCCGTAGGATGGATAAAAGGTTAATTAGAGTTGTTCCAGATTTATAATAACATATCAGTATATAATAAATACTGATGTTATTACTTTATCCTGAAAAAACTAAATAAGAAGAAGTTGAAGAAGAAATAAATTGAAAAAGATCGGTAATGGATATTACCTCTTTTTGACGCGCCTTTTCTTAGCCTCCACTTAAAGAAATAAGGATGGACTTTGAAGAATACCAGGACCTCTAGGATGATACTAGGGAAGTGGAGAAGATATTTTTCCAGGGTTTGGCCGATCTAGAATGCTCAAATCGGTGTGAGGAGGAGAGGGAGGAGGTTCCTTTTTATAAGGGAGGAGAGGGGCACCTTTGGAATAACTAAAAATATTATTTTATTATAAAGTCATGTTCGGTTTTAAATAGCTCAAAAATGATTTATTTTGAGGCTAAGGTGGGGATGGGTCGCAATCCTATTATACAATAGGATTTAGACAAGTTTAGGTTATTATTTTAACCTTATCAATAAGATTTAACTCTAAGTTAAATAATTTAACTTTTACCGTGTATTTTTGTTTTCTTACACTATATGGATAATAAACTTACCATAACAATACAAACGAACCCCAAGTTGTTTATTATTAATATATATATCCTTATCTAAGTCATTTGACCGATCCTTAGATTTTTAGGAATTAAATAACAATTGATAATATAATATTTGTTTTAAAAACTAATTTATGTCAATTTTGACACTATTTGGTACATGATTTTTATGAAATTCATAACAGAATGATAAGTTCGAACAAAGTTACTTACATCAACAATAACATGTCATAGTAACCTAGAAAATCAGTTTATGTCATAAAAAGTCTGAAATTACATTTATTTTGTCATTTATAACATCAATTATGTTAATTTTTCTTAAAAAGGTAATTACTGCATCATTGTTGTGTCATAAATAAATTAATTTATTTAAAGTCTAAAAATTACAAATAAAATACCATTATATAGGAAATCGTTTTAGCTTTCTAATTAATATTTATAGTATAATTTATCTTATGTATATCCCCATATTAAAAATGTTTTAGTAAATAAACTTTGATTTTAACTCTTTTAACTCTTCTTTGAATTAAATAATAATAAATGTCCTAATCTAATCCAAGTGGGCCTAAATGATAATAATTTACACTTAAGGTTGTTTTTGGTCGAGATAAACTTGTCCAATAGGATTAGGACATGTGTTAGAGTAATATTAATATCATTTTTACCCTTAATTACCCTATTTACTTTTAACCGTGGTAAATAAAAGTAAAAAGTTACTATTCACCAAAAATTATTTTCATCTCATTGAACCACATTTTACTTACTGACATCAACCGTGTCTCTCGGATTTTTGAAATTACATTCACAGAAGCGGTAAAATTAAGATTTATGAAAAAATTAATTTTTTTAACTACCACTTAGTAGTTTCACTATTCATCAAAAATTAATGTTTTTCAGAAAAATGCCAAAATTTCACCCTAAGCTATAATTGATATTCCGAATTAAAAAATGATTTCTATTTTAAAAAATTACCAACATATATGTTTCATTAATTATTTTTATAATTAATTTCCGGTGTCACAACAAATAGCGTGTTTTTAAGAGATAATAACTATCAAAAGATTAACACTTGTTTATGTTTGGTGTAAATGTGGAATTAAATTCAATGACCAACATTGTATTGAATTGTAAAAATATATTCTAGATATACTTTAAAACCACTAAAATTAATAATTTATCACTATTAATTATTTTGATTGAAAAAGTTTTTTTTAACTAAAATTTAGTAATTTTCACTATTCATCAAAATATGAAAGTTATCCGAAAATTACCAAAATTTCACCCTAAGCTAATTTCGATATTAAGAATCCAAAAATGAAGTCCATTTTGAAAAATAAAATTCACAAAATTTCAAAAAGTGGTTATTACTATTCATAACGGCTAGTTATAAAAATATTTTAATAGCATATCGTTTTTTAGTGAAACTCAGTATTACGTACTACACACGCTATCGAGGAAGGTCGCGATTACGTGTAATGAAAGGCAAGTCAAGGATGTGTGTTGTGCAAGCTCCTTTTGGTGTAGCGTACAACACAAGACATTAATAAAATTAAAAAGAATATTTTTCATAAAATCTTGGGCTGTTACATTCTAACCCCCTTAAAATGAATTTCGCCCTCAAAATTCGTCTGGGTTATAAATGGTTTACTACTCGAAAGCTTTTTTAATAGAAACCCACATCATAAAAAGGGAATACCAAAACCAATCATTAAAAACAAAAGTATGAAACGTAACGGTTACCCAAATAAACTAATCACTAGGTTTCCACGTAGGAGAAAATAGGTGAAAAATATGGATATGGAAGAAAAATCTAACCAACATGTTCTGATGAAGAGTGATAGAGAACATGGCTATGTAAAAGCCAGCAATCACAAAGACATATTTTTGTGACGATCTAAGGTACCATCTGATTCATCAGATATAATATCACTAGGACAACATTTTTGGTTTTCAAGATCATTTCCCTAAAGTTGATGAAATTGGAATTAGAAGAAATACTTTCATTATTTTGGTATAGTCTCACAGTTTGTCATTCTTTGGAAAATTTCCACTTCATCTCTTAAAGAAATGAAGTTGAATTTGTTATTTGTGAAGTGTTAGCAGATCATGTGATAGAATGACGGGTCATTCCATCTGTCTCAAACAAAAGGTTAGCAAAAGTTATTAAATATACATAAGTCATTCTATAGTGAGATTAATCTTATATGGTTCCTAAAATGGACTTATACTTCATATATCATACTGCTTAATATAATAAAACTAGTTTCTACTAAATAGGGACTTCTTGTAGGCCAGTGGTAGGAGATAAAGGCCAGTCGCACTTCGGTTGTGGGTTCGATTCCCACAGCCTTGTCCGACGCGATGGGTTGTCGCCCGTCCTGCAGGTTGCCCTTTTCTAAAACTATATTACTTTAACATCCCATCAATAATATCGAAAAAACTTCTATCCTTAAAAAATACTAAATTATGTCCAACATAATCCATTCCAATCTTCAGGCTTATCCATAATACTGCAGTCCACTCTCATAACATAGTGAAAACGATTACCTGAGATTTAACACCATCGTCAATCATAAGATATGTTTTGTTGGTCACATTACAAACATTCAAAGTCCTTAATCATGTATTATCTTTAATACCTTAGTGAAAACATGAATGCAGTTAAAAGTTAACTCCTTCCACATACCAAAATCCTCAAAATTCTATATACTCAAACCATGATATCACTTAGTCCTTATATCAATCATGAGCTCATGAATACTGTCAAATATTTCATTTTCTCGTTTTCCCTTCATTATGCGCATATCATCTTATTTCCAAAAAATATCTCAATCACTTTGAATACGACATTAGACCAACACATAAATATTCCAATACTTTATGATACCACATTATTTTGGAATCCCATTACATAAACACTTAATCATTCCACCACATCGTTGTCATATTCAACATCACTAATAGTGATCGCATGTGACTTCCCTTTGTCCTTTTCCTTAAGCGGTTTCTCATGTCGATCATCACTAGCCCTTGGATTAGGGCATTTATTAGCATAATGCCCCATTTCCTTGCACTTGAAGCATTGAAGTGTTGGTGGTGTGTTCTCGGCAGTGTTTTCTTTATTCACATCATTAGAAACCCTTTTTCCATTACTTTGACACTCAGCTGCTCGATGACCTTATTTTCCACACTTAAAAAATTTTCTAGTCCCTTTGAGACAATCTCCACCATGCTTCTTTCCACACTTTGTGTATAAGGAAACATTCATCTTCTTTTCACCATTATTCTGAGATTTCTCCTTGAACTCCATCGTTCGTTTCTTGTCAAAACCATGAGATGGATATGTAACACCAACTTCCATTTCTACCTTGATAGCACAACGCACAATTTCCTCATAGCTACTGAAGTCTCTTATAGCTAATGCCCTTCGAAGACTTGGTTTTAAGCCACTGAAAAATCGATCAACTTTACTTTCAGGTTGGATGATAAATCCAGATGCATACCTTGCAAGACTTGTAAAATTTACTTCGTATATACCAACAGATTCATCATCCTTTTGCTTTAGTTCAAGAAACTCCTTCTCCATCTTTGTTCGAAGAATACGAGGAAAGTACTTATTAAAAAATAAGTTCTTGAACTCGACCCATTCCATTGACTCAATTTCATCTCTTTACCTCGTATTCTTGATAAGATTCCACCATTGATCAGCTTCACCTTCCAAACGATATACTGCTAAGATGACATTATCATGTTCAGAACATTGAAGAACTGAAAATATATTTTCAGTGGTACTGATCCATTGTTCAGCAACAAGTGGATCCGAAGACCCACTGAAAGAAGGTGGACGTTGCCTCATGAAGGACTCAATAGAATATTGTTCCCTTCTCTGCTCATTTGGAAGTCCAGAATGATTCATAGCTTGTGTAAGTATAGCAATAAGATTTTTCACTCCATCTCCCATAAAATTTATTTGTTCAGGATGACAATCATTGCATTGTCCATTGCATTGATCAACACGGTTCCTTCGGGTTCCAGCCATCGTCTAAAACCCAAAAAGAATAGTGTGAGAGGCAAAACTCATGCTAGGGAAAACAACATAATAAAGGGGGAGTACCTTCAATATCTAACATCTTAGGTTAAATTCTATGATCATTAGCATAATTCTAGTACTATAACATAAACGTATACTTAACCTTAGGGACATCCCTAGACATACCTTAGAAATATATCTAGGGATCTCACTAACGTTTTCGCATCCTAGTTTCCAAAGGTTGACTAAAACTTTCCTCTGATACCAACTGTAGAGACCCGAAGCTTAACGTACATAGACATTATATTACTTTTGAGAAATACTTAGTACATAACAAAAACACACACACACAAGGATCGTAATAGTTTAGTATCTTTGGAAACTCGGAATATAATCTTCTAATCATGGTGGAAGATCTTCAACATCTCCCATAAAGATCTTCCTTTTTATACCTAAAACCTCTCTTTATATCCTGGGGAAAAGAAAACATAAAAGGTTGAGCTTAAATTCTCAGTAAGGGTAAACAAAAGAAATATCAATCACATCATATACATAAGAACATAGCTTTTGGAAATCTTAACCTGCAAAAGAGCTCATAATATCATAAAATGGGATAGATCATAGAAGTGAAATGTAATACCAAAAATCATAACTTAAAACATGAAACTTTGTGGCATACACACATAATCATAGAGAATAATTTCTTGTTAGTCAAGACTCATTTCCAAGACTATCTTAGTGGACAAAGTCCCTTTCGGAACCGAGTCACCCTCGATTCAGTCCTGTTTCACTGAACCGGTATAACCTACCATTCCAGCCATGTCTATCTCATGAGATATAAAATCTTTAACCAATGCATTTGAGGGAGATATAGGTCCCAATAATGAAACCATTCTTATGTGTTCCACAAAATCATAAATCATACATCATTGCATAACCCATGTAATACAAATGGTAATCTTAAACATCATGACATCATAAAACAATTCATATAAGATAATGGAATTAATAAAAATAATTCCATCACAACATAATCAAATCAATGTAACAATAGAGATAAAAACAGAGCCGTTTATTATCTTATATGGAAAATAATTTTGATAAAACACTTAAACTCCATTCTTGAGGAAAATATCCTTTCTTCATCAAAAGCATTTTTCCTTTCTTAACATGTCATACAACTTTAAACTAAAAGAAGTTGATTAAAAAATAAACTTGAAAACTTGTAAAGGTTGATTTTTGGAAATAATGTTTTAAAAATCAATTCAGGTCGTATAAGTTAAAAAAACATTCTTCATACTTTTGTTGGAAAAGTCAAAAAAGTACCACGTATGAAAAACGACAAAAGATTCCTTTTATATTCTTTACTAAAAACTCACCGAAGTGTAAAATTGGATTTAAACTATTGTAAGTGGATGGAAATAATATTACATGTTGAGGAAACATATATGTGGATGATAAAATACACCCCAGTAAATACTAAAGTATAAACAATCTCAGATAAAAATGAGATTATGATATTTCCCTTACCTTAGGTCCGATTTGCTTCGTAAGTGTCCGAACCTCCTATATAATGATTTAAATAATGTCATTGACTTATTAAAGAATCGTATTCATTGTTATGATATCATATATGGTTCACTTATGACTTTATATTACCCGTTCTTTTGTAAATTCCATGTTAAAGAGCGTTTTGGGTCAAATTGTTTCATTTGTCGTCCGTGTTTTGACTTGTAATTTATTCATATGATTACTTAGATCATTATTAATTAATTCCAGAATATAAAACATGATTTATATATATATATATTCAGAATATACATATATATATAATAAATCAGTAAATGGAAAGAAATACACCGTTCATGGAGACGGTAGTCCGTACGTACGCATGAACGCTGTTTTCGTTTTCCTATTGAATTGAATGGAATTAATTAGATGACATACATATAAATATACATAAATCTAGTATCATTATTATGTAATATATTTCATTATTACTTATTATATATACTTTATAATAATTCATGAATGGTTAATCATTGAGAATGAATCTCATCGCGCCGTGGAGATGGTAGTCCGTACTTACGCACGATCAATGATATCGTTCCCATGGTCGTGGAATTGTGTTGAAGTGTATGTATAATATTTCAGTATCAATATCACTTTATAATAATCATATATAGTTACTCATTACACCATTATACCAATCCAATTATGGTGGTGGTGGAAAATAGATTACACCACGGCGTGGAGACGGTATTCCGTACGTACGCACGCGCGGTGATTTCCTTTTTCCATAGGATGGATAAAAGGTTAATTAGAGTTGTTCCATATTTATAATAACATATAATTATATAATAAATACTTATGTTATTACTTTATCATGAAAAAACTAATGAAGAAGAAGTTGAAGAAGAATGAAATTGAAAAAGATCGGTAATGGATATTACATCTTTTTGACGCGCCTTTTCTTAGCCTCCACTTAAAGAACTAAGGATGGTCTTTGAAGAAGACCAGGACCTCTAGGATGATACTAGGGAAGTGGAGAAGAGATTTTGGCAGGGGTTGGCCGAGCTTGAATGCTCAAATTGGTGTGAGGAGGAGAGGGAGGAGGTGCCCTTTTATAAGGGAGGAGAGGGGCACCTTTGGATTAACTAAAAATATTATTTTATTATAAAGTCAAGTTCGGTTTTAAATAGCTCCAAATTGATTTATTTCTAGGATAAGGTGGGGATGGGTCTCAATCCTCTTATAAAATAGGATTTGGACAAGTTAGGTTATTATTTTAACCTTATCAATTAGATTTAACTCTAAGTTAAATAATTTAACTTTTACCGTGTCTTTTTGTTTTCTTACACTATATGGTTAATAAACTTACCATAACAAGCCAAACGAACCCCAAGTTGTTTATTATTAATATATATATCCTTATCTAAGTCATTTTTCCGAACCTTATATTTTTAGGAATTAAATAACAATTGATAATATAATATTTGTTTTAAAAACTAATTTATGTCAATTTTGACACTATTTGGTACATGATTTTTATGAAATTCATAAAAGAATTATAAGTTTGAGCCAAGTTACTTAAATCAACAATAAAATGTCATATTAACCTAGAAAATTAGTTTAAGTAATAAAAAGTCTCAAATTACATTTATTTGGGCATTTATAACATCAATTATGTTAATTTTTCTTAAAGAGGTAATTACTGCATCATTGTTGTGTGATAAATAAATTAAATTATTTAAAGTATAAAAATTACAAATAAAATAACATTATATAGGAAATCGTTTTATATTTCTAATGAATATTTATAGTCGAATTTATATTATGTATAACCCCATATTAAAAATGTTTTAGTAAATAAACTTTGATTTTAACTCTTTTAACTCTTCTTTGAATTAAATAATAATAAATGTCCTAATCTAATCCAAATGGGCCTAAATGATAATATTTTACACTTAAGGTTGTTTTTGGTCGAGATACACTTGTCCAATAGGATTAGGACATGTTTTAGGGTAATATTAATATAATTTTTACCCTTACTTACCCTATTTACTTTTAACCGTGGTAAATAAAAGTAAAAAGTTACTATTCACCAAAAATTATTTTCATCTCATTGAACCACATTTTACTTACTGACATCAACCATGTCTCTTGGATTTTTGAAATTCCATTCACAGAAGTGGTAAAATTAAGATTTATGAATTAATTAATTTTTTTTACTACCACTTAGTAGTTTCACTATTCATCAAAAATTGAAGTTTTTCAGAAAAATGCCAAAATTTCACCCTAAGCTATAATTGATATTCCGAATTCAAAAATGATTTCTATTTTAAAAAATTCCCAACATATAAGTTTCATTAATTAATTTTATAATTAATTTCCGCTGTCACAACAAATAGCGTGTTTTTAAGAGATAATAACTATCAAAAGATTAACACTTGTTTATGTCTGGTGTAAATGTGGAATTTCATTCAACGACCAACATTGTATTGAATTGTAAAAATATATTTTATATATACTTTAAAACCACTAAAATTAATAATTTATCACTATTAATTATTTTGATTGAAAAAGATTTTTTCAACTAAAATTTAGTAATTTTCAGTATTCATCCAAATATGAAAGTTATCCAAAAATTACCAAAATTTCACCCTAAGCTAATTTCGATATTACGAATCCAAAAATGAAGTCCATTTTGAAAAATAAAATTTTCAAAATTTCAAAAAGTGGTTATTACTATTCATAACGGCTAGTTATAATAATATTTTAATAGCATATTGTTTTTTAGTGAAACTCAGTATTGCGTACTACACACGCTATCGAGGAAGGTCGCGATTGCGTGTAATGCAAGGCAAGTCAAGGATGTGTGTTGTGCAAACTCCTTTTGGTGTAGAATACAACACAAGACATTAATAAAATTAAAAAGAATATTTTTCATAAAATCTTGGGCTGTTACATTCTACCCCCCTTAAAATGAATTTCGCCCTCGAAATTCGTCTGGGTTATAAATGGTTTACTACTCGAAAGTTTGTTTAATAGAAACCCACATCGTAAAAAGGGAATACCAAAAACAATATTTAAAAACAAAATTATGAAACGTAACGGTTATCCAAATAAACTAATCACTAGGTTTCCACGTAGGAGAACATAGGTGAAAAATTTGGATATGGAAGAAAAATCTAACCAACATGTTCTGATGGAGAGTGATAGAGAACATGACTATGTAAAAGCCAGCAATCACAAAGCCATAAATTTGTGACGATCCAAGGTACCATCTGATTCATCAGATATAAGATCACTAGGACAACATTTTTGGTTTTCAAGATCATTTCCCTAAAGTTGATGAAATTGGAATTAGAAAAAATACTTTCATGATTTTGGTAGAGTCTCACCATTTGTCGTTATTTGGAAAATTTGCACTTCAACTCTTAAAGAAATGAAGTTGAATTTGTTATTTGTGAAGTGTTAGCAGATCATGTGATAGAATGACGGGTCATTCCATCTGTCTCAAACAAAAGGTTAGCAAAAGTTATTAAATATACATAAGTCATTCTATAGTGAGATTAATCATATATGGTTACTAAAATGGACTTATACTTCATATATCATACTGCTTAATATAATAAAACTAGTTTCTACTAAAGAGGGACTTCTTGTAGGCCAGTGGTAGGCGATAAAGGCCAGTCGCACTTCGGTTGTGGGTTCGATTCCCACAGCCTTGTCCGACGCGATGGGCTGTCGCCCGTCCTGTAGGTTGTCCTTTTCTAAAACTATATTACTATAACATCCCATCAATAATTTCTAAAAAAATTCTATCCTTAAACAATACTAACTTATGTCCAACATAATCCATTCCAATATTTAGGCTTATCCATAATACTACAGTCCACTCTCATAACATAGTGAAAACGCTTACCAAAGATTTAACACCATCGTTGATCACAAGATATGTTTTGTTGGTCACATTCCAAACATTCAAAGTCATTAATCATGTATTCTCTTGAATACCTTAGTAAAAACATGAATTCAATTAAAAGTTAACACCTTCCACATACCAAAATCCTCAAAATTCTATATACTCAAACCATGATATCACATAGTCCTTATATCAATCATGAGCTCATGAATACTGTCAAATATTTAATTTTCTCGTTTTCCCTTCATTATGCGCATATCATCTTATTTCCAAAAAATATCTCAATCACTTTGAATACCATATTAGACCAACACATAAATATTCCAATACTTTATGATACCACATTATTTTGGAATCCCATTACATAAACACTTAATCATTCCACCACATCGTTGTCATATTCAACATCACCAATATTGATCGCATGTGACTTCCCTTTGTCCTTTGCCTTAAGCGGTTTCTCATGTCGATCATCACTAGCCCTTGGATTAGGGCATTTATTAGCATAATGCCCCATTTCCTTGCACTTGAAGCATTGAAGTGTTGGTGGTGCGTTCTCTGCAGTGTTTTCTTTATTCACATCATTAGAAACCCTTTTTCCATTACTTTGACACTCAGCTGCTCGATGACCTTATTTTCCACACTTAAAACATTTTCTAGTCCCTTTGAGACAATCTCCACCATGATTCTTTCCACACTTTGTGTATAAGGAAACATTCATCTTCTTTTCACCATTATTCTGAGATTTCTCCTTGAACTCCATCTTTCGTTTCTTATCAAAACCATGAGATGGATATGTAACACCAACTTCCATTTCTACCTTGATAGCACAACGCACAATTTATTCATAGCTAATGAAGTCTCTTATAGCTAATGCCCTTCGAAGACTTGGTTTTAAGCCACTGAAAAATCGATCAACTTTACTTTCAGGTTGGATGATAAATCCAGATGCATACCTTGCAAGCCTTGTAAAATTTGCTTTGTATATACCAACATATTCATCATCCTTTTGCTTTAGTTCAAGAAAATCCTTCTCCATCTTTGTTCGAAGAATACGAGGAAAGTACTTATTGAAAAATAAGTTCTTGAACTCGTCCCATTCCATTGACTCAATTTCATCTCTTTACCTCGTATTCTTGATAAGATTCCACCATTGATCAGCTTCACCTTCCAAACGATATACTGCTAAGATGACTTTATCATGTTCAGAACATTGAAGAACTGAAAATATCTTTTCAGTGGTACTGATCCATTGTTCATCAACAAGTGGATCAGAAGACCCACTGAAAGAAGGTGGATGTTTCCTCATGAAGGACTCAATAGAATATTGTTCCCTTCTCTCCTCATTTGGAAGTCCAGAATGATTCATAGCTTGTGTAAGTATAGCAAAAAGATTTTTCACTCCATCTCCCATAACATTTGTTTGTTCAGGATGACAATCATTGCATTGTCCATTGCATTGATCAACACGGTTCCTTCGGGTTCCAGCCATCGTCTAAAACCCAAAAAGAATAGTGTGAGAGGCAAAAATCATGCTAGGGAAAACAACATAATAAAGGGCGAGTACCTTCAATATCTAACATCTTAGGTTTAATTCTATGATCATTAGCTTAATTCTAGTACTATAACATATACGTATACTTAACCTTAGGGACATCCCTAGACATACCTTAGAAATATCTCTAGGGATCTCACTAACGTTTTCGCATCCTAGTTTCCAAAGGTTGACTAAACCTTTCCTCTGATACCAACTGTAGAGACCCAAAGATTAACGTACATAGACATTATATTACTTTTGCGGAATACTTAGTACATAACAAAAACACACACACACAAGGATCGTAATAGTTTAGTGTCTTTGGAAACTCGGAATATAATTTTCTAATCATGGTGGAAGATCTTCAACATCTCCCATAAAGATCTTCCTTTTTATACCTAAAACCTTTCTTTATATCCTGGGGAAAAGAAAACATAAAAGGTTGAGCTTAAATGCTCAGTAAGGGTAATCAAAAGAAATATCAATCACGTCATATACATAAGAACATAGCTTTTGGAAATCTTAACCTGCAAAAGAGCTCATAATATCATAACATGGGATAAATCATAGAAGTGAAATGTAATACCAATAATCATAACTTAAAACATGAAACTTTGTGTCATACACACATAATCATAGAGAATAATTTCTTGTTATTCAAGACTCATTGCCAAGACTATCTTAGTGGACAAAGTCCCTTTTTGAATCGAGTCACCCTCGTTTCAGTCCTGTTTCACTGAACCGGTATAACCTACCGTTCCAGTCATGTCTATCTCATGAGATATAAAATCTTTACCCAATGCATTGGAGGGATATATAGGTCCCACCCATCTCATAATGAAACCATTCTTATGTGTGCCACAAAATCATAAATCATACATCATTGCATAACCCATGTAATACAAATGGGAATCTTAAAAATCATGACATCATAAAACAATTCATATAAGATAAAGGAATTAATAAAAATAATTCCATCACAACATAATCAAATCAATGTAATAACAGGGATAAAAACAGAACCCTTTATTATCTTAGATGGAAAATAATTTTGATAAAACACTTGAACTCCATTCTTGAGGAAAATATCCTTTCTTTTTCAAAAACATTTTTCCTTTCTTAACATGTCATACAACTTTAAACTAAAATAAGTTGATTAAAAAATAAACTTGAAAACTTGTAAAGGATGCTTCTTGGAAATAATGTTTTAAAAATCCATTCAGGTCGTATAAGTTAAAAAAAACATTCTTCGTACTTTTGTTGGAAAAGTCAAAAAAGTACCTCGTATGAAAAACGACAAAAGATTCCTTTCATATTCTTTACTAAAAACTCACCGAAGGGTAAAATTGGATTTAAACTTTTGTAAGTGGATGGAAATAATATTACATATTGAGAAAAAACATGGATGTGGATGATAAAATACACCCCAGTAAATACTAAAGTATAAACAATCTCGGATAAAAATGAGATTGTGATATTTCCCTTACCTTAGGTCCGATTTGCTTCGTAAGTGTCCGAACCTCCTGTATAATGATTTAAATAATGTCATTGAATTATTACAGAATTTTATTCATTGTTATGATATCATATATGGTTCACTTATGACTTTATATTACCCGTTCTTTTGTAAATTCCATGTTAAAGACCATTTTGGGTAAAATTGTTTCATTTGTCGTCCGTGTTTTGACTTGTAATTTATTCATATGATTACTTAGATCAAGATTACTTAATTCCAGAATATAAAACATGATTTATATATATATATTCAGAATATACATATATATAATAAATCAGTAAATGGAAAGAAATACACCATTCATGGAGACGGTAGTCCGTACGTACGCATGAACGCTGTTTTTGTTTCCATATTGAATTGAATGGAATTAAGTAGATGACATACATATAAATATACATAAATCCAGTATCATTATTATGTCATATATTTCATTAGTACTTATTCTATATACTTTATAATCATTCATGAATGGCTAACCATTGAGAATGAATCCCATCGCGTCGTGGAGACGGTAGTCCGTACGTACGCACGAGCGATGATATCGTTCCCATGGTCGTGGAATTGTGTTGAAGTGTATGTATAAATTTTCAGTATCAATATAACTTTATAATAATCATATATAGTTACTCATTACACCATTATACCCATCCAATTAAGGTGGTGGCGGAAAATAGATTACACCACGGCGTGGAGACGGTATTCCGTACGTACGCACGCGCGGTGATTTCCTTTTTCCGTAGGATGGATAAAAGGCTAATTAGAGTTGTTCCAGATTTATAATAACATATCAGTATATAATAAATACTGATGTTATTACTTTATCATGAAACAACTAAAGAAGAAGAAGTTGAAGAAGAAAGAAATTGAAAAAGATCAGTAATGGATATTACCTCTTTTTGACGCAACTTTTCTTAGCCTCCACTTAATGAACTAAGGATGGACTTTGAAGAATACCAGGACCTCTAGGATGATACTAGGGAAGTGGAGAAGATATTTTTCCAGGGTTTGGCCGATCTTGAATGCTCAAATCGGTGTGAGGAGGAGAGGGAGGAGGTTCCTTTTTATAAGGGAGGAGAGGGGAACCTTTGGAATAACTAAAAATATTATTTTATTATAAAGTCATGTTCTGTTTTAAATAGCTCCAAATTGATTTATTTTTAGGCTAAGGTGGGGATGGGTCGAAATACTATTATAAAATAGGATTTAGACAAGTTTAGGTTATTATTTTAACCTTATCAATAAGATTTAACTCTAAGTTAAATAATTTAACTTTTACCGTGTATTTTTGTTTTCTTACACTATATGGTTAATAAAATTACCATAACAATCCAAAATAACCACAAGTTGATTATTATTAATATATATATCCTTATCTAAGTCATTTGGCCGAACCTTAGATTTTTAGGAATTAAATAACAATTGATAATATAATATTTGTTTTAAAAACTAATTTATGTCAATTTTGGCACTATTTGGTACATGATTTTTATGAAATTTATAACAGAATGATAACTTCGAACAAAGTTACTTAAATCAACAATAAAATGTCATAGTAACCTATAAAATTAGTTTATGTCATAAAAAGTCTCAAATTACATTTATTTTGGCATTTATAACATCAATTATGTTAATTTTTCTTAAAAAGGTAATTACTGCATCATTGTTGTGTCATAAATAAATTAATTAATTTAAAGTCTAAAAATTACAAATAAAATACCATTATATAGGAAATCTTTATAGATTTATAATGAATATTTATAGTCTAATTTATCTTATGTATAACCCCATATTAAAAATGTTTTAGTAAATAAACATTGATTTTAACTCTTTTAACTCTTCTTTGAATTAAATAATAATAAATGTCCTAATCTAATCCAAGTGGGCCTAAATGATATTAATTTACACTTAAGGTTGTTTTTGGTTGAGATAAACTTGTCCAATAGGATTAGGACATGTGTTAGGGTAATATTAATATCATTTTGTACCCTTAATTACCCTATTTACTTTTAACCGTGGTAAATAAAAGTAAAAAGTTACTATTCACCAAAAATTATTTTCATCTCATTGAACCACATTTTACTTACTGAAATCAACCGTGTCTCTCGGATTTTTTAAATTACATTCACAGAAGCGGTAAAATTAAGATTTATGAAAAAATTAATTTTTTTAACTACAACTTAGTAGTTTCACTATTCATAAAAAATTAAAGTTTTTCAGAAAAATGCCAAAATTTCACCCTAAGCTATAATTGATATTCCGAATTAAAAAATGATTTCTATTTTAAAAAATTCCCAACATATATGTTTCATTAATTAATTTTATAATTAATTTCCGGTGTCACAACAAATAGCGTGTTTTTAAGAGATAATAACTATCAAAAGATTAACACTTGTTTATGTCTGGTGTAAATGTGGAATTAAATTCAATGACCAACATTGTATTGAATTGTAAAAATATATTCTAGATATACTTTAAAACCACTAAAATTAATAATTTATCACTATTAGTTATTTTGATTGAAAAAGTTTTTTTAACTAAAATTTAGTAATTTTCACTATTCATCAAAATATGAAAGTTATCCGAAAATTACCAAAATTTCACCCTAAGCTAATTTTGATATTAAGAATCCAAAAATTAAGTCCATTTTGAAAAATAAAATTTACAAAATTTCAAAAAGTGGTTATTACTATTCATAACGGCTAGTTATAATAATATTTTAATAGCATATCGTTTTTTTAGTGAAACTCAGTATTACGTACTACACACGCTATCGAGGAAGGTCGCGATTACGTGTAATGCAAGGCAAGTCAAGGATGTGTGTTGTGCAAGCTCCTTTTGGTGTAGCGTACAACACAAGACATTAATAAAATTAAAAAGAATATTTTTCATAAAATCTTGGGCTGTTACATTCTACCCCCCTTAAAATGAATTTCGCCCTCAAAATTCGTCTGGGTTATAAATGGTTTACTAATCGAAAGTTTGTTTAATAGAAACCCACATCATAAAAAGGGAATACCAAAACCAATCATTAAAATCAAAAGTATGAAACGTAACGGTTACCCAAATAAACTAATCACTAGGTTTCCACGTAGGAGAATATAGGTGAAAAATATGGATATGGAAGAAAAATCTTACCAACATGTTATGATGGAGAGTGATAGAGAACATGGCTATGTAAAAGCCAGCAATCACAAAGACATAAATTTGCGACGATCTAAGGTACCATCTGATTCATCATATATAAGATCACTAGGACAACATTTTTGGTTTTCAAGATCATTTCCCTAAAGTTGATGAAATTTGAATTAGAAGAAATACTTTCATTATTTTGGTATAGTCTCACAGTTTTTCATTCATTGGAAAATTTCCACTTCATCTCTTAAAGAAATGAAATTGAATTTGTTATTTGTGAAGTGTTAGCAGATCACGTGATAGAATGACGGGTCATTCCATCTGTCTCAAACAAAAGGTTAACAAAAGTTATTAAATATACATAAGTCATTCTATAGTGAGATTAATCTTATATGGTTCCTAAAATGGAATTATACTTCATATATCATACTGCTTAATATAATAAAACTAGTTTCTAATAAATAGGGACTTCTTGTAGGCCAGTGGTAGGCGATAAAGGCCAGTCGCACTTCGGTTGTGGGTTCGATTCCCACAGCCTTGTCCGACGCGATGGGCTGTCGCCCGTCCTGCAGGTTGTCCGACGCGATGGGCTGTCGCCCGTCTTGAGGAAAATATCCTTTCTTCTTCGAAAACATTTTTCCTTTCTTAACATGTCATACAACTTTAAACTAAAATAAGTTGATTAAAAAATAAACTTGAAAACTGTTAAAGGATGCTTCTTGGAAATAATGTTTTAAAAATCCATTCAGGTCGTATAAGTTAAAAAAACATTCTTCGTACTTTTGTTGGAAAAGTCAAAAAAGTACCTCGTATGAAAAACGACAAAAGATTCCTTTCATATTCTTTACTAAAAACTCACCGAAGGGTAAAATTGGATATAAAATATTGTAAGTGGATGGAAATAATATTACATATTGAGAAAAAACATGGATGTGGATGATAAAATACACCCCAGTAAATACTAAAGTATAAACAATCTCGGATAAAAATGAGATTGTGATATTTCCCTTACCTTAGGTCCGATTTGCTTCGTAAGTGTCCGAACCTCCTGTATAATGATTTAAATAATGTCATTGACTTATTACAGAATTTTATTCATTGTTATGATATCATATATGGTTCACTTATGACTTTATATTACCCGTTCTTTTGTAAATTCCATGTTAAAGACCATTTTGGGTAAAATTGTTTCATTTGTCGTCCGTGTTTTGACTTGTAATTTATTCATATGATTACTTAGATCATGATTACTTAATTCCAGAATATAAAACATTATTTATATATATATATTCAGAATATACATATATATAATAAATCAGTAAATGGAAAGAAATACACCGTTCATGGAGACGGTAGTTCGTACGTACGCATGAACGCTGTTTTTGTTTCCATATTGAATTGAATGGAATTAAGTAGATGACATACATATAAATATACATAAATACAGTATCATTATTATGTCATATATTTCATTACTACTTATTATATATACTTTATAATCATTCATGAATGGGTAATCATTGAGAATGAATCCCATCGCGTCATGGAGACGGTAGTCCGTACGTACGCACGAGCGATGATATTGTTCCCATGGTCGTGGAACTATGTTTAAGTGTATGTATAATATTTAAGTATCAATATCACTTTATAATAATCATATATAGTTACTCATTACACAATTATACCCATCCAATTAAGGTGGTGGCGGAAAATAGATTACACCACGGCGTGGAGACGGTATTCCGTACGTACGCACGCGTGGTGATTTCCTTTTTCCGTAGGATGGATAAAAGGTTAATTAGAGTTGTTCAATATTTATAATAACATATAAGTATATAATAAATACTTATGTTATTACTTTATCATGAAACAACTAAAGAAGAAGAAGTTGAAGAAGAAAGAAATTGAAAAAGATCGGTAATGGAAATTACCTCTTTTTGACGCGCCTTTTCTTAGCCTCCACTTAATGAACTAAGGATGGTCTTTGAAGACGACCAGGACCACTAGGATGATACTAGGGAAGTGGAGAAGTGATTTTTTCAGGGGTTGGCCGAGCTTGAATGCTCAAATTGGTGTGAGGAGGAGAGGGAGGAGGTGCCCTTTTATAAGGGAGGAGAGGGGCACCTTTGGAATAACTAAAAATATTATTTTATTATAAAGTCATGTTCAGTTTTAAATAGCTCCAAATTGATTTATTTCGAGGCTAAGGTGGGGATGGGTCGCAATCCTCTTATAAAATAGGATTTAGACAAGTTTAGATTATTATTTTAACCTTATCAATTAGATTTAACTCTAAGTTAAATAATTTAACCTTTACCGCGTCTTTTTGTTTTCTTACACTATATGGTTAATAAACATACCATAACAAGACAAACGAACCCCAAGTTGTTTATTATTAATATATATATCCTTATCTAAGTCATTTGGCCTAACCTTAGATTTTTAGGAATTAAATAACAATTGATAATATAATATTTGTTTTAAAAACTAATTTATGTCAATTTTGACACTATTTGGTACATGATTTTTATGAAATTCATAACAGAATGATAAGTTCGAACCAAGTTACAAAGAACAACAATAACATGTCATATTAACCTAGAAAATTAGTTTAAGTCATAAAAAGTCTCAAATAACATTTATTTTGTCATTTATAACATCAATTATGTTAATATTTATTAAAAAGGTAATTACTGCATCATTGTTGTGTCATAAATAAATAAAATTATTTAAAGTATAAAAATTACAAATAAAATACCATTATATAGGAAATATTTTTATCTTTCTAATGAATATTTATAACCCCATATTAAAAATGTTTTAGTAAATAAACTTTGATTTTAACTCTTTTAACTCTTCTTTGAATTAAATAATAATAAATGTCCTAATCTAATCCAAGTGGGCCTAAATGATAATATTTTACACTTAAGGTTGTTTTTGGTCGAGATAAACTTGTCCAATAGTATTAGGACATGTCCTAGGGTAATATTAATATCATTTTTACCCTTAATTACCGTATTTACTTTTAACCGTGGTAAATAAAACTAAAAAGTTACTATTCACCAAAAATTATTTTCATCTCATTGAACAACATTTTACTTACTGACATCAACCGTGTCTCTCGGATTTTTGAAATTCCATTCACAGAAGTGGTAAAATTAAGATTTATGAAAAAATTAATTTTTTTAACTACCACTTAGTAGTTTCACTATTCATCAAAAATTGAAGTTTTTCAGAAAAATGCCAAAATTTCACCCTAATCTATAATTGATATTCCGAATTCAAAAATGATTTATATTTTACAAAATTCCCAACATATAAGTTTCATTAATTAATTTTATAATTAATTTCCACTGTCACAACAAATAGCGTGTTTTTAAGAGATAATAACTATCAAAAGATTAACACTTGTATGTCTGGTGTAAATGTGGAATTACATTCAATGACCAAAATTGTATTGAATTGTAAAAATATATTCTACATATACTTTAAAACCACTCAAATTAATAATTTATCACTATTAATTATTTCTATTGAAAAAGTTGTTTTTAACTAAAATTTAGTAATTTTCAATATTCATCAAAATATGAAAGTTATCCGAAAATTATCAAAATTTCACCCTAAGCTAATTTTGATATTACGAATCCAAAAATGAAGCCCATTTTGAAAAATAAAATTTACAAAATTTCAAAAAGTGGTTATTACTATTCATAACGGCTAGTTGTAATAATATTTTAATAGCATATCGTTGTTTAGTGAAACTCAGTATTGCGTACTACACACGCTATCGAGGAAGGTCGTGATTGTGTGTAATGCAAGGCAAGTCAAGGATGTGTGTTGTGCAAGATCCTTTTGGTGTAGTGTACAACACAAGACATTAATAAAATTAAAATTAATATTTTTCATAAAATCTTGGGCTGTTACATTCTACCCCCCTTAAAATGAATTTAGCCCTCGAAATTCGTCTAGGTTATAAATGGTTTACTACTCGAAAGTTTGTTTAATAGAAACCCACATCGTAAAAAGGGAATACCAAAACTAGTCTTTAAAAACAAAAGTATGAAACGTAACGGTTACCCAAATAAACTAATCACTAGGTTTCCACGTAGGAGAACATAGGTGAAAAATATGGATATGGAAGAAAAATATAACCAACATGTTCTGATGGAGAGTGATAGAGAACATGGATATGTAAAAGCCAGCAATCACAAAGCCATAAATTTGTGACGATCTAAGGTACCATCTGATTTATCAGGTATAAGATCACTAGGAAAACATTTTTGGTTTTCAAGATCATTTCCCTAAAGTTGATGAAATTGGAATTAGAAGAAATACTTTCATGATTTTGGTATAGTCTCACCGTTTGTCGTCCTTTGGAAAATTTCCACTTCATCTCTTAAAGAAATGAAGTTGAATTTGTTATTCGTGAAGTGTTATCAGATCATGTGATAGAATGACGGGTCATTCCATCTGTCTCAAACAAAAGGTTAGAAAAAGTTATTAAATATACATAAGTCATTCTATAGTGAGATTAATCATATATGGTTCCTAAAATGGACTTATACTTCATATATCATACTGCTTAATATAATAAAACTAGTTTCTACTAAACAGGGACTTCTTGTAGGCCAGTGGTAGGCGATAAAGGCCAGTCGCACTTCGGTTGTGGGTTCGATTCCAACAGCCTTGTCCGACGCGATGGGTTGTCGCCCATCCTGCAGGTTGTCCTTTTCTAAAACTATATTACTATAACATCCCATCAATAATATCGAAAAAACTTCTATCCTTAAACAATACTAACTTATGTCCAACATAATCCATTCCAATCTTTAGGCTTATCCATAATACTGCAGTCCACTCTCATAACATAGTGAAAACGATTACCAGAGATTTAACACCATCGTCGATCATAAGATATGTTTTGTTGGTCACATTCCAAACATTCAAAGTCCTTAATCATGTATTCTCTTGAATAACTTAGTGAAAACATGAATGCATTTAAAAGTTAACACCTTCTAGATACCAAAATCCTCAAAATTCTATATACTCAAACCATGATATCACTTAGTCCTTATATCAATCATGAGCTCATGAATACTGTCAAATATTTCATTTTCTCGTTTTCCCTTCATTATGCGCATATCATCTTATTTCTAAAAAATATCTCAATCACTTTGAATACCACATTAGACCAACACATAAATATTCCAATAATTTATGATACCACATTATTTTGGAATCCCATTACATAAACACTTAATCATTCCACCACATCGTTGTCATATTCAACATCGCCAATAGTGATCGCATGAGACTTCCCTTTGTCCTTTGCCTTAAGTGGTTGCTCATGTCGATCATCACTAGCCCTTGGATTAGGGAATTTATTAGCATAATTCCCCATTTACTTCACTTGAAGCATTGAAGTGTTGGTGGTGCGTTCTCTGCAGTGTTTGATTTATTCACATCATTAGAAACCCTTTTTCCATTACTTCGACACTCATCTACTCGATGACCTTCATTTCCACACTTAAAACATTTTCTAGTCCCTTTGATACAATCTCCACCATGCTTCTTTCCACACTTTGTGCATAAGGAAACATTCATCTTCTTTTCACCATTATTCTGAGATTTCTCCTTGAACTCCATCTTTAATTTCTTGTCAAAACCATGAGATGGATATGTAACACCAACTTCCATTTCTACCTTCATAGCACAACACACAATTTCTTCATAGCTACTGAAGTCTCTTATAGATAATGCCCTTCGAAGACTTGGTTTTAAGCAACTGAAAAATCGATCAACTTTACTTTCAGGTTGGATGATAAATCCATATGCATACCTTGAAAGCCTTGTAAAATTCGCTTCGTATATACCAACAGATTCATCATCCTTTTGCTTTAGCTCAAGAAACTCCTTCTCCATCTTTGTTCGAAGAATACGAGGAAAGTACTTATTGAAAAATAAGTTCATGAACTCGTCCCATTCCATTGACTCAATTTCATCTCTTTGCCTCGTATTCTTGATAAGATTCCACCATTTATCAGCTTCACCTTCCAAACGATATACTGCTAAGATGACTTTATCATGTTCAGAACATTGAAGAATTGAAAATATATTTTCAGTGGTACTGATCCATTGTTCAGCAACAAGTGGATCAGAAGACCCACTGAAAGAAGGTGGACGTTGCCTCATGAAGGACTCAATAGAATATTGTTCCCTTCTCTACTCATTTGGAAGTCCAGAATGATTCATAGCTTGTGTAAGTATAGTAATAAGATTTTTCACTCCATCTCCCATAACATTTGTTTGTTCAGGATGACAATCATTGCATTGTCCATTGCATTGATCAACACTGTTCCTTCGGGTTCCAGCCATCGTCTAAAACCCAAAAAGAATAGTGTGAGAGGAAAAAATCATGCTAGGGAAAACAACATAATAAAGGGGGAGTACCTTCAATATCTAACATATTAGGTTTAATTCTATGATCGTTAGCGTAATTGTAGTACTATAACATATACGTATACTTAACCTTAGGGACATCCCTAGACATACCTTAGAAATATCTCTAGGGATCTCACTAACGTTTTCGCATCCTAGTTTCCAAAGGTTGACTAAACCTTTCCTCTGATACCAACTATAGAGAACCGAAGCTTAACATAGATATACATTATATTACTTTTGCGGAATACTTAGTACATAACAAAAACACACACACACAAGGATCGTAATAGTTTAGTGTCTTTGGAAACTCGGAATATAATCTTCTAATCATGGTGGAAGATCTTCAACATCTCCCATAAAGATCTTCCTTTTTATACCTAAAACCTTTCTTTATATCCTGGGGAAAAGAAAACATAAAAGGTTGATCTTAAATGCTCTGTAAGGGTCAACAAAAGAAATATCAATCACATCATATACATAAGAACATAGCTTTTGGAAATCTTAACCTGCAAAAGAGCTCATAATATCATAACATGGGATAAATCATAGAAGTGAAATTTAATACCAATAATCATAACTTAAAACATGAAACTTTGTGGCATACACACATAATCATAGAAAATCATTTCTTGTTAGTCAAGACTCATTGCCAAGACTATCTTAGTGGACAAAGTCCCTTTCTGAACCGAGTCACCCTCATTTCAGCCCTGTTTCACTGAACCGGTATAACCTACCATTACAGCCATGTCTATCTCATAAGATATAAAATATTTACCCAATGCATTGGAGGGAGATATAGGTCCCACCCATCTCATAATGAAACCATTCTTATGTGTGCCACAAAATCATAAATCATACATCATTGCATACCCATGTAATACAAATGGGAATCTTAAACATCATGACATCATAAAACAATTCATATAAGATAAAGGAATTCATAAAAATATTTCCATCACAGCATAATCAAATCAATGTAATAATAGGGATAAAAACAGAACCCTTTATTATCTTAGATGGAAAATAATTTTGATAAAACACATGAACTCCATTCTTGAGGAAAATATCCTTTCTTCTTCAAAAACATTCTTCCCTTCTTAACATGTCATACAACTTTAAACTAAAATAATTTGATTAAAAAATAAACATTAAAACTTGTAAAGGATGATTCTTGGAAATAATGTTTTAAAAATCCATTCAGGTCGTATAAGTTAAGAAAACATTCTTCGTACTTTTGTTGGAAAAGTCAAAAAAGTACCTCGTATGAAAAACGACAAAAGATTCCTTTCATATTCTTTACTAAAAACTCACCGAAGGGTAAAATTGGATTTAAACTATTGTAAGTGGATGGAAATAATATTACATATTGAGGAAACATGGATGTGGATGATAAAATACACCCCAGTAAATACTAAAGTACAAACAATCTCGGATAAAAATGAGATTGTGATATTTCCCTTACCTTAGGTCCGATTTGCTTCGTAAGTGTCCGAACCTCCAGTATAATGATTTAAATAATGTCATTGACTTATTACAGAATCGTATTAATTGTTATGATATCATATATGGTTCACTTATGACTTTATATTACCCGTTCTTTTGTAAATTCCATGTTAAAGAGCGTTTTCGGTAAAATTGTTTCATTTGTCGTCCGTGTTTTGACTTGTAATTTATTCATATGATTACTTAGATCATGATTACTTAATTCCAGAATATAAAACATGATTTATATATATATATATTCAGAATATACATATATATAATAAATCAGTAAATGGAAAGAATGCACCGTTCATGGAGACGGTAGTCCGTACGTACGCATGAACGCTGTTTTCGTTTCATTATTGAATTGAATGGAATTAAGTAGATGACATACATAAAAATTTACATAAATCCAGTATCATTATTATGTCATATATTTCATTAGTACTTATTATATATACTTAATAATCATTCATGAATGGTTAATCATTGAGAATGAATCTCATCGCGTCGTGGAGACGGTAGTCCGTACGTACGCATGAGCGATGATATCGTTCCCATGGTCGTGGAATTGTGTTTAAGTGTATGTATACTATTTCAGTATCAATATCACTTTATAATAATCATATATAGTTACTCATTACACCATTATACCCATCCAATTAAGGTGGTGGCGGAAAATAGATTACACCACGGCGTGGAGACGGTATTCCGTACGTACGCACGCGCGGTGATTTCCTTTTTCCGTAGGATGGATAAAAGGTTAATTAGAGTTGTTCCATATTTATAATAACATATCAGTATATATTAAATACTGATGTTATTACTTTATCATGAAACAACTAAAGAAGAAGAAGTTGAAGAAGAAAGAAATTGAAAAAGATCGGTAATGGATATTACCTCTTTTTGACGTGCCTTTTATTAGCCCCCACTTAATGAACTAAGGATGGTCTTTGAAGAAGACCAGGACCTCTAGGATGATACTAGGGAAGTGGAGAAGAGATTTTGGCAGGGGTTGGACGAGCTTGAATGCTCAAATTGGTGTGAGGAGGAGAGGTAGGAGGTGCCCTTTTATAAGGGAGGAGAGGGGCACCTTTTGAATAACTGAAAATATTATTTTATTATAAAGTCAAGTTCGGTTTTAAATAGATCAAAATTGATTTATTTCGAGGCTAAGGTGGGGATGGGTCGCAATCCTCTTATCCAATAGGATTTAGACAAGTTTAGGTTACTATTTTAACCTTATCAATTAGATTTAACTCTAAGTTAAATAATTTAACTTTTACCGTGTCTTTTTGTTTTCTTACACTATATGGTTAATAATGTAAAGACCCGTAAAATTCAAGGGAAATTTTTTCTTAATATTCTTTGGAATTTTACAAGAGCGCGGCTTCTGACGGCACCTGATTCCGAGGCCCGGACTGCCCGCAATTAATTTCCGAAGTTTGGCTCGGGTACATTCAGTGAACGAACGAGCGGGAATTTCTAACTTTTGATCCGGTGTTCGGAATTGAAATCCGAGGACACCGATGAACTCGCAGCACCGATATTCGCTTAAGGAGACCTTTTCCGAAGTTGCGTTTATTGCGGGATGAAAGTTAGTTTTTGGGAGGATTATAAAAAGTTAAATAAAAATGTGGAACACTTTTTATTTTTCTTACTTGTTGGTTAACTCCTCTAAAAGGAAGTTAGGGGTGGGACCCACACCCACTTAACCTCCCTTGAGAGGATTAAGTGTGGTGGGGCCCACACAAAACCAACTTTTCATCTCCTCTGAAAACTCCCTTAACTCCCCTTTTAAATGAACTTGACAACTTAGCTTATTAATTAGGTTGAGTTGTTTTATCTTTTTCAAACCTTTGAATTTCAAAAGGTTTGGTTGAGTAAATAAAATAAGCTCTTAGCTTATTTTATTTGGTTAGAATTTTCTAGCCTCTTGAGCATTTTTGAAGTCTTCTTCTTCTTCTTCTTCTTCTTCTTCTTCTTCTTCTTCTTCTTCAAGCTTGACGAAGAACGCGAAGAACCTTCGAGCTCCGACGAAGAATGCCGCTCCTCTCTTCTTCGTAGCCGGTTGTTTCCGAAGATCAACGAAACCTTCCGTGTAAACGAAAGGGAACGCCGCTTCCTCCTCGGACTTCCTTCGTCGGATTACGAAGATTCTCCAACGACGTACCTCTTCGGACGTACCTCTTCGTCATCGGATTTGACGAACGATTACCGCAACGCCCGACCTCCGCGACGTTGTCTTCCGCGGGTCGTTGACGATCATCGATCTTGAAACCAAGGTAGGGGTTTATTGTGGATTATTTCTTTACTCTCGTTCTTGGTTCTAGAATGATAATCTTGTGATTAAATATTTAAGAGTTTTAATCTAATGAAAGGGGGGTCGGACCGCACAAACACGGCCGAATTCCCCCTCCTTTGTTCTTGGTTTTTTTATAATCTTGTGGATGAACGAGAAGGCATGGTGCCGTCGCACCACGCGGGAATCGCCTGGCTTATTTACGCGACGCCGTCGCGTCGCGCCGTGGAAGGATTATCATGAACGCGACGCCGTCGCGCCGCGTCGAAGGAAACTGAAGGCGCTGCGGCCGGAGCGGGGCCGCGGCGGAGGGGCGCGGTGCCGTCGCACTGCGCCGGACGACGAACACCGCGGCCGGTTCCGGGCCGCGGCGGGACGAGAGGACCGGCGGCTCGCCGGGCCGCCGGCATCGGAAACCGGAAGGGGACCGGCCTTGCCGGTCCCGTTGAGGAAGGACCGACCGGCCATGTCGGGCCGGCCGGAAGAGAGGTTCCCAGGGAATTAATTCCCCCGGCTGGTCACAAGAAGGCCCCCCCACGTGAGGGGGGAACTGGTTACACAAAGGGGGGGCAGCGCCCCCCCGTTTTCTCAAAAGCAGGCACCCACATGGGGGGCCGGTTCACCTAAAGGCGCGGCATCAGCCGCACTGCCAGCTGGGAAGCGGGGTCCATGCCCCCCGCGCGTGGAAATAAGCAGCGCCAGGCCGCGCCGCCGCCGACCGGGCCGCACCGCCACGCCGCCCCGCCGCCGGCCGGGCCGGGTCGGCCCGGACCCCGACCCCCCATTTTCGAATTGACTTTGGTCTTTTTCTCATAACATGAGCTATGGACCTTCGATTGACGAACTGTCCACGGCAACGCGATCCTTGGATCGAGACGGTCGTTTCGGTATATTACACTCAGGGTTTCAGAATACTTTGAGTTCGTCCGGGTTGGTTCGTACACAAAACCAACCGGGCCTTCGGAGCGGAAACACTCATATCTTGAGCTACGGACATCCGATTGACGTGCCGTCATCTTTGTTGTGTTCCTATTAGTGATACGGATCTTTTGGCATACTTTGCCCGAGGTTTGGACGCAGGTGGAGTACGGTCGGGTTGGTTTTACCTTAAAAACCAACCGGGCCCCTGGGACGAAAAAGCCAATAACTCTCAGACCGGGCGTCCGATCGACGCGCCGTCTGTTGCGTTGAGTTCCTGTTGACGATACGGAACTTTTGGATACATCAACTCTGGACTTTGTGACAGTTGATGTATCAGCCTCTCGGCTCGTGGAGCGGACCCTCCGAACAAGCTTGCTATGTGCGGGAACCCTAGTCCTGGCTGCGACTGTGACTGCTACTGCTACTGCTACTGCTACTGTGACTGCGACGACGACAGTACAGAGATCCTTTGTGGATTCGACGAAGACAACTACAGCACTCAGCGATCCTACGTGGATCTGTACTACATGTCCTGTGTGGGACCGATCCTGTGTGGGTCCGATCCTGTGTGGGTCTTTGCGCTCAGCGGTCCTGTGTGAACCAGCACCTACAGGTCCTATGTGGGCCCGATCCTGTGTGGGTCTGTTGCGGGGGTTAGTTACCTATCGATCCTTCGTGGGTCCGACGACTTAGATGGATCAGAGATCATCTTTATCGTCCCTTGAAGAAGTATACCTTTGTGAGCTGAATCCTGTTGCTTTCCTGTGTGGATTGTTTTGTGCTATCCTGTGTGGATTACATTTTTCTTTCCTGTGTGGAATACGTTTACTTTCCTGTGTGGACTGAGTTGTACTTGGGCTCGGAGGTTGGAGCGTATTTGAAATTGATGACTTAGGAATATGTATGGGCATATACCTAAGCAGTGTCAGTTGTTACTTCGTGATTGTAACTTTCTTTGTGGTTTATCCTTTGTGGATTTTGAGAGACCTTCAGGGGTCTCAGGGTCCCTACTGAGTAGCTTATACTCACCCCTGCACGGGCTTTGCCCGCACTACGTTGTGTTGGTTGCAGACGACGGACAACGTTGATCTTGGCTGAGGCTTGCAGAGCAGGACGGTACCTGGAGGTGGACCACTGGGCGGTACATGCTCGGAGCGGACGGCGGGACCCGAGGAGCAGTGGAGCTATCTGTACCCACCCTTCAGGTGGGATTTCCAGTGGACAGCTCGGTGTAGCGGCTTTTACTTTACAGTTGTTGTTTTCCCTTTCGAGTTGTACTTTACTTTCAGTTTGGGTTTGTATACTAGCCCATTTACTTTTCCGCACTTCAGTTGTACTATGTTTTTACTTAGTGTTACTTTTCCGCTTGCTTACTCTGTGGTGGTTGTTTACTTTTCAAAGGCAATGCCTTCCCTTTTTGTTGGAATTTACGCCTTGGTGCTAGTGGCCAGCCCCTGGCCTATGGAAGGCGGGCTTGGGGTAGTCACGACAAGGGCCCCGAGGGCGGGTCGTGACAAATAAACTTACCATAACAAGCCAAACGAACCCCATGTTGTTTATTATTAATATATATATCCTTATCTAAGTCATTTGTCCAAACCTTAGTTTTTTAGGAATTATATAACAATTGATAATATAATATTTGTTTTAAAAACTATTTTATGTCAATTTTGACACTATTTGGTACATGATTTTTATGAAATTCATAAAAGAATGATAAGTTCGAACCAATTTACTTAAAGCAACAATAAAATTTCATATTAACCTATAAAATTAGTTTAAGTCATAAAAAGTCTCAAATTACATTTATTTGGGCATTTATAACATCAATTATGATAATTTTTCTTAAAAAGGTAATTACTGCATCATTGTTGTGTCATAAATAAATTAAATTATTTAAAGTCTAAAAATTACAAATAAAATACCATTATATAGGAAATATTTTTAGCTTTCTAATGAATATTTATAGTCGAATTTATCTTATGTATAACCCCATATTAAAAATGTTTTAGTAAATAAACTTTGATTTTAACTCTTTTAACTCTTCTTTAATTAAATAATAATAAATGTCCTAATCTAATCCAAGTGGGCCTAAATGATAATATTTTACACTTAAGGATGTTTTTGGTCGAGATAAACTTGTCCAATAGGATTAGGACATGTGTTAGGGTAATATTAATATCATTTTTACCCTTAATTACCCTATTTACTTTTAACCGTGGTAAATAAAAGTAAAAAGTTACTATTCACCAAAAATTATTTTCATCTCATTGAACCACATTTTACTTACTGACATCAACCGTGTCTCTCGGATTTTTGAAATTTCATTCACAGAAGCGGTAAAATTAAGATTTATGAAAAAATTAATTTTTTTAACTTCCACATAGTAGTTTCACTATTCATCAAAAATTGAAGTTTTTCAGAAAAATGCGAAAATTTCACCCTAAGCTATAATTGATATTCCGAATTCAAAAATGATTTCAATTTTAAAAAATTCCCAACATATAAGTTTAATTAATTAATTTTATAATTAATTTCCGCTGTCACAACAAATAGCGTGTTTTTAAGAGATAATAACTATCAAAAGATTAACACTTGTTTATGTCTGGTGTAAATGTGGAATTACATTAAATGACCAACATTGTATTGAATTGTAAAAATATATTCTAGATATACTTTAAAACCACTCAAATTAATAATTTATCACTATTAATTATTTCGATTGAAAAAGTTGTTTTTAACTAAAATTTAGTAATTTTCACTATTCATCAAAATATGAAAGTTATCCGAAAATTACCAAAATTTCACCCTAAGCTAAGTTCGATATTACGAATCCAAAAATGAAGTCCATTTTCAAAAATAAAATTTACAAAATTTCAAAATGTGGTTATTACTATTCATAATGGCTAGTTATAATAATATTTTAATAGCATATCGTTGTTTAGTGAAACTCAGTATTGCGTACTACACACGCTATCGAGGAAGGTCGCGATTGCGTGTAATGCAAGGCAAGTCAAGGATGTGTGTTGTGTAAGCTCCTTTTGGTGTAGCGTACAACACAAGACATTAAAAAAATTAAAAAGAATATTTTTCATAAAATCTTGGGCTGTTACAAAAGGGGTCATATTTTATTCCTAAGGTTGTTTTTTCAAATTACACTTATCCAAAAAAATTAGGACATGTGTTAGGGTAATTATAATATCATTTTTACCTGTAATTAAACTATTTTCTTTTAACCATGGTACATAAAATTCAAATGTTACTATTACAAAAATTTATTTTCAACTTATTGAACCAAAATTTACTTAATAATGTCAACCTTGTTTCATGTATTTAGGAAATTCAATTAACAAAAGTGGTAAAATTATGTTTTAGGAAAATTTGCAAATGCTCCTAGAAGTTGGTGTGCGACACATCATGTACTTTGGAGAGTACATGTGTTGGGTCGGACATGTATTTTCTCAACAGTGATACGTGGAACACATCATGAACATTGGAGACACTTTGAGGCATTTCCGAACGATAATATACAACTCTAATTCGTTCAAGAATCTCAAAAGGTCCGATGTACTTGGGACTCAATTTACCCTTCTTACCGAAACGTATTACACCCTTCCATGGAGATACCTTCAAGAAAACATAGTCTCATAATTGAAATTCCAAATCCTTCCTTCAGTTATTGGCATAGATTTTTTCCTACTATGGGATGCATTGATGTGGGTTTGGATAATCTTCACCTTTTCCATTGTTTCCTCAACATGTTCCGGGCCTACGAGTTTTCTTTCCCCAACATCATCCCAACAAGTTGGTCTAAGACATCTTGTTCTATATAAAACTCCATATGGTGCCATCTGAATACTTGAATGGAAGCTATTGTTATAAGAAAATTCTACCAGAGGTAAATATTGATCCCACATACCATGAAAGTCACGTGATCAAGATCTCAACATGTCTTCTAATGTTTGAATAGTCTGTTCTGATTTTCCATTAGTTTGAGGGTGGTAGGAAGTACTCAAATGATGTTCATTATCCAGGGATTTATGAAGACTTTTCCAGATTCTTGATGAAAAATGGGGATCAAGTTCAGAAACAATCGATAGGGGTACTCCATGCATTCTTTCAACTTCATTAATATATATTCTTTCCAGGCATTCAAATGGTAAATCTTCACTTATAGAAAGAAAATGTGTTGAAATGGTAATATTATCAACAATGAACCATATTGAATCATTCCTTCTAGAAGTATTTTGTAGCCCCATGACAAAGTCCATCATAATTTTATCCCATTTCCACTCATGTGTGGGAAGATGTTGAATGACACCTCCAGTTTGTTGCAATCTAGCATTCACTTGATGAAAAACCATACATCTGGACACAAAATCAGTAATCTCCCTCTTCATGTTGTCCCACACAAAATGTTCGTTCAAATCTTTATACATCTTGGTGCTCTTAGTGTGTATAGAGAAATTGGAGCTATGAGAATCATCCAACAATTCCCTTTTTAGATTAGGCATGTTTGGAACACAAAGTATCGTCCCAAATTTCAGGATTCCATCTTCATATATGAAGTCACTCAATCTCCTATCATTCAAAACTTTAATATTCTTTTGAAACTCCACATCATCGGTATGATAACTCTTTATCCTTTCCAGTAATGATGGTTTTGAAACCATTTGAAAAAGTATTGACATTTCACCTTCCATGTTTATTCTCATATCCATGTTTACTAGATCCATGAAAATAGGATCCCTTTCAACTCTCACATGGTTCAAAACTCCATGATCCTTTCTACTCAAATCATATTCCACCTTATTTGCCTTCCCCATGTGTTAGTGTATAGTGAAATCATAATCCTTGAGTAGTTAGAGACATCGTCTTTTCCTCATGTTGAGTTATTTCTGTTAGAAAATATACTTCAAACTCTTATGATCAGTATAAATATCTAATTTTCACCATAGAGATAGTGTATCCATGTTTTCAGAGAAAATATTACTGATTCTAACTCCTGATCAGGAGTAGGATAGTTTTTTCATGAATTTTTAGCGACTGTGATGCATTGGTAATAATTCTATCATTCTGCATAAGGACACAACCAAGTCCTTTATTTGGAGAATCACTATAAATAACAAACCCATTGTTCCCTGATGGTAGATTCAATATAGGAGCATTGACTAATCCTCAATTCAATTATTAAAAACATTCTTCACAGTCTTTTTTCCAAAATAATTTAACCCCTTTACGAGTGAGCTTAGTTAAGGGGTTAGCCAATCAGGCAAAATTATGGACAAGACACTGATAATAACCTCTAAACTAATAAAACTGCGTACCTCACTTAGACTCCTTTGCGTTGGTCATTCTTGGATTGCCTTTGACTTAGAAGGATCAATAGAGATTCCATCATTAGAGACAATATGGCCAACAAAAGAAATCTCCTAAAGCCAGAATTCAAATATGCTAAACTTCCCATATAATTCGTTTCATCTAAGAGTCCTTAGGATAATGCGCAAGTTATTTTCATGATCTTCATAGCTTTTTGAGTATACCAAAATATCATCAATAAATAGCACTACAAAGTTGTCAAGATATTCCTTGAAAACATTGTTCACTAGATCCATGAAAATAGAGGGTGCATTAGTCAGCCCAAAAGGCATTACTTTAAACTCGTAATTCCCATACCTGGTTCAAAATGCTATTTTCAGAATGTATTCCTTCTTACCACAAAACTAATGATATCCGGATCGAAGTTCAATCTTTGAAAAATATTGAGCTCGATGAAGTTGGTCGAATAAATCATCAATGCGAGGTAGGGGATACTTGTGCTTTATTGTTATAGCATTGATCTCCCTGTAGTCAGTGCACAACCTCATAGATTCAACTTTCTTTTTAACAAAAAGAATAGGGGATCCCCATGGAGAAACACTAGTCTGAATAAATCCCTTATTACTCAATTCCTCTAGTTGTTACTTTAGTTCCATTAATTCTATAGTGTCCATACTATATGGGGTCTTCGATATGGTCCTTGAACGAGGAATTAAATCATTGGAAAACTCAATTTTTCATTCTCAAGGATGTCTATGTAAATCCTCTTGAAACACATCAACATATTCTTGCAGAATATGTACATCCTCTATTTGAACATTCCTTTCCTCACCCATAGTTATTTCAATCTATTCCTCCAAAATAATTGAATTTAGTTGAGCTACTGGGGCTGGATGTAGATAACAATCAGCTTGTGATGTTTCTACTCTAAAGTTAAGGTACTCCATATCATCATCAATAAGTGCAACCTCCTTCTTCTTACAATAATATTTTTTATATCATGGTCTGAAAGTTAATCTATGCCGAGTATTATATCAAATTCAATCATGGGTATGATTACGAGATCAATATATAAGGAACATTTATATTACCTAAGGGGAACTAATTTACAAAACATTGTTGCGATGATACTTCCACTATGAGTTTTGACTCACAACTCCCTTGTTAAGTCAAATTGAAGATATCTAAATTTCATAGAAAACTGGGAAGATATGAAACAAAGTGATGATCCAGAATGAAATGAAGCATTGACTAATTTGAGGAAACCATTAAATTACCTATCACCACGTCTTTCGGAGATTCAAACTTAGTAGTAGTGATCTCATAACCTTGGTCTTTCTCAAGTGGCCTTTTGTTGGGTAAGTGTCTATAGCCCTTAGGACATTCATTTGAATAATTCTCCTTTTCTCTACAATTTTAGAATTCAACCTTGACAACCTATTTCTCCCCCTTGCAATCCCAAACTCAGTCGACTTTTTCACCACACTTGTAACAGAATCCCATTCCCTTCAAGAAATTACCGAGGTGTTTCTTCCCACATTTACCAAATTATGGATATTCAACTTTTCCTTTCTTCCCCTTATTTCCATTCCTAGAGTGTTCAATAGATCTCTTCTTCTCTTGCTTTTCTTTTAAGTCATAAGACTTTGAGAATTCATTATCTATCTTGGTAGCGCATGAGACAATATCTTAGTACAATAAGAAGGATTATGAGACTAATTCTCGATAGGGAAATGGTTTTAACCCATAAAATAATTGACCAATATTACTCCTTGGGTTACATATATAATCTGTTGCATGCCTTTCTAACCTTGGAATGTTAGCCACATACCTTGCGACATTCTCATCCTTCTTTATCCTCGAAATCAGAAATTGTCATTCCGTATCCGATCGTTGGTCACGAGGAAAGTATTTTTCTAAGAAAATATATTTAAAATCCGTCTATTCCATGTTCTATACTTTTTCATCTTCCTTTGTGTTTTGGATTAATGGACACTATTGATCTGCATCTACCATGAGGCAATAAACTGCCATGACAACTTTTTCCCTTTCACAACTCCCCAAAGAATGAAATATTTTCTCTATGGAATTTATCCATTGCTCAACTACTAATGAATTTTTACTCCCATTGAACGTTAGTGGTTTCTGCCTCATGAAGTGGTCTAACATTGATCCACCACATTGGGGATCTGGGCACTCCATACGGGTAATGTTATTATTCATAGCCTGAGTGAGTTGTCCTAGTGTGGTGATAATATGATCAACACCAGTTTCCTCACCATATCCAATATAATTATCTTGAGTAGGAGGTCAATCCTTACATGGATTACGTGGGTTGATATGGTTACCATTCATTCCACTAGGCTCCATTTCTAAACAACAGCATGCACTAGATTAGTTTATGAATCGTAATACATAATTCCAAACTTGGAAAACAGTTAACATAAATTAAAGAGTTTATGGATATAATTTATAACCATAAAAATGATTTCTTTGAGGAAGTATATACTCATAATCCCTTCATAATGGTTTGTAATGAAAATTATAATTATCCAAAAAAAATCCCCCAGGAGTGTCGTAACCAAGAGTGCAGCAAGGCCCGTTGCCATGAACCAGTTCGCGTTCAAGTCTAGCTCAAAGAGATGTTTTCGGGTTTACCCCTAGGTACATCTATGCCCAATATGTCTCTATTTTCTCATATCCAGATAGGGATGTATTTCTTAGAAAACTCACAAAATCTCTATAGTACAAAAATTCTAGAATGTTCTTTTATACTAATCCTCAAAGTCTATCTTAGGGTAGTGTTCTCCAATTAGAGTTCTTCTAAATCTAGTTTCCAAGGTTTGTGCTTAACTTCCATTGATACCAACTATAGCACCCCAACACATGTTACCTAGTGTAGGTGAATTATTAGATAACATTGGCCTGATACAAGGAATCATGTCCCGAAATACCGACCCGTTTAGTAGCCTTGAAAGTAGTAGATACATTGATAAGTTTTATATTACACCATGATATAAAAACATCAACCAAATTTTGTCCCCTTTTGAACACACTTATATGATTATCCTATCCCTATAGTCAAACCATAAAATACATCTTCACATCCAGAGATAAATAAAACATAGAAAGGGGTGAGCTCAGATTCTTAGTAAAGATTACAATATAGCAGAAACTTTCATAAATATGCATAAAAATTTAAGGCAATGTATAATACTAAAACAAAAGACGTTTAGAAATAAAATTAAGAATAATATGGAAAAGATAAAATTAAATAATACCATTTACTTATTAACATGTATATTCTACAAGATGAATAATCACATGAAATATCAATAGCCACTTTCCTAGTGATGGAATGCATAATTCCAGACATCATATCCACATAGACAAGGCCTTGTGCCAAGAATACAAATAAAATTTTTTCAAGGACTTGTTCCAAGACAATAGTTTTTCTCATTAGACCTACTAATGCATCGATGATTTATAGTGGGATCAACCTGTCTCTTACTATGTCCAATGCATTCCTCATATGAAAAGGTTTAACCATAACATAATCATTCGTATTAAAACTAGCATGCGAAATGTAAATACTTTATCCATAAACCATGAATGGTGTAAAAATAACACATCCATAGTCAAACATATCAAAAAACCATCAATATAATATGGAAGTTTTATATCATAATAAATCAACTTCAAACAATCTTTAAATCCATCAAAGGATGTTGACATAGATGAAATTAAAACCTTTTTAGAGAAATATCTATTTCTATTTTAAAATAACTTAAAAGATATATAATTATAAAAATAACAAATTTATTTTGAAAATATTTATATAATATTGTGTGGGAAGATTCGACGATGATATAATGGCATAAAATAGCTACACCCACGGTAATATTGTCCCATTTCCACTCCAGTATGGGAAGATGTTGCATGACTCTTCCAGGCTGTTGCCTTCCAGCTTTCACTTGTTGACAAACCATACATTTTGACACAAAATCAGCAATCTCCCTCTTCATGTTGTCCAACCAAAAATGTTCCTTCAAATCTCTATACATTTTGGTTCTCCCAGGGTGTATAGAGAAATTGGAGCTATGAGAATCATCCAGCAATTCCCTTTTTAGATCAGGTATATCTGGAACACAAAGTCTCTTCCCGAATTTCAAAATTCCATCTTCATATACAAAGTCTCTCAATCTCCCATCATTCAAATCTTTAATCTTCTTTTTAAATTTTTTCTCATCGGTCTGAGAACTCTTAATCCTTTCTAGTAAAGATGGTTTGGAAACCATTTGAAAAAAATTGATGTTTCGCCTTCCCTGGTTATTCCCATGTCCATCTTCACTAGATCCATGAAAATTGGATCCCTTTCAATTCTCATATTGTTCAAAACTCCATGGTCTTTTCGGCTCAAAGCATCTGCCACCTTGTTTTCTTTCCCTGGGTGGTAGTGTATCGTACAATCATAATCCTTGAGTAATTCAAGCCATCTCCTTTTCCTCATGTTGAGTTCTTTTTGTGAGAAAATATACTTCAAACTCTTGTGGTCAGTATAAATCTCACATTTTTCACTATAGAAGTAGTGCCTCCATATCTTCAAAGAAAAGATCACAGCTGCTAACTCGAGATCATGAGTAGGATAGTTTTGTTCATGAATTTTCAACTGTCGTGATGCATAGGCAATAACTCTATCATTCTGCATAAGGACACAACCAAGTCCTTTCTTTGATGAATCACTATAAATAACGAACCCATCATTCCCTGATGGTAGAGTCAATATAGGAGCATTGAATAATCTTCTCTTCAGTTCTTTGAAACATTCTTCACACTCTTTTGTCAAAATAAATTTAACCCCTTTACGTGTGAGCTTCGTTAATGGGTTAGCCAATCAGGCAAAATTCTGGACGAAACGTTGATAATAACCTGCCAAACCAATAAAACTACGTACCTCAGTTATACTCATAGGTGCTCGCCATTCTTGAATTTCCTTGGTCTTAGAAGGATCAACAGAGATTCCATCTTTAGAGACAATATGGCCAAGAAACGAAATCTCATGAAGCCAGAATTCATATTTGCTAAACTTTCCATATAATTCATGCCTCCTAAGAGTCTTCAAGATAATGCGCAAGTGATTTTCATGATCTTCATAGGTTTTGAAGTATACCAAGATATCATCAATAAATACCACCACAAATTCATCGAGATACTCCTTGAAAACTCTATTCATCAGATCCATGAATACAGAGGGTGCATTAGTCAATCCAAACGGCATTACAGTAAACTCGTAATGCCCGTACCTAGTTCGAAATGCTGTCTTCGGAATGTCTCCCTTCTTCACACACAACTGATGGTATCCAGATCGAAGGTCAATCTTTGAAAAGTATTGAGCTCCATCCAGTTGGTCAAATAAATCATCAATACGAGGTAGGGGATATTTGTTCTTTATCTTTATATCATTGATCTCTCTGTAGTCGATACATAACCTCATTGATCCATCTTTCTTTTTAACAAAAAGAACATGGGCTCCCCATGGAGAAACACTAGGGCGAATAAATCCTTTATTACTCAACTCCTCTAGTTGTTTCTTTAGTTCGACTAACTCTACAGTGGCCATTCTATAAGAGGTCTTCGATATAGGCCTTGATCCAGGAATTAAATCAATGGAAAACTCAACTTCTCATTCTGGAGGATGTCCAGGTAAATCTTCCGGAAATACATCTACAAATTCTTTCACAACAGGTACATCCTCTATTTGAACATTCTTTTCCTCACCGACAGTTATTTCATTCTCTTCCTCCCCAATAATTGAGTTAAGTTGAGCTACTGGGGGTGGATCTAAATAAGAATTAGGTGGTGACGATTCTGCTCTAAAGATAAGGTGTTCCTTATCATTATCATCAAGAATCGTAACCTCTTTCTTCTTACAATAAATCTTCAAATCATATTCCGAAAGCCAGTCCATACTGAGGATTATATCAAACTCAATCATAGGTATGACGATGAGATCAGCAGATAACGAACATTTATGTGCTCTAATGGGGACTGATTCACAAAACTTTGTTGCAATGATACTTCCCTTAGGAGTTTTAACTGACAACTCCCTTGTTAAATCAAATTGGAAATATCTAATTTTCTTAGAAAAATGGGAAGATATGAAACAATGCGATGATATAGAATCAAATAATGAATTTTCTAAACTTGAGGAAACCATTAAATTACTTGCCACCACGTCTTTCCGAGCTTCTACCTCAGCAGTAGTGATAGCATAAGACTCGCCTTGATCCCTTGGCCTTTTCTGAGGTAAGTTCTCCTGATGCTTAGGAAATTCATTTGCATAATGTCCCATCTCCCTGCAATTGTAGCACTGAACATTGGTAGCTTCCTTCTTCCCTTTGAAATCAAGAGCTTGGTGGCCTTTTTCATCACATTTGTAACAGACACCCATTCCCTTCAAGCAAGTATCAGGCTGTTTCTTCCCACATTTACCACATGATGGATATTCAACCTTTACCTTCTTCCCCTTATTTCAATTCCCAGATTGATCAGTAGGCCTCTTCTTCTCTTGCTTTTCTTTAAAGTCATAAGACTTAGTGAATTTCTTTTTCGGTCTTGATAGCACATGAGACAATGTCTTTGTACGACGAAAAGGATTGTGAGACTAATGCTCGATGAAGAAATGGTTTTAACCCATCAAAGAAATGATCAATCATACTTCTTGGGTTACATATATAATCACCAGCATACCTTGCTAACCTTGTAAAGTTATCCTCATACTTTGTGACATTCTCATCCTCCTTCTGTCTCAATCTCAGAAATTGCCTTTCCATATCTGCTCGATGGTCGCAAGGAAATTATTTTTCTAAAAATAGATCTTTGAACTCCCTCCATTCCATATTTGATACTTCATCATATTCCTTCTTATTTTGAATCAATGACCACCATTGATCAGCATCTCCAGTGAGGTGGTAAACTTCCATGATAACTTTTTCCCTTTCACTGCTCCCCAAAGCCCGAAATATTTTCTCTAGGGAATTTATCCATTGCTCAGATACTAAGGGATTTGTACTCCCATTTAACATTGGTGGTTGTTGCATCATGAATCGATCTAACATTGATCCTCCATGCTGTGGATCAGGGTGCTCCATACGGGTACGGTTATTATTCATAACCTGAGTAAGTTTTCCCAGTATGGTGATTAGCTGATCGGAACCAGTTGCATCACCAGCCCCACTATAATTATCTTGAGCAGGAGGGAAATCCCTACATGGAGTGAGTGAATTGATACGGTTTCCATTTCTTCCTCTAGGCGCCATTTCTAAATAATGGCATAAACTAGATCAGTTTATGAATCAAAATACATAATCCCATACTTATAAAACACTTAACATAAATTGAACTATTTATGGATATAATCCATAATCATAAAAAAAATTTCTTTGAGGAAGTATATACTCATAAACCCTTCATAATGAATTGTAAAGAAAATGAGAGTTATCCTAAGAATATTCCCCGGGAGTGTCGTAACCAAGAGTGCTGCAAGGCCCGTTGTCGTGCACCAGTTCCCGTTCGAGTCTAGCTCAAAGCGGTGTTTTCGGGTTTTACCCCTAGGTACATTTGTGCCAGAGCCGCCTCTACCTGCTCTATCCAGACATGGATGTATTGCTCGGAAAACTCACAAAATCTCTACAATACCAAAATTCTAGGAATTTCTTCTATACTAATCCTCAAATTTCATCTTAGGTCTACGTGCTCTAATCATAGTTTATCTAAATCTAGCTTCCAAGGTTTATACTAAACTTCCTCTGATACCAACTGTAACGCCCCGACCCTATTTACCCAGAGTTAGTGCATTATTACATAACATTGGCATGATTACAAGAAAGATCAAATCTCGAAAGACCGATTGGTTTAGTAGCCTTGGAAACACTAGATATATTAATAAGTCTTACATTACATCATAAAATGAAAAACTACTACAACAACATATTGTCTCCATAATCCACACACATATCCCCACATAATATCCCTACAGGTCATTCATAATTTACTTCTTCACTTCCTGGGAAAAATAAAACATAGAAAAGGGGTGAGCTCAGATGCCCAGTAAGGATAACAATATAGCGGAAACTTTCATAAATAAGAATAAACATTTAAGGCAATGTATAACTAAAACAAAAGCCTTTCAAACTTGAACTTTCAACATGGTATGGCATAAATAAAATGAAATAATTCCATTTACTTATTCACATGGATATTCTACTAATCGAATAATCACATGCAAAATCAATAACCACTTTCATAATGATGGAATGCATAATGCCAGACTATCATAACCACATAGCCAAGGCCTCGTGCCAAGACTACAAATAAGATTTTGTAAAGGCCTTGTGCCAAGACACTAGTTTGTCTCATGAGACCTACCGATGCATTGAGGAGCTATAGCAGGCTCCACTTGTCACATATTAAGTCCAATGCATTCCCATATGAAAAGGTTTAAACATAACATAAACATTCGTATTAAAACTAGCATACGAAATGTCAATAATTTCACCATAAACTATGAATGGTATAAAAATAGCACATCCATAGTCAAACATATCACAAAACCTTCAATAAAATATAGAAGTTTTGCATCATAATAAATCAACTTCAAATAAGTGTAAAATCCATCAAAGGATGTTGACATAGATGAAATCAAAACTTTTTTTAGAGAAAAATAACTTTCTATTTTTGAAATCAATTAAGATCCATATAGATTAAAACATTTTCATTGAAAATATTATTATAAGCTTGTAAGGAAAACTTTGAAGATTTTATAATGGCAGAAAATAACCGCACCCGCCGTATAAGTTAAAAAAAACATTCTTACCTTAATTCTATAGAAAAGGTTAAAAAGGACCTTGTTTTGAAAATGACGGAAAGATTCATCTTATAAAAATTCAAACAAGGGTATAAATGACTTTAACCCACATTCTGGTAAATAATAAAAATTTTTTGAAATACAATTTTAAGAAAACATGGATGTGGATGATAAAGAGATCCCAGTAGATTATTATATATAAACAACCTCGGATAATGAAGAGATTGTGAAATAACCCTTACCTTGTACTTTTCCTTGGTTGGGGTAGGTTAACCTCATGTATAATGGTGAAATAATTGTTATTAAATTATATGAGAATCATATATATTAATATGATATCATATATGATCTTTTAATATTGATTTGATAATAATATCTTTGTATTATCGTTGTTTCGGGTGTTTACTTACTTGTTTTCTTTTATATGTTTTGTTACGTAAGACATGTTTATAATGGATAGGATGTATATTATTCATATCCATAATGATATCAAGTCCTTAAACATCATTTTTAAATCATCAAATGATAATTATACTTGAATGGATACGATGGAGAATGAATCTTATCGCGTTCGTGGAGACGGTAGTCCGTACGTACGCACGAGCGACAATATAATTCTTTTGATATTAAAATAATATATAAATGGTTGTTATATCATATATACAGAATCATTATCATGTTATATTTATTTTTTACATGAGTTACATATCATTATTATAACCATCCAAATAATAATATATTGAATAACAATTACACCACGACGTGGAGACGGTAAGTCGTACGTACGCACGTATGATGACATGTTATTCAAAGGGTGGATAGAATAATAAATATGGTTGTACCATATTTAATAACATCACAGAGTATATATGATACTGTAGTTATTATTTTAAGGTGTGAAGAAATGAGAAGGAGGAGTACCCTTTTATAAGAGGGGTGAGGGGAACCTTTGGAAAAGCTAGAAATATTAGTTTATAATAAATTCATATTCAGTTTATAATGGCTCAAAAGTTTATTATTTAAATGTTAAGGTGGGGATGGGTCGAAAAAAACTCAACCAGTAGAATTTAGACAGGTTTGGGTACTTATATTAACCTTATCGTTAAGTATTAACTCTAAGTTAATTAGTTTCACTTTTACAATGTCTCTTTGTATTTTTATATAATATGGTTAATAAACTTACTATATACATCCAATAGACCCCCAAGTGGTCCATTAATGATTAAAAAATAATAATATAAGTCTCTTGGGAGAACCATATATTTTTAGGAGTTTAATATCAATTAATGATATAATATTTTTTTTAAGAACTCTTTTATGTCAATTTTGACACTATTCAATAGTTGATTTTTGTGAAACTCATAACAGATTGATTACTTCGAAAAAATCCAATTAAATAAATCCTAACATATCATATTATCCTATAAAATTATTTTAATTCATTAAAAGTTTCATATTATATTTATTTGGGTATTTATAATATCAATTATTTTAATTTTTCACTATTAAAGTAATTAATTCATCATCATTGTGTCATATATAATTTAAATTATTTAAAGTCTAAAAATTATAAATAAAATAGCATTATGTAGTAAATCTTTTTATATTTCTAATGAATATTTATAATATAAAATCAAACATATATAACCCTATGTAAAAATAGTTTTGCTAAAAGATATATGCTTGTGTCATTTTTGTATTCATTTTAACTTAATTAAACAAAAATGTCCCTATCACCTACAAGTGGCACCATGGGGTCCCAAAATCGATCAAAAGATGCCTATGGTCGAACATGTATCAACAAATAAGGCTAGAACACGTTTTAGGGTAATTTAGTATTATTATAATATTATTTTTTAACCCTTATTTACCGGATTTACCTTTAACCATGGTAAAGAAAATATTTACCGCAGTAATTATTCAAAATGTCTAAAAATAAAATTTAACTATTTACACAATTTGGACATCCTGATTCCAAATATGGAAACCATTTTTCTAAATTCAAAATACAGAATTGGCAGAAATTAATTTAAATTTAATTCCCACTGTCAAAACAAAAAGCGTATTTTTAGGAGATAATAACTATCAAAAGATTGACAATTGTTTATGTTCTGTTTAATTTTAAAATTTTTTCAAATGACCAACATTATATTAAATGGTAAAAATATATTCTAAATATACTTTAAAACCACTCAAATTCATAACTTATCACTATTAATTATTTTGATTAAAAAAGTAGTTTTTAATTAAAATTTAGTAATTTTCACTATTCATCAAAATATTAAAGTTATCCGAAAAGTACCAAAATTTCATCTTAGGCTAAATTCGATATTCCAAATCCAAAAATTAAGTCCATTTTGAAATATAAAATATATATAATTTCAAAAAGTTGGTATTACTATTCATAACGGCTAGTTTGATTGGTTATGGTGTGTTAGAACTCGGTGTTGCGTACAACACACGCTATCACATTATTCAAAGAGAAGCGTACCATAGAAGTTTGGGGTGTTACATTATTTCCACTATAGTCAAGGGTTTATGTCCCTTCACAAGAATCTGATGAAAAATGAATGATACATTTCTATTCTCAAGACTCGCCATGTGTGTAACTTGGTTCATGATAATGGGAAGCCTCCAATATTTAGGGTTTGAACTGGATTATTCATGTTTCATCTAAGTGATTTTTGAAGCCTCCTATAAAACCACATTTTAGAAGGCCTATATGAAAGACAGTCCCTTTGTTGATGGTTTTTGAGTTCTTAGTAGATGATACTATACCATAGAAAGATTTTTTAATATTTAATCGAAATGATTTTGTTGAAATAAATATAGAAACACGCTAAATCTCCATAGTGAAATTACTTCAGAAGCTCTATTATTTTCATATATATAGTAACATATAGAATTACATATATATAACTATTTAAAATTATATATATCTATATATTTTTAAATATTTATATATATACTCATGTGTGTCTTCATATATCATGTTAGTGATTAGTAATGATGCGAGACATCTGAGAGAAATTTGATCATTGAACATTATGTGGGGATTGAAAGAGTCTCCAATGGGTAGTACCCTAGTGAGACTACCACAAAGAAGGTATGTTGTGAAAATTCAAAATTTTTTGATTCAAGGTTCATTATGGGAGAGTGATAGTGGAAAGCGTTGGTCATGCTCTCTATAGAAATCCTATGAAACCCTTGACAGGATTATAGGATACCGAATATTGGATTAAACCATTTAATTCCTAATAGATCATGTTTTTCTGATATAGAAACAACATTTTTGGCAGCTGTTTAAAATTTAGAAGGAAATAATTTTTATGGTGGAGGAATGTAAGTTGAAATCTATGGATAAAGGTATTTATTATCCATTTTAAATTGGGATTTCAATGACTCTTTGTATGAATACTCATATTTTTCTGAATTATACCCTGGTTTTGATGCCACTAGAGGACTTCTTTTTAGAAACATTAAGACAACCATATTAATGTAGGAGTTTTAAAGGATGAAATGACATGTTCTTTGGGTATATCCAATAATGTCTATATGAGATGTGTCTATGGGAATTTATTATTGTTATCAATGAATTATTTTAATTTATAGAAGGTATGACATGATGTACAAAGATTCCTGTAGACCATAGTGAGAGGCCTGAGAGATGATATTTGTTTTGATGGGTAATTATCATAAGCCACAGTCTTTGTGACATGATATGGGGAGTGTCTTATCATTATTTTGATGGTATAATCCTTTTTGGTGAAAATTAACTTAGTTAATGGGAAACATGTGATTGTTCAAGTGAAAAATAATTGTTTGTGGCCAAATAATTCATTTTCAACGAACATGTTTCCGAAAAATGGGATAAAATGAGTCTAATTGAGAATAATTTCATTAATTACACATAAAAAACTAATTATTAATTCTAGATCTAGGAAGTTGATTTTGTTAGATGGGGGTAGTATCAACTACAAAGGTGGGTGATTGAGAAAGTTCATGCGAAAATAGAGTGTAATTGGGTTAATCTTATTCAGTATTTGAGGAAATAATATATTGAATAATTATCCATGATTATTTATTATGGTTAATATTTTTGGTCACACTCATGAAGTGGATTTTGATGATTTTCCAATGTTAATATTCAACATGAGGATATTAGTGTTCACAAGGATATTATAGATGCAAGATTTTAACAATTTTATTTTATTACTATTGACCATGGATCAAGTGGGGAACTATACATTTGGTGAATTTTTCCAAGGCACATTCTAGTTTTCTTAAATATCATAGTGGCTCTATGAAGACCATCAATATCAACTGGTGGAGTTTAGTGTGGCTGATTACTTTCTTCAAATGGTGTCTTCCTGGTGATAAATTTTAAAATCCAACTGCAATCACAGGTTGGTGTCACAATATATGTTATTGGAAGATTTTATAGTAACTCATTATGATAAATTAATGAATATATATTTTCATGTGTAATTAGGTATCATGAAATGGAATTCCAAATATAGTCTTCATTTGGAAAATGATCGATGAACATAGTGGATTAATTTGGTAGGTATTTGTTTTTAGGTTATTTCCTCTAGATTTTTTATAGAGTTAGTATGACCATATAATATAGAAATTATTTTGTAGTATTAAAACATTGGGATTCAATGTAAGTAGTGGTTAATGTAATATGCACAATGGCTCTTCTCTGGGATAAGAACCCATATATATTGGAGTTTAGTTTTTTGATTTGAAGGGAATTATTGACAATTTGATATCAAATTTACTATTTTTTATAAATATTTTTAGACTATTGACTACGTCTTATGGTTTGGGTTGTGAAATAAAAGGGGTTATTTTTCTATTAATGGAATCATATACCACTAAGTACCAGGTTGAGGTATACCAGGTTCGCATTGTAAGATTTAGTGTATTGATATTTTTTCAGATACCATTAATTATATAGTGGGGACTAACTGGTAAATGTTTGTATAAGAAAGAGAAATTAGAATCCCTAATATGTATATCAAATACCTAGTATCAATCCATTGGGTCTCTCATGATACTTTTTCTTGGTTTAGGTAAAAAAATATGAATTTGGGGAGTTTTATTTTAAAACCCCATATCAAATTCATTTTATGGAAGAATGAAATAGTATGGGCGATCCACACTACTCCTCCATTTCCCCATTTAACTCTCCCTAAATATTATGAAGTTTTAGTTGGATTATTTAGGCTGATGAGGTATGAATTTGTATCCTCCTTCCATTCCCTTCTTGAAATATTTATTCTGGATTTCATATTATTGAAATTTTATATTTATTATGTATTAATGAATTATTGATGAAATGCAACTAAGATTGTGGGGATCTTGGTTTTGGTTCCCATATGAGGCATGATAATCTAGATTTTATTTATTCACATTAAATTATGATAAAATGAAGTCACATAGTGAGTTTTTCTTTAGATTTTATACATTTTTTTTCTTTAATGTAGATGAATCTTTCGGTTTTAATTCATGGGGAATTTACCTATAGGTGTATTGGAGGAACATATAAAGTCATTAGTATACTATTTATTATGATTTTTCTAGATTACATTTGGTATGTTTTCTTAGATTATTTGGAATTAGTTTCATATTAATAATCTATAATTATTCTAAACAATAAATTTTCTTTTACGTTTTTCAACACCATAATCATTTTTTATTTTTGATCCTCCCTAATTTGTTCTCCCACACTCCCCATGATTTTTATTTTCTCTCCCTCCCAACTCCTTCACCATAGTGACTCTCAACATCCTCAACTTCCACTATGCCTTAGGGTCGTTGTGTCTGCATCACCGCCATTATCTCCCAATAACAACTTCCACCCCATTCACTTCACTGTATTATCTTCATACCCTCCACATTCCCATCTCCACTTACACATCTCCTACTTCTTCTACAAGTTCACCCAGTGAGTTATCTATATGTAACTATACCTATTTTTCATCATTTAATCTAGGGTAATTTTCACCCTCTTATTTTTGATTATTGTGATATTGTATCTTATATTTTCTTGGTTTTCATTTGATTTCACTCAATTTTTTTATTATAATTCCATACAATCATATACATCCTATGAATTGATCAAACATTGTTCCCTAATGTAACTTTGATAATATGATTCCTTTTCAAATCAACTCGATGCATCTGAGTTAACCTCATTTTTCATTTCACTATGTTATGAACTAGACATGTGATTATCCTTATTAAATAGAGTGCATCAGATGATATCTCTTTTTCATTCATCTTCTAGTAATATAATTCAATATTTCTAAAAAATATATCTATTGTGAATATAATGATGATGCACTTTAATTTGGTAATACCCTTACTTTTTCTACCAATTTCTATTTTCTTCCAGTCATCCTCCCCAATTAACTATGGGTGATGGTTTATTTTTTATTTTTATAATATTTTTTCTAAATGTTCACTTTATACAATATATATGCCTATTTTATCTCTTATATTGATCATCATGTGGATCATATTTCCATGTGACCATATTCTGAATCATAAAACTCTTGGGGTTTTAGCATTGATTACTCACAATCTCTTGTTATTTTTTATATTTTATAGTTAATTTGTTTTAGTAAATTGGTTATAGTTGAAATTATTATTTACATATTTGAACACTGAAATATTAAAATCAATAGTTTTAACTATGTTTTTGGTCCTTTTGTATCCATATTTTTCATATATAAGTTACTTGATTAAATAAAGTATTAATATTAAACTTCGGTGGATCTTATAAAACATGATAATCAATAATGGATTGCACAAATGATAATAATCTAGCAATAAAGGATTTTATAAAGGGACATAAAATTGTTGGAAGTAGAATTAACATGACATAATTCATTACATAAAATTGTAGTGACATGTGTTAACACCCTAAAAACAAAAAAAATAGTTAATTTTATATGATTAATTTACAAAAAAATATTTATTATTTGTCACGTTTTTTTCAATGAAATTATTTATGATGTCTCTATTTCTATATATTTTATTAACTCAATTGTTCAGAGAATATTTAATTCTAATATTGTAATAGTGTATAACATACATTTACTTATTTTTTTACAAATTATCATGGAGTTGGATGATTTATAATACTGTTAAAATTGAAGGGATATTCTTTTAAATAAATGATATACATTCCATCAACATGTGATTTTAATTTTCCATCACGATGATTTTATTCTTTAAAAAAATAATTTTTTTAACTTTCTCCCACTTGAATAGGTTCTCTGCCTTAGAATATAATATTTCTATCACATAATTTTTCCCTCTACAATTTCTCTCCCAATCAGAATCTTGATGTGGTTCCCCCAAATCACAAAAATTATAATGGGTTTCCCATAAAAATTATGTATATGTTTTACCAAATTCATCGGTTCCCCACCAAATCCTTTGTTTCACCTCAACTTGAGTTATCACATCATTTTTATATATTGAAAATAATATGTGGTAGAATAGTTTTTTACTATACATCTCCCTTCCATTTTTCCATTTTGGAAAGAATAAAATGAAATACCACTTAAAAAGTTCGTATATATCAAAGAAAATATGTTTTTACCTCAATTGAAATTAGGATTCATTAATTACACCTCAAACTCCAATTATTTACTATAATTAATTCAACGTATTGTAATTTAATTATTTATATCTATGTAATATTATTGTTTTTTTAAACTTAAGCTTTGTAAAGGAGTTGACACTCGTAGTTTACACCTTTACTTATTTCACTAATTTATCATGCGTGTATCAATGAATGGACTTCCAATGACATCATGAAATTGTATATTAATTGAAAAGTTTCTATGAATAAACATGTCAATTAATATTCTATAATTCAAATATTTCAAAATGAATCAATGAAATTATCATTTTTTTATTATTCTTTAATTATATCTCTTTTAATTTATAATAAATACACTACATTGAAATATATTATTACTAATATATAGTTTATGATTTTAATACCTAAATATTATCAACTATTGTATTCTATTGACATTGGAAAAGATATCCAGTGATTACAACCCTAGTTATTTCCACATTTTTTTAATAAATAAACATTTTATTTGTATAGGACCTTGTGTTTTCCAAATGGTGTAGACATAAATCATTTTTTATTATGAATATATTCTATAAGGAATCTCTATATAAAAAAATAATTTCATATTGGTTCATATTTTCAACGTATATTTTTTTTATTAATATTAATATTTATTTTTTATGTATCATAGTAAAATCCAATTTCCTATGATATAAAATATATTAATTTGCATTAAAAGAATGAAAATTCATCACATCTTGAACATTTACACTATGAAACTTTTATATTAACATCATTATTTCTAGGAATATAAGATGTTCTATAGGAATTGATTTCACGTTCAACTTAAATGTTTAATTTTTTGTGGTTTGTGTTAGATATTAATCTTGTCGAAATTTTAGATTCAACAAATTGGAAAACATTGAGGAACTTGAGCTATGAACTATTCATATGATATTAAATGTTTGATAAGGTAAGGTCAATATGTTCAACCTATTTTGATTCATGAATATAAATTCTTCTAACCTACATATTCTACAAGATTTTATATATACCCATTATCTACTCCATGGAAAATTAGATAACCTAATTTGAATCATTAGCTATTCTATCTAATTTTATTCCTAAATATGCCATGTAGTATCCTTCAAGGTTTCAGAAAATTATATTTTTTAGTACATCTTCACTATTTTCATCATATTTCAGATTATATTTTTTTCAATTTTTTTGTTAGTTTATTTTAAATATTTTTCGTGGGATAATGTGGATATTCTCTTTAATGATACATTTCAAAAGTATCTTTGAATGTATTGTCAGAACTGGGTATAAAATTAAAATATGCTATATTATCTTCTATTAATAACTATATTGTTATATTCTTACTAATATTATGTAAATTAATTTTAATTTTTCTATTGTATGATATATAATTAATTTTTGATCTAAACAGTATAGTAATTTAATTTAATAATTATTTAATGAATAAAAATAATATTTGATGTGATACTCTATACATTTTTAATATGATGAATTTTTTAAAGGGTTTATAGTTACTTTAACCCTTTAGGTATATGTTCTTTTTTGTTCAAAATTTTAGGTTTCTATAGATGCAATGAAAAAGTTTTATTCTTTTATGATCCTGTGACCAAATGGATTTCAAATTCATAAATGATTTATAGTCTTAATTGTCGGATGATTTGAATCTTAAATAAAGACTAAAAATGATGCTTCAAGAGTTGTAATGTCTCAAATGTGTTTTAATGTTATTAATTATGACCAAAAGGTGGCCTGGTTGTTGGGATTATAATCACAGTCTTCAATTTAAGTTTCATGATTTTTTATGTTTTCTGAAAAGGGTGCACAGTTTGGTGTGAATGGTTTAGGAGAAATTGTGTGACTCATTTATGATCAAGAGGGTTTCACTTCATTTTTAACTAATCATGGTCTATTTTCATGGTTAGTGAACTATTTTGAGTAATCCTAGCAAGGGAAAAAGGATTAACTAGGAGATTTTGAGTTGGATCTGAGGCACGATGCACGAGTTGCGCACAGTTTTATAAAAACTGTGTTATTCTCTACAGATGGGATTCTGTGATGAAAGAATTACTGGTTCATTAGGTTTAAAACTTTTTGGCCTCACCATTTGGGTCATAGGTGTTGGAGAACATGGGTTTTCATGGTTGGAACATGATTTTCCCATCCTTATGGCCGAACTGTGCAAGTCATTTGGACTTCGATAGAGCCAACCACAGGGTTTGCACACAGTTTTTCAAAATGTGCATCAAATCCATATGATAACCATAATTTGATTAAAAAGTCTAAAATGACTAAATTTTACACCTCAGGGTTTTAGCTACCCACCCCATTTCTCCTCCTTTTGTTTCACATGACCTAGGGGGTTCTCAAACCACTTCCTTCCTCTCCTTCAATTTTTTGGGGGTGAAATCTTGGTGGTTCATAGTCGTTTAAGTTAAGATTCAACCCACATTTATTCATTAATTCCTATTCTACCTCCTCTTTAATTTTTCATTTTACTTAGTTTATGTATTATAGACCCTTATGATAGATCATGGTTGAATTTTCCATTTCTGTTAGTTATATTGGTTGGCTAGGATAGAGGATATCCTGAGATGGATTCCACAACTTTTTTTGGAGATGTTTAATTAAGGCATGTGACTATTTTGAATTTTATTTTTTTTCCAAAATATTGAATTTAAGTAAGTGATGAAATGGTATCTCCTCCTAGGTATTTTAATATAAATGTGGTCGAGGATATGATGTGGGTCTTTGTTGAGTGGTTTCCTTTGATCTTGGTGTTGCACGATGATCCGGTGAGTTTTTCAGAATTATTCCATTTTGGGTTTTGGTTAAATAATTAATTATAATTATTATGATTAATAATTTTATGTTGTTTTGTATATTAATAGAGGTTGGGTTATCATTAAAAGTTTGGTTTGGTTCTAAGGGGTTTGGATGATTATTGGATGGGCCTTAGTAAGGCCTCTATGCTTTTGAAATGTTTTTTAAAGATTAGCTAATGAGGTTGGTGGTCTAATAGCTTTACCATAATCATGTTAATTTATTTTTTTATGTGGTTTTCACCATAAATCAAATGTGTGGATTGGTTTCATTCATATTTTAGATGATATAGTTTGGGGATGATCTTAATCTAATTAATCTTTAGGGTTTATGTGATAAAATATTAATAAGGGGATAATGCGTAGGTATTGTAAATAAATGGATGGTAACTCTTAAAAAGATAATAGGTGGTATTTTATTGGTTGAGTTTTTTTAATTTAATACAAGTATTTTTAATTGTTTTAAAAAGGTTTATTAGTTTTTAATTTGTTTTTGGATACAAGGGGAGAAAATATGTCTTGAAATTATATTTGTCTTTACATTAATTGTAGAGACCCGAAGCCTAACATACATGGACATTACATTACTTTTATGGAATACTTAGTACATAACAAAAACACACACACAAGGACCGTACTAGTTTAGTGTCTTTGGAAACTCGGAATATAATCTTCTAATCATGGTGAAATATCTTCAACATCTCCCATAAAGATCTTCTTTTTTTAAACCTAAATCCGTTCTTTATGTCCTGGGTAAAAGAAAACATAAAAGGGTGAGCTCAAATGCTCAGTAAGGGTAAACAAAAGAAATATCAATCACATCATATACATAAGAACACAACTTTTGGAAATCATAACTGGCAAAAGATATCATAATATCATAAGATGGGATAAATCATAGAAGTGAAATGTAATCCCAATAATCATAACTTAAAAAATAATACTTTGTGGAATACACAAATAATCATATAGAATCATTTTCTGTTAGTCAAGACTCATTTCCAAGACTATCTTAGTGGACAAAGTCCATTTCTGAACTGATTTCACTACTCGTTTCAGTCCTGTTTCACTGAACCGGTATAACCTACCATTCCAGCCATGTCTATCTCATGAGATATAAAATCTTTACCCAATGCATTAGAGGGAGATATAGTTCCCACCCATCTCATAATGATACCATTCTTATGTGTGCCACAAAATCATAAATCATACATCATTGCATATCCCATGTAATAAAAATGGGAATCATAAAATCATGACATCATAAAACAATTCATATAAGATAAAGGTATTCATAAAAATATATCCACCACAACATAATCATATCAATGTAATTATAGGGATATAAACAGAACCCTAAATTATCTTAGATGGAAAATAATTTTGATAAAACACTTGAACTCCATTCTTGAGGAAAATATCCTTTCTTCTTCAAAAACACTTTTCCTTTCTTAACATGTCGTAAAATTATAAACTAAAAGAATTTGATTAAAAATAAACTTGAAAACTTGTAAAGGAAGCTTCTTGGAAATAATTTTTTAAAAATCCATTCATGCCGTATAAGTTAAAAAAAACATTCTTCTTGTACTTTTGTCAGAAAAGTAAAAAAGTACCTCATATGAAAAACGAAAAAAGATTCCTTTCATATCTTTTACTAAAAACTCACCGAAGGGTGAAATTAGATTTAAACAATTGTAGGTGGATGGAAATAATATTAAATATTGAGGAAACATGCATGTGGATGATAAAATACACCCCAGTAAATTCCAAAGTATAAACAATCTCTGATAAAAATGAAATTGTGATATTTTCCTTACCTTAGGTATGATATGCTTTGTACGTGTCCGAACCTCCTGTATAATGATTTGAATAATGTTACCGACTTATTCCATAATCATACTTATTTTTATGATATCATATATGGTTCTCTTATGGCTTTATATTACCCGTTCTTTTGTAAATTCCATGTTAAAGAGCGTTTTGGGTAAAATCGTTTCATTTGTCATCCGTGTTTTGACTTTTAATTATTCATATGATTACTTAGATCATGATTAATTAATTCCAGAATATAAAACATGATTTATATATAATATATATTCATAATATATATATATATAATAGATCATTAAATGGAAAGAAATACACCGTTCATGGAGACGGTAGACCGTTCATACGCATGAACGCTGTTTTCTTTTCCTTATTGAGTTGAATGGTATTAAGTAGATGACATAAATATATATACAAATAAATCCAGAATCATTATTATGTCATATATTTCATTATTACTTATTATATATACTTTATAATCATTCATGAATGGTTAATGTGGAGAATGAATCTCATCGCGTCGTGGAGACAGTAGTCCGTACGTACGCACGAGCGATGATATCGTTCTCATGATCGTGGAATTGTATGGGAGTGTATGTATACTATTTCAGAATCAATATAACTTTACAATAATCATATATAGTTATTATGAACACCATTATACTTGTCCAATTAAGGTGGTGGTGGAAAATAGATTACACCACTGCGTGGAGACAGTATTCCGTACGTACGCACGCACGGTGATTTTGTTTTCCATAGGATGGATAGATGGGGAAATAAGGTTGTTTAATAATTATAATAACATATCAGTATATAAGTGATACTGATGTTATTACTTCATAATGAACAACATAAGAATAAGAAGTGGAAGAAGAAATAAAAATGAAAGAATTGGTAACAGATATTACCTCTTCTTTGAAGTACTTCTTTGAGACCTCCATTTAGGGTACTAAAATAGGTCTTTGAAGAAGACCAGAACCTCTAGGATGTTTCTAGGGAAGTGGAGAAGGGAATTTGGCAGGGGTTGGACGATCTTGAAGGCTTAAAGTGGTGTGATGAAGATGAGGAGGAGGTGCCCTTTTATAAGGGAGGAGAGGGGCTCCTTTGGAAAAACTAAAAATATTATTTTATTATAAGGTCATGTTCGGTTTTAAATAGCTCTAAATTGATATATTTAGAATATAAGGTGGGTATGGGTCGTAATACTCTCATACAATAGAATTTAGACAAGTTTATCTTCCTATTCTAACCTTATCATTTAGATTTAACATTAAGTTAAATAATTTTACTTTTACCGTGTCTTCTTGTGTTCTTATACTATAAGGTTAATAAACTTACTATAATCAGCCAAACGAACCCCAAGGTGTTTATTATTAATATATATAACCTTATCTAAGTAATTGGGCCAAAAATGAGATTTTTAGGAATAAAATAACAATTACTAATATAATATTTGTTTTAAAAACTATTTTATGTCAATTTTGACACTATTTAGTAATTAATTTTTGTGAAAATGATAACAGAATGATTAGTTAGAAAACATTTAAGTAAATCAATTCTAACATGTAAATATTAATCTATAAAATTTTTGGAATTCATAAAATGTGCCAAATTAAATTTATTTTGGTGTTTATAACATCAATTATGTCAATATTTCATTAATAAGATAATTACTGCATCATCTTTGTGTCATAAATAAATTACATTATTTCATGTCTAAAAATTACAAATAAAATACCATTATGTAGTACATCTTTTTATCTTTCTAATTAATATTTATTTTCGAATTTATCTTATGTATAACCCCATATTAAATATGATTTACTTATTAAACTTTGATTTTAACTATTTTAACCCTTCTTTAAATAAATTAATAATAAATGTCCTAATCTAATCCAAGTGGGCCTAAATGGTCATATTTTATTCCTAAGGTTGGTTTTGGTCGAATTAAACTTATCCAATAGAATTAGGATAGGTGTTAGGGTAATAATAATATCATTCTTACCCCTAATTACCCTGTTTACTTTTAACCGTGGTAAAAAAGTAAAAAGTTTCTATTCACCAAAAATTATTTTCATCTCATTGAACCACATTTTACTTACTGACATCAACCGTGTCTCTCGGATTTTTGAAATTCTACTCACAAAAGTGGTAAAATTATGTTTTATGAAAAATTCAGTTTTTTTAACTACCACTTAGTGGTTTCACTATTCATCAAAAATTAAAAGTTTTCAGAAAAATATGAAAATTTCTCCCTAAGCTAATTTTGATATTCCAAGTTCAAAAATGAAGTTCATTTTGAAAAATAAAACTTAAAAAATTTCAAAAAGTGGTTATTACTATTCATGACGTCTAGTTTTAATAAAATTTTAATAGCATATCATTGTTTAGTGAAACTCGGTATTGCGTACTACACATGCTATCAAGGAAGGTCGTGATTGCGTGTAATGCAATGCAAGTCAAGGATGCGTGTTGAGAAAGCTCGTTTTGGTGTAGCGTAAAACACAAGACATTAATGAAATTAAAAAGAATATTTTTTTATAAAATCTCGGGCTGTTACATTCTACGCCCCTTAAAATGAATTTCGTCCTCGAAATTCGTCGGGGTTATAAATGGTTTACTACTCGAAAGTTTCTTTAATAGAAACCCACATAGTAAAAAGGAATACCAAAACATGGCTTTAAAAACTAAAGTATGAAATGTAACGATTACCCAAATAAACTAATCATTGGGTTTCCACATAGGTGAAAAATGGACATGGAAGAGAAATCTAACCATCATGTTCTGATGGAGAGTGGTAGAGAACATGGCTATGGTAAAGCCATCAATCACAAAGCCATAAATTTGTGACGATCTAAGGTACCATCTGATTCATCAGATATAAGAGCACTAGGACAACAATTTTGGGTTTCAAGATCGTTTCCCTAAAGTTGATGAAATAGGAATTAGAAGAAATACTTTCATGATTTCGGTATAGTCTCACCATTGGTCATTCTTTGGACAATTTCCACTTCATCTCTTAAAGAAATGAAGTTGGATTTTTCATTCCTGATGTGTTAGCAGATCATAGAATTATGGGTCATTCCATCTGTCTCAAACAAAAGGTTAGAAAAGTTATCAAAAAATGCATAAGTCTATCTATAGTGAGATTAATGATATATGGTTCCTAAAATGGACATATAATTCATATATCATACTGCTTAATATAATAAAACTAGTTTCTACTAAACAAGGACTTCCTGTAGGCCAGTGGTAGGTGATAAAGACCAGTCGCACTTCGGTTGTGGGTTCAATTCCCAAAGCCTTGTCCGACGCGATGGGCTGTCGCCCGTCCTGCAGGTTGTCCTTTTTTCTAAAACTATATAATATCAAATGTTCTATCCTTAAATAATACTAACTTATGTCCAACATAATCCATTCCAATCTTTAGGCTTATCTAAAATACTTCGGTCCAAGCTCATAATATAAAGAAAATGATTACTTGAAATGTCATCAACCAAGCTTGTGAATACCATCATTTATCCCCGATATATCTTGTTGGTCACATTCCAATAATGTGAATACCTTAATCATGTATTCTCTTGAAAAATGAATACCCATTAAACCTTAGTGAAAACATGAATGCTGTCAAAAGTTACCTCTTTCCACATACCAAAATCCAAAAATTCTATATACTCAATCCATTACATAACCTTCTCCTTATATCAGTCATGAGCTCATGAATACTATCAAACATTTAATTTTCTCCTTATCCCTTAATTATGTGCATATCATCTATATTCCAAAAATATCTAAATATCCTTTAATGGATACTGGTACTATTAATAATACACTTTCAAAACTCAAGGAAAGACAACAGTGTAACAATCCTTAGATGTCTCTTTATTCCATAGTACCATGAGATTACTTATACAACATTACACTTGATAAACATGTAATCATTCCACTACCTTCTTAAACCATTGACTGAGATTCAACAATTCTTTCAACTCACATATCATTTGTAGTCTCTTCATCATCATCAACATAAAAACTACTCATACGGACATACTGATTCTCTTCATGAGACATTCCCTTAGGGAATTGGTTTTCATAATTCCCTTACATTCCACATTTAAAACATTTAACCATTGTTTATGTCATTACAATACCATTATCCTCATCCATGGTGTTAAATGAACTATTTCCTTTGCACTTACTGGCTTTGTGTCCTTCTTTTCCACACCCAAAGCATCTTCCAGTTCCCTTGAAACATTCTCCTTGATGCCTCTTCCCACATGATTTACATAGGGGAAATTGAAGTTTCTTTCCTCTGTGATCATCATGAAACTCCATCTATATATTATTAGCCGAGTCAGGAAACTTACCAAATTTGAGTTTATTGATCATATTATGAGATTGCTGATTCGGCATAATAATGATGGTTGGACTTCCAAATCCCATTTCATTTGGTTTCTCATGAAGAATATCATTCCATTGTCCATAATATCCTCCATTATCGTGAATCATCTTGTTTCCAGCCATTTTCTAAAACCAAAAAAGAATAGTGTTAGAGGAAAAAATCATAATAAAGGGGGAGTAACTTCAATATCTAACATCTTAGGTTAAATTATAAGATCGTTACCATAGTTCTATGACTATATCCTATACGTATACTTATCCTTGGGGGCATCCCTAGAAATACCTTTGAAATAGCTCTAGGGATCTCACTAACGTTTTCGCATCCTAGTTTCCAAAGGTTGAATAAACCTTTCCTCTGATACCAACTGTAGAGACCCGAAGCTTAACGTACATGGAAATTGCATTACTTTTACAGAATACTTAGTACATAACAAAAACACACACACAATGACCGTACTAGTTTAGTGTCTTTGGAAACTCGGAATATAATCTTCTAATCGTGGTGAAAGATCTTCAACATCTCCCATAAAGATCTTCTTTTTTTTAAACCTAAATCCTTTATTTATGTCCTGGGGAAAATAAAACATAAAAGGGTGAGCTCAAATTCTCAGTAAGGGTAAACAAAAGAAATATCAACCACATCATATACATAAGAACATAGCTTTTGGAAATCTTAACCTCCAAAAGAGATCATAATATCATAACATGGGATAAATCATAGAAGTGAAATATAATCCCAATAATCATAACTTAAAAAATGAAACTTTGTGGAATACACACATAATCATAGATAATCATTTCTTGTTAGTCAAGACTCATTTCCAAGACTATCTTAGTGGACAAAGTCCATTTCTGAACCGAGTTCACTCCTCGTTTCAGTCCTGCTTCACTGAACCGGTATAACCTACCATTCTAGACATGTCTATCTCATGAGATAGAAAATATTTACCCAATGCATTGGAGGGAGATATAGGACCCACCCATCTCATAATGATACCATTCTTATGTGTGCCACAAAATCATAAATCATACATCATTGCATAACCCATGTAATAAAAATGGGAATCTTAAACATAATAACATCATAAAACAATTCATATAAGATAAAGGAATTCATAAAAATATATCCATCACAACATAATCATATCAATGTAATTGTAGGGATATAAACAGAACCCTAAATTATCTTAGATGGAAAATAATTTTGATAAAACACTTGAACTCCATTCTTGAGGAAAATATCATTTCTGCTTCAAAAACACTTTTCCTTTCTTAACATGTCATACAATTCTAAACTAAAAGAATTTGATTAAAAATAAACTTGAAAACTTGTAAAGGAAGCTTCTTGGAAATAATGTTTTAAAAATCCATTCTTGCCGTATAAGTTAAAAAAACATTCTTCTCGTACTTTTGTCGGAAAAGTCAAAAAGTACCTCGTATGAAAAAAGACAAAAGATTCCTTTCATATCTTTTACTAAAAACTCACCGAAGGGTAAAATTGGATTTAAAAAATTGTAGGTGGATGGCAATAATATTACATATTGAGGAAACATGGATGTGGATGATAAAATACACCCCAGTAAATGCCAAAGTATAAACAATCTCAGATAAAAATGAGATTGTGATATTTTCCTTACCTTTGGTCCGATATGCTTTTTACGTGTCCGAACCTCCTGTATAATGATTTGAATAATGTTATTGACTTATTCCAGAATCATACTTATTTTTATGATATCTTATATGGTTCACGTATGGCTTTGTATTACCCGTTCTTTTGTAAATTCCATGTTAAAGAGCGTTTTGGGTAAAATCGTTTCATTTGTCATCCTTGTTTTGACTTGTAATTATTCATATGATTACTTAGATCATGATTACTTAATTACAGAATATAAAACATGATTTATATATAATATATATTCATAATATATATATATATATAATAGATCAGTAAATGGAAAGAAATACACCGTTCATGGAGACGGTAGACCGTTCGTACGCATGAATGCTGTTTTATTTTTCCTTATTGAGTTGAATGACATTAAGTAGATGACATAAATATATATACAAATAAATCCAGAATCATTATTATGTCATATATTACATTATTACTTATTATATATACTTTATAATCATTCATGAATGGTTAACGTGGAGAATGAATCTCATCGCGTCATGGAGACGGTAGTCCGTACGTACGCACGAGTGATGATATCGTTCTCATGATTGTGGAATTGTATTGGAGTGTATGAATACTATTTCAGAATCAATATCACTTTACAATAATCATATATAGTTATTATGTACACCATTATACCCATCCAAGTAAGGTGGTGGTGGAAAATAGATTACACCACGGCGTGGAGACAGTATTCCATACGTACGCACGCGCGGTGATTTCGTTTTCCGTAGGATGGATAGATGGGGAAATAAGGTTGTTTCATAATTATAATAACATATCAATATATAATTGATACTGATGTTATTACTTCATAATGAAACAACCTAATAAGTCGAAGTGGAAGAAGAAATAAAGATGAAAGAATTGGTAACAGACATTACCTCTTCTTTGAAGTACTTCTTTGAGACCTACTTTTAGGGAACTAAAATAGGTCTTTAAAGAAGACCATAACCTCTAGGATGTTTCTAGGGAAGTGGATAAGGGAATTGGGCAGGGTTTGGACGAGCATGAAGGCTCAAAGTGGTGTGAGGAAGAGGGCGAGGAGGTGCCCTTTTATAAGGGAGGAGAGGGGCTCCTTTGGAAAAACTAAAAATATTATTTTATTATAAGGTCAAGTTCGGTTTTAAATTGCTCCAAATTGATATATTTCTAAGATAAGGTGGGGATGGGTCGAAATAATCTCATCCAATATAATTTAGACAAGTTTAGGTTCCTATTTTATCCTTATCATTTAGATTTAACATTAAGTTAAATAATTTTACTTTTACCATGTCTTCTTGTGTTCTTATACTACAAGGTTAATAAACTTACTATAAGCAGCCAAACGAACCCCAAGTTGTTTATTATTAATATATATAACCTTATCTAAGTCATTTGTACAAACCTTAGATTTTTAAGAATAAGATTACAATTACTAATATAATATTTGTTTTAAAAACTATTTTATGTCAATTTTGACACTATTTAGTAATTAATTTTTGTGAAAATCAGAACAGAATTCGAAAAACATTATTTAAATCAATAATAACATGTCATATTAATCTATAAAATTAGTGGAATTCATAAAAAGTGTCAAATTACATTTATTTTGGTGTTTATAACATCAATTATTTCAATATTTCATTAATAAGATAATTACTGCATCATATTTGTGTCATAAATAAATTAAATTATTTAATGTCTAAAAATTACAACTAAAATACCATTCTGTAAGAAATCTTATTAGATTTCTAATGAATATTTATAGTCGAATTTATCTTATGTATAACCCCATATTAAAAATTATTTACTTATTAAACTTTGATTTTAACTATTTTAACCCTTCTTTAAATAAATTAATAATAAATGTCCTAATCTAATCCATGTGGTCCTAAATGGTCATATTTTATTCCTAAGGTTGTTTTTGGTCGAATTAAACTTATCCAATAGAATTAGGACAGGTTTTAGGGTAATAATAATATCATTCTTACCCTTAATTACCCTGTTTACTTTTAACCGTGGTAAAAAAGAAGTAAAAAGTTACTATTCACTACAAATTATGTTCATCTCATTGAACCACATTTTACTTTCTGACATCAACAGTGTCTCTTGAATTTTTGAAATTCTACTCACAGAAGTGGTAAAATTAAGTTTTATGAAAAATTCAGTTTTTTTAACTACCACTTAGTGGCTTCACTATTCATCAAAAATTGAATGTTTTCAGAAAAATACCAAAATTTCTCCCTAAGCTAATTTCGATATTCCAAATCCAAAAATGAAGTTCATTTTGAAAAATAAAACTTAAAAAATTTCAAAAAGTGGTTATTACTATTCATAATGGCTATTTTTAATAATATTTTAATAGCATATCATTGTTTAGTGAAACTCGTTATTGCATACTACACACGCTATCGGGGAAGGTCATGATTGCGTGTAATGCAAGGCATGTCAAGGATGCATGTTGAGAAACCTCCTTTTGGTGTAGCGTACAACACAAGACATTAATGAAATTAAAAAGAATATTTTTTAAAAAATATCGGGCTGTTACATTAATTATTGACCTCCATGTGGTTTATGAATTGGGGTTTTCAATTGTCATCAAATATTTGTTTTAAATGGGTATGTGGTGGCATCTGGAGTAAAAATTTTGTAATGTAATTTATCATGCATTTTGTGTAAATATAGGACTTGGGCCCTATTTTGTTATCAGATAAATATATTCATGTTTTGAAAAGTGTAATTTGAAATTTTTTTTGGGGATGTTTGGTTTAGTTTATTTGGGGAATATGAAAAAGGATTGGGTTTCATTGAAGTATGTCTTGGTTTCTAAAGCCTCTTAAGGACCACAGTAAGTGTTAAGGGTTATAAAAGGTTTATTTTTTTCTTGAAAATTTATTTTTTCATGCTGTTGATATTATTAATTAAGAAATGATGGATTGGTTTAGGTGTTGGACTAATTCTCTGGGAACATGTAATTGAGAAGTTATGGAATGGTTCCCTTGATGGATTAATTCTCGGGGTTTAGGTTGTGTACTATGTATATGGTTTTAGATCGAGGCTCTAGAAATTGATAGTATACTATAGGGTTAAAACCTAGGACTAAGTTTCTTGGAAAAGATTGTATAACATGTGAAATATGATGATGGATTTATTCTTCTATTACGTGGTTTCAAAAAAAATGATACTCTAGGATCCATCAATTATATGTATATATGATCACAAACTGATGATACTAATCCTTGGGACGGTCCAGACTAATGCTCTAGAACAACCGTTGATATACATAAAGGATTTTGGACTGATGATCCTCTTCCTTGGGCTAGTCCATAGTGATTCTCTAGGCACCATTGATGTTATGTATAGATGGGTGATGTATTGAGGCTCCGAGAACTACTATTATGTTATTAGATTGGTTCGATAGGCATGATGAACATTATCAGTACTGATAGTTTTATATATGGTTAGGTTCTAGATGAAGGTTACATAAATGATTTATATTAGTGATTCTATTTCAATATAGGACAGACCGATGTTCCAGGATTTAACAACACAGCTACATGAGTTAGGAACTTTGGATGTATGTTTTATTCCCCCAAAGTTTAAAAACACCCCCATTTTTTGTTAGATGTGATATAAACCTATCTTATGATTCACAAGAATAGGCTAGGTCATATCATGTTAGTATGGCCATAGTATCACCATAGAACCCTTAATAGCAGTGGATAATAGAAGTGTTGTCATGTTCCTTGTCCTATATTTCATTTTTTCTACTATTTATTTTTTTTAAAATTTATATTCACACACTATTGTAATGATGGGAATTTTATTTAGACACAGTTGGTGGTGGCCTACTATGTTTTAATCACACCCTTAATAGACCGCCATTGTAATTGGGCACTCGAGCATCTCTCACATGTTTATTGTAGACAAAGGTTTGGGATGATGCATGTGGTAAGTATTGTTTGGTGGAGCCGGATAACAAGATTTGTATCCGATGACTGGATGGGGTTGGCTCAATTATTCTATGGTGCCATTTTTTGGTTAATTTATTTTGGTATGCTATGTAACTAGCCCATGGGTGGTTAGTTTATGAATTACATGTCCATTTGGGCCTCTATTGTATTTCATATTGTTATAACATGTTCTAGTTCATTTATTATTTATGTCTAATATGTTTTGTATCATGTGTGTTTATTTACCTAGGTTTTTGAAACTAATATGAGGGAATGATCTCCTCCCTGTCCAATTTTAGACCCCCACAGATAGTCAGAAGCCTCTATCATATGAGGAGGTGTGCAAGAGGTCATGTGGAGAACCAGATCAGAGCACCTATTTAATCTCTTCTAGGATGGGATTTTAAAAAGATGGAACATAGGTTTTTACATTTCTATTATCCTACATTTGGGGTTTGGTAGGTAGGAGATATTTGAATGTTTCATATATTGTGATGGATATCATGATAGTGCATCATGGACACCTGTTTCAGTAGGATGTCCTTGTTACTAGGGCTGGGATTACTATTTTGGATCTGTGATGTTATAGTTGTATAATATTTTCACTTCAATAGATTCACATATTGTTTTTATGTGATGATCTATGATGGATTTCTGGATCATTACCTTTTGGAAATAGGCTTGGGGTTTGGTTTTTACTCTTTACCAATAGAGGAAAGAGTATCCGCATGCATCATGCTAGACACATTGGATCCAAATTTTATAGGCATGATACTTGAAGATTTTATGGTTTCCATTATAATTAAAATTTATGTGGATCAATTATGAGACACATGTCGATGAGGATATTGGTGTGCTCCTTGTGCACAGTTGGTTCAAAGATCCTGATGGGTCAATATGATCTAAATTTTGGTTTTATGGACCCCATGTAGGTGATTTTTGGGCACAATTGGTAGTATGTATGATTCCTTTAGGGAGTAGTCTGATCTGCTGATGCTAGGAGTGGATGGATTCTCATGTTGTGTGATGTTGGTTGGTATATAAACCCCTTATAATTTGGGACACTAGAGGGGGTATTTTGTCTTGTTGATGTCATGTAATGATGATATTGGTGAATATTTGACCCCCCAAAAGTTGTCACCTTCTATGGAATGATATGGATCATGGGTGGTTGGACCGATTTACCATCTTAATGTGACCCCAGTTCTGGGACTTGGTGCCATGTAGTTTTCAAGGGTGACCCATGAGAGGGGTCAGATGAGTTATGTGTGCATTTGGCTGTGTGATGTAAAGTTGTATGTTTTGGAACTTATACAGTGGTGGAAGAAGGGTGTATCCTAATATGGGATTGGAACATAGGATACCATTGGTTTTGAGAACGAGCACATGGGTACCGGTGTTTATGTCTTGTGATTGGTTTCTTGAGGTGTAGGTTCATTCAGGTTACTAGACCTGGTAGTGGATGTGTAAAAGGGTGTGCTAGGTTCTTATAATATGAGTTGGGAGAAAATGTGGTGCTCAAGGGTATGTGGTTTCTAGAGTGTAGGTTTTCTCTTGGTGATTATTGTACATGTATGTTATACCATCGATGTCCATAGAGGGGGATACATGGGATGTGTTGTTTCCTTGAGATGAAAATGTTGATTGAGTGTTTATGAGTTAGTGCATGTGTGGTTTATGGTGGAAGTTATGTTTATGTTCCAAATCAGGTTATATCTGGATGCATCTTTGAGAATTTCTTGAGAACATGCATTACATTAGTGGGACATTCAAACCAAGCTATGGTTTTATGGGTCAAGTTAGTGATTTCTAGCTCAAGGTTTTCTTTTGGTTTTAGAAATTAACAAGTGTTCTCTATGTTGTGTGATATGGGAATGTGGGGTAGGAATTACTAGTGGATAGGTATTTTGAGTTGATGTTTTTAATATATTGACTCATTAGAGTCAGAATCAAGTTTTTTGGTTGGTTACACATGTTTGTTTAATAGTTTAGCATTAATGATATCCTTGAGGGGAAAACATGTGGTAACACACTGTGTTTTTTGGTTGTCGATTAGATAATACCATAGTGTACACCTAATCAAATTAGGTTAAGAAAATATCATTGTGTAAGAAAAATACTGATGTGGATGAGATGAGACTCTTACATGTAGTGAGGATTGAGAATTTTGGATGATTTCTAGGTGTCCCTACAAATAGAGGTGACTTCAGTAATAGATGATCTGTAGTTGAGTTCATTGAAGACATCATACCATAATCTTAGTTTAGATATTATCATGTCCAATACCTTTACATAATACATGGTATGATGATAGAGAAATTGTTATGAGGAAAGCTACTCTATTGTATTTTGGTTGGATATGGGAACTCTTAGGTGTTACACTTATGGAGTAATGTATGTGGTGTTGTTTGAAGGAATGTTCACCATCTACCATTCATTTTCATGGTCCTCAGGATGGACTATATTTCATTGAATTACATATGTTCCATTCATGGATGTTGGGGATGAGAGATAGTTTATGTCATGTTTGGTCTCTCAAATGTGGGATAGATATCCACACACTAATTCTTGTTTAGCACTTGTTGGAGTGTGGGATGAAGTGGTTGAATTTGTTTTTTGGTGATTCGGTGAGATGGTGTAAAATCATCGGTTAGAGTCAATAATTTTTTAGATGAATCGACCAAGGATAGTCTGACTCTATGTAGCCCCCAATGATCATATGGAGGGTAGAAAGCTACATTTGGTGTCTAATTTTGTGAATGAAATATAGACACCGGCATTGAGTTGGTCATTCAAGGAAAAGATAGAATATTCCTAGTTCATTCTTGAATAGAAGGATTGTGTTCACTATGGTTAGTTTTCAATGAAAAAATGGGTTCCAATTGTAACAACAAAAAATTTTATAAATGATATCTATCCTTTGAAATAAATGCGTGTTATAATATACAATATAAAATTGTAAAAAAATGAAAAAAAATTATTTCATTAATAATTACAATTACATTAATTATCAATGAAACCAATTATAATTAAAAACATTATATTTGGACAAAATATATAAAATAGAAATCTAAAATGGAAAAATATAGATAAGCCCAATCTAGTAGAATCATTTCCCCCACTTCCAACATTATAGAAAATAATAAAAATATTAACAAATTAATCAACATCATAGAAAATGAATATATTGAACCTTGAGAGGAGTTTATTTGAATAATGAATGATGGAATGTAGAAGTATTTATAGGGGTAATGCGACTGTTGGAATAGTAATGTCACTGTTGTAGTGGTAACCTGACAATTAGAAAAGATATTTTAGATCAAAACAATAAATTATGATATATACAAATTTTTTCATGATCAGTTTATATAAATATAGATAATATAATTCTTTATATATATATATATCATGATTTAAAAAATCAAATAAAATATAAGCACATTTTTAGTAAATCGTATTTTAAAATATTTCGTAAATTGAAAATTTTTATATTAAAAATTAAAATTACCTATATTATATATTTATTTTTATAAAATTATTATCATTTTTTATATCAACAAGTAAGAATTTTCGAAGTGTTACTTTTTTGGAAATTTTCTAAAATACTTCATTTTCAAGTGAATTGTAAAAATACAGTTTTTTCCCATAATCGGTGTATCTTAAATTACCTAACATATGATATAATTATGACCTAATATTTTCTGAAAATTTATTTTTTCCCCTTATATTTTTAATTTCATAAAATATTCATTGAAATAAAATAAACATAAATTCCAAACCAAAATTCAAAAGTGATTCCTTAAAATAACAATTTATCATTAATGTGACATTCCTTTTTAATGAAATAATTAATTAGAATTATAAAGTGTATTTATAGTAATAAAACTATTATATTATATTTATATATGATTTATACTGGAAAAAATCCCCTATTACATGTTTGACCTTTGTTATAAAATTTCATTCTAAAAATATCCCTCTCCTCTAGTATAAATAACCCCTCTCCACCCCCTTGCAAAATCGCTCATAAATCTCTTAAAAAATCCAATCCTCTAAAAAAATCATCACTCTCAACACCATCATAATAAAAAGGAATTTTCTACAGTAAATAAACTACAAACATCAAGTCATTTCTTATGGGGTACAGGAGACGCAACTCTGGGGATTAAGTATGTTTTGAAAAACTTGTTCTATTTTTTATTTCTTATTCTTGTTGCCTTTATTATTTCACCAAACCTTTCAAAACAAAACCTTATAATAATAATTGTAAAAAATCTTAACATTATATTAAGTATTTTATCCTTCTGTATGTATCATATTTTGTATATATATAAATTTCAAACTTCCCTTTCCCGCTCTCCAGACAATGTCCAGTCAAATTTCGCTAACCACCAATAGAGACATCTACATGTCGACACAAATAACCATAATCATGGATAAATGTTATAAATTATATATAATACGTAACCATGTAATATTATGTATTATATTATTCTGGAATTAATTATATCAATGTTTTAATTACATTTAAGAAAATAATGAAATCATGTTAAAATGAAAAAATTATTAGTAAAACATGATATAAAAACTGATACCCCCTAACTAAGGAAACTAAGAAATATAATAAAACAATGATAATTGATTAATATTAGAAAACATAAAAATATTTCTATTATGTATTTTTTTATAAATATATTCAAATTATTCTAGAGGCACAAAACAGACGAAATAATGCGGGAATAATGGAAAGAGGATTTTGGAAACCTACTCCTATCATTGTGTAATCTCTATATCACATAATATTTGGTATGGATATTCATTTAATTCAATGTAAACTTATTTAACTATCCTTCAATTTTCATTTGGGGATATACATGTTTCCAACTTGATTTATAATCTAATTAAATTATTTTCCAAATAAATATTTAATTTTAAATTAAATAGTTTACTCCTTATAAATTATTTAATATCCAAAGAAATATGATTTTTTAATTCCAAAATATGACCTCCATTTTTCATTTTGGAAAACCAAATTTCATACATGAAGTTATTATTTATGAAATCCTTTTGAAACCCATTTTTTTCCATGGGTTATTCCATTATTACAATTATTATATGTTCTATCTGGAATGCATGACAATGAAAATGTTTAGATGTTATAGGTGGGTCGAAAATTACATATCCCTCTAATTAATTGGATATTGTGATCTTTCTCATGAGATAAAGTAAATATCCATGAACATTATGTTATCTTGGTTAACAATAATGATATTTTTATTATTCACATATGCTATGTGGGAACATGATGTTGGCTTTGTTCACAACTTTATGTGGTATTAGATTACCATAAAATGATGTTTCATTTTTATAAATTACCACATTCCATTACATTATCACATGTTTACATCATTATTTTGATGATTTACCAATTCTTATTATATGACAAGGATGATTATGCTAACCCACGTTACATTGAATCTTGTACATTATTCATCATATTACTGGGCTTTTAGCTCACCCCTTTAATTGATGTATATGCTCTAGATATTACATGTACATTGGAAAACACGGTATTTTGTGGATTGTGATGTTGTACATAAAAAATGTTTATTTATTATTATTTACATGTTATATATGAGCCTAATTTTCCCAATAAAACAATACTTTTGGTCCTAGATTTGTATCACTATTATGTTGTTTATCTTAAAAATGATTTACTATATTAATATAATGAAAATAAGGGTCACTATTGTTTTTATTAGAGTTAGGTTTAGTTAATTTGGGAATTTATTTTAGAAAACAAAAGTGAAAAAATATGTATTAGTTGATATACAGGTAAAACATTCTAGAAGAATTTTTTTAGAAAAGGAAAATCACAGGGATCCCAGAAGATTTTCATTTACTATTAATTGTATAAAAGTATAAATTACTAATGCAACAATTATCCGAAGGGCATCCACAATTCCATGAGAGGTGCAATTAAAAAAATTAATGGTGAGGCTTACATTATTTTCTCTCACTATGAACAATTACTTGAACAACATTGAACATACATCATCACATAAGAAGGAAAAACTTGCTATTGATTCCTTTATATGGACAAGGCAACCAATGTCTTGTGGAAATTTTAATCCACCTGTCATGGAATAGTGGGTTAACTCATCAGAGAAGATATTTTCTGTGATCCGTTTTCAAAGAAGGAGAAGTTGACTCTTTCCATCTGCAGTTTAGATAGATAATCCCATCAATGGTGGGTGTTCATAAAGAATACCAATATTAAGGATGAAATGGAAGAGATGGAGTTGGATGAATATATGAAAACATTTCCTAAAAATTATCTCCCTCAAACTATTATAACAAATATAAAGGTATAATTAATAGAGATAAAGAAAAAGTAAGGTGAATTTTTTAAAGATTATGATGAAAAAATAACAAGGCTTTAATATAATCCTTATATTTAATTATAAAGAATTATAAAAAAATAGATTAATACTATGGTGGTTTAAAACCACACCTTAGAAAGGGTACATCTATCCAAGATTTCATAAGTTATAAATAAGTGGTTTGATATTCTATCAATGTTGAGATTAAGTTAAAATATTGGTCCCATGGTTATTGAGATAATAAGAGAAGAATAAATTTTCAATAGGTTGGATAAAATGAAAAAGGAGGAAAGAGTATCCAACTACCCACATGTTAATAATTTAGGAAGAATCATCATGGGAATTGTCTCCAAGGGATGGTGATATGCTTAATGTGTGGTAGATACTCCCAAAAAGATATTAAATTCAACGATACATGTAGAATCCAACAAATGTGATAGAAAAATATAAAGTACCACCCAACATTTAATGTTTAAACTATAAGGAGAAAGAGAACTATGCAGGATAAATCACCAAACCATGATTCCTTTAGGGTAATCTGCTTCAACAACCATCAAATCTAGAGGATAAAGGGAAAGATTATTACATCACTATAATGGAAGTGGAGCATGAAAATGAAGTCATACAAGGTACAGTTCTTATTGACATAATAATGGATTTTTTTTATTATGGTTTTAGTCATTCCTTTATATCATGTATGTTTTCTATAGTTTTTGAGTCAAATAAATGATACATTAAAGTAGATATATCTTTAAAAACACCTAGTGGGAAAATCATTACAATCCAAGTATTGTAATCTTCTCTCCTGTAAGAATTTTTGAGACTATTCTTCTATTGAATATTATAATACTTCCCTTGGTGGAATTTAATTCTATACTGGGCATGGATTGGATCTCATTATATAGAACACACGTCAACTATCTGGAAAAGGAAATATATTTTCATATTCAAAACCATCCAATGATCCTACAAAAATACAAGGAATATCAAGAAATTATTTTGTAAAATACATCAAGGGTTTGGGTATTGATACCCTATGAAGAAGTATACCGTTCCCAAATGGCTGAGTCAATGAAAGGTATAAACCTTGAGGAATTACCATTTCTAGGAAATATACTAATGTATTTCCCAAATAGTTTCCCAGACTTCCCCCAAATTATTATATACTATTTTCAATAGAGCTCATACCAGAGCTACTTATACCACAATATTCCCCAATAGGATAGCCCTGATCGAACTGGGGAGTTAAAAGAGCAGTTGCTGGTGCATTTAGTCAAAAGGATCATATAACCTAGTTCATCACCTTCACGTGTTCAAGTGATATTTGTAATGAAAAAAATAATGTATCAGTGAGTCTATGTATAGATTACTAAGATATCAGCAATATTACCATAAAGACCAAGTTTCTTCTTAAAAAGATTGGTGACATGTTATATATAATATAAAATGGTGGATATTTGTTATTAATATCGTCAAGTAAAGGTAAATAAGGAACATATTCATAATACTTCATTATTTATAAGTTATGGTAACTATGATTACATAGTAATACCCTTAATACATACAAATTCCCCTGAAATCACCATGGATTTGACGAATATAGTCTTTAGATACTCATTTGAAAAATTTATCAATTAGAATCTAATTTAATCTAAGAGAAATGAGGAACATGAAGAGAATATAATGGTTGTGATGGAGACATTATGGAATTAGTAAATGTATGCTACGTTCAAGAAGTGTCAAGTTTTGATGCATCAAGTTGCATTATTATGGATCATGATCATAAGTGAGGGAATTTCTATGGACCATTCAATGTCAAATGCAATTGAGGACTTTCCCAAACACACTAGTGTCTAAAAAATATATAGTTTTCTTTTCTTATTTGCTTACTACCAATGTTATATAAGAAATTTCACATTATTTATTGGTACACAAACTAATTTAAAAAATAAAGGGATAATGTATGTTGGGAATAAATGTGTGGTATGATTTAATGAGATATAGAAGAGGATAATCACTACACATTTACTCACACTACTAATAAGTGGAGATGGTTTTTTGATATATAAGAACTGTTAAAATAAATTAATGAGTAGAATACTCATAATAAAAATGATAAAATTATTGTCTATGTCTCACGAAAGTTTAAGATCCATGACCAAAACTACACGATTCCTGATTTTGATATAATAGCTGTGATATTTTATCTGATGATTTTATGGCCCAACCTCTATAGTGAAAAGTGTGATATAAATAATGATTACAAGAGTATAAATTGTATATTCAAATATAAGGATATAAAAATTCATTAAATATTATGGTTAGATTTAGAAAATGACTATAATATCTCTATTCACTACCATCTAGAAAAGGAGAGCAAGTTAGATAATTCTCTTAGAAGAAAATAACATACTACTCTATCCATGGCGTTGATTACGAATGAGTCTATCTTTATAGATATTCAAAGGATAGATTTTGAAATCTCAACAACATAGAATACATCTGAAATTTCCAAAATGGCATATGAACCATCAATCCATGATAAGACCGATGAGGCACAAAGGGAATTTATTGGGCTAAAAAAGAATATGAAATCAGAAAAATAAGGAAATATACTTGAGTTCCACATCTATGATAATGACATGAATCAGTATGGAATGTGGGTTTTTTCTCCTTCATCACCCAAGATAATGAATGAGATATTGAATAATTGATAAAGATCATCTTTTTCAATGAATCTCAGATGTACCAAGATATACCATGATCTCTGAGAAAACTTCTAGTGGGGAAACATTAAGAATTGTATTTCTGATTATATATCAAGGTGTATAGTATGTATTAATGTTGAAGTGGTCTGATAGAAGTTCAAAGGGATGAATCAACCATTTTCTATACCCATATGGAAATGACATTACTGCACTATTTAATTTTTAAATGGTGTCGTGAAGACATACAAAAGAGACAATGCAATATGGGTTATTGTGGATATACTCACTGAGAATGCTTACTTCATTTCTGTCTAGGAATATTTCTAAACTAAAGAACCTTAAAAGATATATGTGAATAAAGTGTTGAGTCTACAAGGGGTTCCACTTTTGATCATCTATGATCATTATCCAAGTATCACATCTAAATTATAGATAATTATTCATCATTCATTGAGTACTGAATTGAATTTCATCATGACCTATCACCCCAAAACTGAGGCCTGATCAGAAAAGACTATTCATAAGATTGAGTATATGATAAGAGCCTCCTTAGTGGAATTAAAAGGTGGATGTGATCAACATCATCCATTAGTTGAGTTATCATATAAAAACTACTTCGACTCCCATATTCGAATGGTTCTATATGAATCTCTATATGGGAAGAGATGTAGAACTAGAAATTTTTGGGACGAAGTTGGTGAATAAAGGAAACATGGAATTGACCTTGTACAAGAGATGACAAGAAGGTTCAAGCCATCTGATAACATATAAAAACTTTTCATAGTTAGAAAAAGATCTAAGATGTCAACCTTTGAAAGAAATTACAGTTCAATGATGGAAATAAATTTTTTCCTTCAGATATCACCATTGAAGAGAGCCATGTTGTTTGGAACGAAAAGAAAGCTTAGCCCAAGGTACATTGACCACTTTGAGTTCCTTGATCAATTAGGAGTAGTTTCCTATCAGATTTAACTTAACAAATGTATGGATTATCTTCATTTCATGTTCTGTGTATCAATTCCGAGGAAGTACATACCTGATTCCTCTGATTTACTAAATCCAATGGTGGCACAACTGGAGAATGAAATCTCATATGAAGAGTTGCTGGTGAAGATCATGGACCATATATGTAAATTTATACACAATTAGACAATTCATATTATCAATGTACTGTAGAGTAACCATATGTATGATGGGGTGACATAGGGACCAGAGGAAATATTAACACATAATTACCCTCACCTATTCTCAACTAAGAATACGAGTTGAATCTTTAGTGATCAAATTTATAAAAAGGGGAATAATGTAACGACCTAGAAGTTTGTAATTGTTATTTCTCTCTTAAAATAAATGTTAACTATAATATAAGATATACTATTATATACATAATGAAACTGATAAAAATTTATTTCATTAATAAACAACACTACATTAACCTGCAATGAAACCTTAAAAAATTAATTACATTATAACTAAAAAAATATGGAATAGAAAATATAAAATGGAATAATATGGATGGATCCAATCCAGTACAATCGTCTACATATCTTCTAACACTATAGAAAAGAAAAAAATATTAGTAAACCAATCAAAATCCTAGAAAATTAAAATATAGATTCTTGACCAGTATTTAGTTTAATAATTATTGAAGGAAATTAAAATTATTTATAATAGGTAATGTGACTGTTGGAATAGTAATGTGACTATGGGAATTGTAAACTGACCATTGGGAAAAGTAACATGACCATTAGAGTAGTAATTTTACATTAAAATAGTAAATGTTCTTATAAATAATATTAATCATCATCTATTTAATTACATTTAAATATTATAATTCAAAAAAATAAATATCAATATAAGAAAACTTGAAAAATATATAAGCACATTTTTAATAAGTGTATTTTCAATTTTTTCATTAAATAATAAATTTAAAAATATGATTACCAATTTTAGAAATTTATTTTGTTAAAATTAATATCATTTTTTAAATCAACATGTTGAAATTTTCCATGGGTTGTCTTTTGGTAATTTCCTGAAATAATTTCTTTTTATGGTGAATGGTTAAAATAATGTTTTTTACATTACTGCTGTATATTAATTTACAAAATTAATGATGTAATTATTACCTAATAATCTCAATAACATGATATTAAGAGATTATATATTTAATTTCACTAATGATTTATTAATGTAAAGTAAACTTTTATTATAAATCTAAAAAGTTTTTTTCCCAAACATAATGTGAAAAGTGATTCATTAAAATAAAAATTTTCTTTACTTCCAATACCATTTTTAATAAACTAATGAATTATTATTATAAATGGTATTTAATCTTTTGACCCATTATATAATATCGATATATGATTTATATTTTAATAAATTCACACTTACATGTTTTACCATTGATGTAATATTTTATTCTAAAAATAACACTCTCCTTCCCATTTGAAATCAGTAATATTTCTCTTACCAAGTCCTATAATATACAGAAAAACTCCCTATCAATCCCATTGTAATTCTTAGGTACTTTATATAGTAAACTAAATCTAAACATAAATATATTTCATGTGGCATACAACAGAAACTTAAATGATGATTAAGTAAGTTTCAATCGACTCTAATTTTTATTCTTACCCTTATATTTTTCACCACCCCATTCAAAATAACATATAATATTAAATAGGAAGTAATTTAAAATTTTATTAATTAGTTTAACCTAAAATTAGTGTCATATTTAGTATATATATACATTTTTAACTTCTCTTTCCCACTCTTCTTACAATGTCACGTCAAAGGTCGGTTAACCACCTATAGAGACGTTTCCATGTTAACAATAATAACCATCATAAAAAATAGGTACTATAAATCATATATAATACATAATCATGTAATTATATTTGTTATAAGATTAATTAATTAATTATAATAATGTAATTTTTTTTAACAAAATGGAGAAATCATGGAAAAATGGGAAAATTAAAAGTATAAATTTATATCAAATGACCACTTTATAACCAAGGAAATTAAGAAATATAATCAAATGAATTTAATTTATAAATAATTGTAAAAATCAATAAATCATGAATGGATCAATATTTTTATAAATCTATGTTTATTATAATGGAGGTGCAAAATTGTCGAAATAAAGAGTGAATAATGGTAAGGGGATTCTTGAACACAAATCCTTTCTATGGTTCATCCCACTTTCACGTCATATATGATATTGATATTCTTATAATTTACCTTAAATATCATTTAAATGTCCTTACCTATTATTTAGTGGATATACATGTTTCCACATTGAATTATAATATAATAAAATGATTTTTTTGAAGTTCATTTCATTCCAAAACAAATATTTGACTCATCATATTTTATTTATTATCCTAATAAATATGATATTACATCCCATATTATTATATCCATTTTCATTTGATAACCCAAAATTTCATTCCTGGATGTATTATTTTAGAAATCATTATAAAACCCATTTTTTCAATTGGTTATTTCATGATTATGATTGATACATGTTCTATGTGAATTAATGATTATGTAAATTATATGATCTGAGAGGTGGGACCAGAAAAATATATCCATTTAATGCATTGGGTGATGTGATGTATCTCATGATATATTGTGTATTGTTAATGAACATGATTCTATATTTTCCCACAATTTTGATGTTATTATGATAATCATATATTTTTCATGAACCTAATGCTAGCTTTGTTCACAACTATGTGTGGTATTTTACCACTATGACATGATGTTTCTTTTTTATGCATTTTTGTGTCCCATGAATTTATTACATTCTCTATCATGGAGTTGGTGACGATCATATTCTTATGATATGGTGATGGTGAGTATTTTCACCCATTTCATATTTAATCATGTCCCTTATTCATCACCATATAGGGATTTTAGCTCACCCCATTCCATGATGTATATCATTAGGTGATTACATGTACTATGTAGAATATGATCTTCAAAAGATAAATATTATGTCTTTAAATAAATGATTATGTTTTATTATGTAAAATTAATGTATGATCATAATTTTCATAGGACACTAACTCTTTTTTATCATGGATTTTTATCACGAATATGTTGTCTATCTTAAAAATGATTTAATAGTTATATAATGAAAATTATGGTAACTATAACATGGATTATTGGAGTTATCATGGGTGTTAGTTAATGGTAAGTTGAGAATCATGCCTGGAACTTGGTGGTTGAGTAAACTCATGTTTGGTTTGGGATTCCCTAATTGTATTGGTATTAAGTATCCGAGGTTAGTGGTTTGAAGTTGGATCTTATAGTGGGAACCACCACTACATGATAAGCTATCAGGTTATATTTTAATTATTTTTTATGTAAAAACTTGGTTAAGTTTTATCACGGTTCTTTGGTTATGGTAAAATTTTTATCCATGGTATTCAGTTAGTTTGGGTCCTTGATTTGGAGGTTGATCCCTAGTATTATTTTGGGTTGTAAAAATATGACCACTGTTTTTTGTTAAAATATATTGATATACATAGTTTGGGTTGTGTATATGGATTAAAAATGAATATTCTCAAGTATTATATGTATTTTAGGGGTGGGGGTTACGATTGAACTTCTAGATTGAAAATTAATGAAATATTTTCAATTTCTATTACCGGATGGTTGAATGTTAAATTATGACTCAGAATGGAGTTCCATGAGTTTGAATGCCTAAAAATTGTATATTTGATATGATGAATTAATACCAAGAGATGGAACCTGAGTTGAGATTTGATTCAAGGGATTCATGTTATTTTTTTGTATTTTTGGACTTTTCTAGAATAGTCATATAGTTTGGTGTACATAATTAAGGAGACAAATTATGAAACATTAACAATTATGAGATTTTTTGTTCATTTTTAATAGATTTAAGTTGATTTTCATAGTGAGATCATGTTTTGGGGTTAACTATGCACAAAAAAAAGGTGAAACTCAATGAGGTTGAAGAGGATCTAAGGCATGGTGCATGGTCTATGCATGATTTCAGAAAAACCATGCACTTTTCTATAGAAGGTAGCCAATGTGGAAAGAATATTTGGTGCATGGTTTTTCAAATCATTTTTCCTAACCATGTGGGGTATTGTTTTTTGGAAAATGACGTGTGAATTGTTGGTGAATAGTTTATAGAACTAGGCTTCCAAACTATGATTTGGCCGACCTTGGATTGAACTAACAGAATGGTCAGTGGATGGTTTGGAAAACCATGTATGAGAAATGTGTGGCTACTAAGATTTAATTAAAAAGGGGAAAATGAAAACATTTCCTACTTTATTTTTTTATACACTCTACCTATCTATCCCTTTGCTGGTACGAATTAATGAGGGGCTTCCCAAACCCCTTCCTTCCTCTACATACTTCAATTTTGTGGTGAACTATTGGTGTTTCTTTATCATTTGTGGTATGGTTCAACACCCTGGATTCCTTTGTCCTCTTATCCCTCATCTCTTATTTTGGGTTCTTCAGTTTCGGCATTGTTGATGATTCCACCAAATAATGGTGGAATAATATGTTTTTCTAGGGTATTTCTGTTATCTTGGGTACAGGAGATCCCAAGATAGATTTCTCACATCATTTTGAGACGTTCCTTTAAATAATTTGATCATAGTGAATTTTATTAGGTTTTCCTAATGGTTTAATTTAATTAATATATAAAATGTTATTACCTATTAGGTATTTGTCTCAAAATGTGGTTGGGGTTATGATGCAGTTCATTAGTGAGGGGTTGGATTTAGTTTTAGTGTTACATGATGACCCATTGAGTTTTCTAGCATTATTCCATTCTGAATTTTTGTTAATTAATTTATTATAAGTTTTATAACAAATTAATTATTATTTTTCTTAGTAAGACTATAGATTGGGTGATCATGATAATATTTTATGGGTTCTAAGGGGTTTGAATGATGCTTGGAAGAGACTTGGTAAGGACACCATGCTTTGGGAATGTTTAGAATCCTTTGTCAATGTGGTTGGTTTTATAAGAGCTTTACCCATAGTTTTGTTGAATTTTTTTTATGTGTATTCGTCGTTCTCCTTAAATCCAATTAGTGGAAGTGTTTATTTCATGGATTAAATTAAGTGTTTGGGTGAGAATATTAACCTAATTAATCTTTATGGTTAATATGACATAATAGTAAAAATGGGAAAATGGTTAGATCTTGTATATTATGGCGGGGTGACCGTTAATGAGACAAACTGTAGTGTTTTAGGGGTTGAGTTTTTTGAATTGCATATTGAGATTTGAAATGGTTTTAAAAAGGTGTATTAGGATTTGACATGGTTTTTTGTCTCAGGGGGGAAATTATATTTTAAAATGACCCTTGTATTGAAATTAAGTTTTGGCCTCTAAGGGGATTATGATAGGGGGTTTCAAGTATTTCAAAGGTATGTTTGAATTTGGTATGTTGTGGAATCTTGGTTTAAAAATCCTCAATTAATTTATATTTGTTTTCATTTTAATTTAATACCTAATACCTATTAGGTTGTCAATGATAAAAGTCCATATTTTAAAAGGAATGAATCAAATTTTTAATTATGCTGTTTAGTTTAGATTCATTAGGTCATGTGAAAAAGGGTTGGGTTTCATTGAATCCTGTTTTGGTTTTGTAGGCCTCTAGGGACTTTAGTATGTGTTAAGGGATAAAAATGGTTATTTTGACCCAAAAAATTATCAATAGAATTTACTTCTTATATTTACTTCTTATAACACATACATAACATATTGGAACCAATAAAAACATCATTTCCATTATGAAAGAATCAAATTTGTAATATTTATAGAAATTAAGGAACTCATATCAATTGTATAGAACCTAACCATCAGAATACTAACTTGACCATTAGGAATATTATTCCATCCAATAGAATAGTAACCTCACCTATGAAGGTATATATTACATTTATGTCTCTTATAAATTAAAATATGATATAATTATATCATATTATAAGTAAATAAATGTTATAAAAATGATAAATTAAGTGTTTTTATTTTTTTAGATGAAATAGTTTATTTGAAATTTTATAATTCATATAATGATTCAATAGAGAATTTACTTTTAAAAAATTAATTCATAAATTAATATTTTTTATTATAATTATAATTTATTTTTAGGAGACTTTAATTAATTTTTCTATATTTTATAAAAGCAGTTATAATATTACAATTGTTATATTTCAAACACAAGATGATTTTATTTAAAAATTAAATTTATCATATATATAAAATTGTTTTCATAAAATTGAGACAATTTTTTAATTGAAAACGTTGAATAAATTTTAGGGTGATGTTTTGGGTTTTTTCTAAAAAAGTTGAATTTTTAGTGAATAGTGAAATACGGTAATTTATGATATAAGCTAAACACATTAGTTTTTTGATTCATTTTTTATTTATAGATAATATAATAAACATAATCTAAAACTATAAATATATATTAATATATATAGTAATGGTAATAAATACTATAGATATTATTGAGACATATTAATCAAGAAATGAATAATACAATAAAATAAACACCCCTTTCCTCCCCTATAAATAAAACCCTCGCCACCTCTTCTCCTCAAACCGTGTAATACTTGTATGTTTTGTAAATTGAGGTCAATTAACTCCAAAATCCACTTCCCCATTTCCATGGGATACTGGTCTCAATAAAAGTCCAAACTCATTTTCCTTAAGGAGGTTCTCAAGGAGACAACAATCAAGTAATAAAACACTCAATCCCTCTCATCTAATTTATTTTATTTTCTTATCCTCTTCTTTCCTCACCTTTCCAAAGTGAATTAATAAATCCAATATCTTATAGACACTATAATTTTAATTTGTTAATGGAATACCCATAATCAAAACTGTTATCTCCTCCATTTATTCAAAAAAATGAAAACATCATTCATGATATGTCGATTAAACGCCTTCGAGGATGAAGAGTATTCATATTCCATTATAGACTTCAAGGATGTTAAAAATAACCATTATTATTTGTTGATATGATTTTAATATACATATTATAAGATATATCATTATCTATAACCAATATATATAAATTATATGAAATAAAATGATACAAGTTCCTGATGGTTGTAAAAACCATCAAAATTAATTATTTAATTTTCATAAACCTTTTATCTAATGAATAATCATTTTAAAAAATAACAAAATTATATATGATACCATTTAACTTATTTCTGTTCATTAATACAAAATTATTTCACTTCTGGATCATTTATTTCCTTTTAAAAATAAAAACCATATTTATACTCGAGGAAACTGACCATAAACCATGAAACAAACACATAAAAAATGATGAAATTGAATCCTATAACTCATTTAATGGCTATAAATAAATTAATAAGACTATCATCAACAAATAAATTCATAAGTGGTCATGGAATTAGTAATTAATGAATCTAATTTTATTATCCATGATATTAAGTACTAGTATAGAAGACTTTCAGACGAAAGGTAAGGGGAATCTTGAACCCCACTCTTTTTCTTTGGTATATTCATAAATTATGTGAAAATTTAGTGTGGATGTTATTTTATTATTATTCAAATAAAATTTAATTTTTGTTCAACTTTATTTTCATGGATATACATGTTTCAAATATAATTTGATGACATATATATAGATTTTCCAAAATAAATCGTCTTTCAAAATCACATATTGACTGTAGAGACCTAGAAATTCCATGGATTTTTTTTTTCTGAAATACATGGGAATTTTACGGGTCCGTAGTTTCTGACAGCGCCTGATTCTGAGGCCCGGTGTGCCCGAAATCAATTTATGAAGTTTGGTTCGGGTATGTTCAGTAAACATACATGCGGGATTTTATATATTTTGAAACGGTGCTCGGAATTCAAATCCAAGGATACAGATGAATTCGGAGCACCGGTATTCTCTTAAGGAGACCTTTACTGCGGATTCATTTATCGAGAATGAAAGTTAGTTTTGGGGTTTCTTATTAAAATTAAAAGTTTAATAAAAATGTGTGTGTAACACATTTTTATTTGAAAGGTGGTTAAAGTCTCTATGTGGAGGTTAGGGGTGGGGCCCACCGTACCCTAACCTCCCTTGGGAGGATATAACTTGGGGTGGGGCCCACTAGTTCAAACTCACCTTAAACCCCCCTTGTAACTCTCAATTAAATTTAAAGAGATTCTATTAAACTTCCCATAACCCCTTAAAACCCCTTAAAATCATGGTCTTCCCTTTAATGTGCCAACACAATTAATTGATGAATTAATTAATTAATTTGTGTGTATGAAATATTTTGAATTCATTTTACCAACATAATAATGTGAGTGATATTATTATGGTTGGATTGGGGGCATAATCTTTTCTTTGGTTGGGCAAAATGGGAGGACATCACCCCCTCCAGTGAGGAACATGAGGAACTTGATCATCTTCTCCCTTCATCAACCGGGGAAAGAATGTGAGGAGATGCCCATGAAGAACACCCATCTTCTTTCCTCTTCCTCCGTGTCAAATGAGATGATTATGCCCGTGAAGAACATCTCCAACGATGACATCACCTCCTTCCGACATCAATGGAATGACGCCGCCATCATGCGACTTTGTCAATGGTCAATGACAATCGAGGTAGGATTTTGAATTCAAGTTTGAATTCCTTTATTTCTGTTCTTCTTTTCTCTTGGATAGAAACAACAACCGCGGATCGACCCCCAAATATATCTATCCGCAGAACAGATGTTGATTGTGTTATGGGTAAGAGATTAAGCTGGGGTTTGTTCCTGGTTCAATTATATGATGGATTACCGTTTGAGCCTCTAACGCTGAGGGAATGGATTAAGAAACATGTCTGGACCCTCTTCCAATTCATTTGGGGGTGTGGTCGTACACCACAGTGGCACAGGAGGGCACCAGGGCAGCTCGAAGAGATTCGATGCTATGCTTGCGATGGGCGAGGTCACCTGGCACGGAACTGCCCGACCAGGCATGCGGAGAGCCTCGGGCAGGAAGCAGGTGCACCACCATGACGGAGGAAGTGACGTGATCAGGAGTAGCGCCCAGCGAGGTGGTGCTAGCAGAGGAGTGGGAGGAACTGGTAGTGGGGGATGACTTTACGAGGACTTCCCATCACCACTAGGTGGTCCATGTCAGGCTCCGGGAGCTGACAGTTGGGACCACGGATAGCCGCGAGCTTTGGATTTCTACGATCCTGCAGAGCATGAGGTGATAAGAGGTACACTCTACAACTCTTCTACTTCTTGCAGTGGAATTTATAGAATCTATGTGTGGAATGCTTTCCTCCCTACTCCCTGCTTGATGTGTTACCAGGGTGGCGCGGGGCGTCAGTTTAACCCTGTGTTGGTATGATAAAAGGCGTGGGACCTTTTTCTTTAGTCGATTGTGATGACTCCATCGCTCTCCGAGCATGTAAGAGAGTCTTGGTTGAGAGACATCGACAGTGGAATCTTGCATGACCAGATATCCTTGCGTGTTCCACCATATGGATATTTTGATGGAGGGAATCATCGGGTATTGTTCTAGGTGCAGGTGGTGATTCAAGTCGCGGCGTGCGACGTAAGGGTTCGATCGGGGAGGTGAGCTACCCCCGAGAGCCTTCGGGCCATTTGAAACCGTGCAAAGGGATGGCAAGGTTCCCTACCGCCTTACCCTAACCCAAAAGTCTGGAGTGGGTGCATGGCATTGGCAAGGGATGACCTTGCGTGAACAGATCAATCCTTTGGTCTATATGCGGTGGCGCAGAGCTGTACGAGAGTTCTTCTGGGTACGGAAGAGCCGGGTGTGGGCTTAGTACCCTGTGTTGCTCCCATGTTTTGCTTTTTGGGGACAAAAATATTGAAGGAGGGAATGATGTAAGAACCCAGTATTTGTTGCGGAAGACTTTCAAATATTCTTGATGATAATCCAGATCAGCGCCATCAGACAGCATGTGATTCCGAGCCCCGGTGTGGCCGGAATTAAATTTTTAGTGTGTTCACACTGGAAATGCCAAATAAATGGGATAACTCCTAAAAAATGATCCGTATCTGGGATCCAAGTGTACGGATGGGTCCAGAATGGGGTGTTTACCCTAGGAATGACATAAAACATGTTGGCAAGGGATGTTTTGTCCCATCTCTCGCTCTCAGAACGTTAAAAGGATAAATTAATTAATTAATTTATTTGTTTAATGGTGAAACTAAAGTATCTCTTAAAAGGTGGCTCGGATTGGAAAAACGATGGCACCGTTGACATCAGAACGTGTCGTTTACCCTAGGAGGGGTATAAGTTTCGCGGGCACGGGCCGTCTGTGAAAAATAGCCCCAGGGGCGTTTTCGTAATTTGGAATACTCGGGCGTGGGCATTTTAACTTTTCAATGGGGCCTCAAGTTAAAATTCCAAGACCACTGCTGCGCTCAGAGCATGGTTTTTATCCTAGGGGAGGCTAAATCCTGAACGTGTCGGGTGTTAGGGTACGGGGCCGCGGGAGGGTGTTTAAGTTAATTAATTTATTTAATTAACCTAAACCCCCCTCTCTTCTCCCTAATTTCCCCCTCCCCTAACAAGCCACTCCCCTATTCTCCTCTATCTCCGACGAGATGACTCCGGCGAGGTGGACCGGCGAGGCGCGGCCACCCCGGAGGGTTGATGGCGAAGCGACGGGCTTAGTCCCACGAGGTAGGTGTCGCTTTGTTTCGTTTTATTTCCCGCACCATGTTCGTCCTAATTTTGCTTTGTCGATTTGCTGCCTGATCTTCAATCCAATCCCATAGTTGCGTAGATCGTGTTCTAAGATTTCTGGAATGCTATCCAGATCAAATTCTTGACCACCGGATCGTTTCCGGTGGTCCTCTGATGTTTTCCGGCCACGAGGCCAGATTCTGGCGGTCGGCTGGGGGCGTGGGGGGGGGGGGGGGGTCTGGCCGACGACAGTGCGACAGAAACCGCGACAGAAGGCCAGCCGGCCATCTGGTCGGCTGGGTGGCACCTCGTCGGTGTGGGGCGACGCAGGCGGACCGGCCGAGGGCGCCGGTGAGGGGGAGCCCGACAGGGGTCACGGCTCACGACCCCGCTATGCAGACCGAGACCCACATCGTGCAGGTCTCCGCGTGGAAAGCCGACCGGCCGTGTCGTCCGGTCAGTGGAAGAGGAGCCCGAGCGGTGTGCGGGTGAGGCGGCGTCGCAGGAGGTGGCTTGGCCGCGGTGCCAGCGGGCCGGCCGAAGCAGGCCGGCTCGAGCGGGTCAGACCGGCCGGACCGGGCCAGTCCGGCCCAAGGGGGTCCCCCCCTTTTTTAAAATGTTTGGACACACACACTTCGAGCTAAGGGGGTACGTTTTGCGTGCCATCTACGGCGATGCGGACCTCATGCATAGGCGGACCTTTTGAGATGGTTCCGGGAGTTTTAACTTCCGAGAAGACGGGATAGGGGGCATGAAACGTGGGTAAAGCAGCTAAGCGAGCTTAGGGTAGTTGCGGCTCGAGCCCGGGTAGGGTCGGGTCGTGACACCTATTCCTTGGGAAGGTAAGGATTGATGGTCAAAGAACCACTAATGTTATTTATAGATGGGTGGTAGACTGAGCCCCCAGGTGGTATGATTATTTTTTAAGACGGGTTCGCTTGAGATAGTGGTATGTATCAGTACTAATAGCTCAGTATATAGCCAAGTGAAATATTGATGATGAAGACACATTAGTTATTGATTTTGTGATTTGAGGTTAGGACAGACCTATGTTCTAGGCACTAAATGTTAAGGTCTATGAGTCATGTTCCTTAGAAATATGTTTTATTCCCCTATAGTTTAATGATTTAGAAACATTACCATTTTTGGTTAGATGTGATGTACCCCTTTATGATGATTTATTGGAATAGGTTAGGACATTATATGTTTGGTTGGCTGGGGTTTCACCAAAGAACCATTGGGGATATTTTATATAGTATGAACTATCATGTTCCACAACTTGTATTTAATTTTCATTATTTTTATTTATTTCACAGTTTATATGCATACACTATTATACTGAAGGGTATTTTTTTAGGCACAATTGGTGGTGGCCGTGTGATTTTTTCTCACAGCCTGCAGGTATGACCATCGAACATGGTTACTTTAGCATCTCTCACATGTTTATTGTAAGAAAAAACTTGGGTAGATTCCCACATTAGGTAATTTTTGGATGATACAAATTTCTTGAGTGGTATAAAATGAATGGATGGGTTTGTCTTGGTGATGATACATAGCATGTTTTTAGTTATTTTTTTCTATTATGTAGTCATCCCAGTTGGTGGTTGGCTGTATGTATTACATAGTTGTTTGGGACTTCATATCCTTTTATATTATTATAGCATATTACTGTTTATTTATTCATTTTTTACTCTATTTCTGCATATTGTTTGGGGATTTACTTAAGTTTATGCACTATGATATTGGGGTATAGTCTCCAAATAGTCAAAAATTTTATATCCTATACTTTTGGTATTCCCTTGGTGTATTATTATGCACACTTGAGGACATGTAGAAATTGTATTTAAGTTGTTTTTTTAGTTTGACCCAAGATTGGATGTCACAGTTTTAAATGGTAAAAATTATATAACTATGAGTCTGTACCTGTATAAAAATATCTGTTTTTTTTATATTTTTGGTGTTTTTAAAAATTTATTAGTATTTCTACAGTAATAAAATTTATTTTTCTATATTTTTTCCCTTAATAGAAATTTATAAAGAGGAAAAACCAATCTGAAATTATTTTTTAGAGGCAGTCACCCACAAATGAGTGACGCCTCTCTCATAATTTCATAGAAATTGTAAATTTTATGTTTTTTAAGTTCCACCTACTTGTAGTGACTTTTCCATTAACATATTTATGTACCTATAACAATACAAAAAATATAGCCTCTTTTACTATTTCAGAACCCCACCATTATATCAATATGAGGTTATCTGATATATGATTCATGGGTAAATAATTTTTTTTTGATTTTCCAAATGTTTCATTAAAAATAATATAGTATTTTTGATATCTATTGTTGTTTAAACTTTTAAAATTATTTTCATAATCATCAATAAATTCAAATTATCAAAAAATAGAACCTACATAGTACTTGTTATAATACTAAAAAAGCGATCATTATCAAATGGACTATATCTCTCTTAGAATCTGAATATTTTTCAGGGTCACTATAATAAAATATCCCACCAAAAAATTATTATATAAAAAAACCATTTATACAATTTCTCTAATTTAATATATCCCAATCAATTTCATTTAGAGTAGCTATTTTATTTTATAATAGATCACAATTGATTTTCCATTGATTGTTTATCAAACCGAGTACCATTAAATTGTAGATTTTTATTATCATTTATCATTGAATATTTTCTAGATATTGTAAATATAATTAGTTTTAGATTGATTATGAAGTGTATTATTTGAATGGATTATATATCATTCACCTTTGGATAACTATGAAATGTATTCTTCTAGGGCTTTTTATTCCTCTATAAATTATTTATAGGTTTCAATAAATAATTTTTAATTGATAAAGTCCTCTAGTAGAAATTTTTAGAAGCTGATAATTACCAAAATCTTGTATTTTTATAATCATGACACATTTTATAATTATTTAATAGCTTTGAGTTTTATGGTATTAATTTATGTGGTTTTATTTTTGACTGTATGTGGTTTCTAATAATAGAATTAGGGTCACATTTTTCTTATAGAATTAGTGTTCAAGAACAATAATGTGAGTGAAAATTTTGTTTCTAGAAGAGTGTTATCTTATAATCCTATCGCAGCGGACTAAACATTAATGCAAAGTTTTATTCACAAGATGATGAAATTTTCATAGTGTTCTAGTCAATTGGGTAGTTTGATAGTTGATTTTATGTTTACATTGTGTTTTTTTTGTTTTTAATGGAATGCAAATATATTTTAGATAATGTTATTTTAATTTATTGGATAATCATTTATTGTGAATATATAATACACATCATATAATTCAAGTCCAATCAATTATATGTTTTTATTTTTTGACTCATATCGTTATTTTGGATTCCATTAGTTATTCATTTTTATCATGATCCATTTAAAGTACTATGTTTTTTTATAATTTCATATAAACCCCTTTATTGGGAAGTATGATTCTGTTGTTTTTGGCATGTTTATTATCAAATACCATTTTTATAGTTATTTATAATTTCAAAGGTATATAAATATTTTTGTAATGAATTATTTTTGATTGTTTATAATAAAAAAAATATAATACATTATTATAATAGAGTGGTGAGTTTCTCATGAATTTAAATTGATTCGATGTTTTATATATATCACCCACTGATTATAGCTTTGATCAATTATGGTATGTTATTATATATAATGATATTTCAAAATTTAAATTTTAATATTCTTGAAAAAATAAATTTATAATTTAAAATTTTAGTTCTCTATGATAACCCAACTCATGTTTTCTAATGCACATTATGCGTTTAAATTTTATTTAATGGCTTCAAGTTCATATTTGATATAATAAATTAAAAATTACTCAGCGCACTTATGACTGATAATAAGTATATATTTACACATTATTCATGATTCTATATTAGAAAATATTCTTTTTTAATGTATATATTTTTATTGAAACAAAACACGCACCATTTATTTTCATATATTTCCTTTCATAAGTGTCTAGTGATACAATATTTTTATGTAAGCGTTAATGTGGTAGCTACTATACACAATTTGAATTGGTGTTTTCAAACCAAACCAATTGATGTGTCTCATTATTTTTATAAAAATATTATCAACTGGATGATGGAAGGATTTTTCAGAAAAGATTTAATATTTTTATTGGATATTGAATTTTTTTTACAAAAAAGTTTCCATCTATTTTTATTTCTCCCTCATACAAGGTTCACGTCCTCTTTAGAATTTTATTTTTCAACTATGTATTAATTTTACCTATATTATTACTCTATATGTGTATTTTTTATATTTTTATGATATTTAGTTGTAATACATTATTACTATAGGATATTTTCCTCTCTTAAAACATAATACTAGTGTTTTAATATGTTCTATTAAGTTTTTTGAAATATATAGCTATTGAAAATGTTTTTCTATTACTTTGATAAAATATTTTTTATTTAGTATTCAAATATTTTATTACTTATAATTTGGTGTATATATATGGTTTTTTTGAAAATATGAATCAAATTATGCATATTTATTTATAAATACTTAGTGTCTAAAATTTAAAAGGATAAAACATTAAAAAATGAATTAACTACTAAATAATATATTTATTATATATTTCTTAACAAATTCAAAAAAACTATGTTAAATATATTTAATATTTATATAATTTTCATATTGGAATTATTGTAAGATGGAATTTAGTTCATTTATTTGGAATATATTATTTGATATATTCATTATTATGAAGAAATGAAATGTTGTGATGGAATTAGAGTCCAAAAATGTGAGTTGTGTGATGAGATAAAATGTTATATTATTGTTGTAATTTATATATTTTTATAAATTTATGTCTGTATGTATTGTTATATATAAATATTTTTTTTACCAATATATAATTATGTGTATATATATGTGGTTTTAATTTTTATTTTATATGAATATTATATATATTTTGATATGTACTCATAATTATATATATATATAATGGAATAAATAATAATTTATAAAACAATTTTTTTGTATAGTGTTAATATACATGGACATGAAGCCAATGATCAGATTAGTTTTAGATGGATTAAAATTTTATATCCTTTATTATGAGTGTTGGTCTAGAAATGATATTTTTTACAGAAATAACTATAGTTATACGCAGTCGGTTTTATAAAAATTCTTAAAACCGAACATAATTTCAGTCCTTAGATTTTGAAATCTTTATTTCATATTTATCCTCAATTGTTGTCTTATTTGTACATTCTAGATTAATAGTGTTTGGTATTTCAGAAACATTATTATATCCACGGTGTGGAAAATATCTCTACAAAATAATCACATGGATTTTGGAAAACTTATTATTAAAATAACAAAGAAGCACAATCATTGAATGTAATTTTTTCTGAGGTTTACATTTAAAATATTGTTCTAGTCATATTTTTTTCATATAATTTCTTACTGTATTGTTCTTTTTTTTTAAAAATGGAAATGAAGAATTATAATTTTAATTTTAGAAGATCCAGATTTACCTTTATGTTTTATTTATCATTATATTATTCTTTGTCTATCTTTCATTTTTCATTTTTCAATTTCCAACAAAATTGTTCTTATTGCTGAAACTTTATTTATTTTCTTACATTTAAATTTTAGTTTAATACATCTATGTTCTAAATTATAATATAAGTTAGTGTTCCTTGAAATTACTTATCTTGATAACAATTATTCCAATTAATTCTTCAACCATAGTGACTGTGGGATTGATTCATTGACTATAATATTTTAAAATTTCATTTAATATATGGAAATATAATTCCCCAAAATATTCATCTATATTTTTAAAGACATATCCATTTATTTTTTTCATTTCAATTTAATAATTAATTTTAATGTTCTTTTAAATAAATGAATTATAAGAACAAATTGGTATTTTCAATTTCATAATTTTAAATTCTGATGTATTCTAAAATATATTTTAATATAATATTCACATTTCTAAAGTACCATTGAGTCAGTTTTCCCTATTTGTGACATGTCTATTCCATATCTGAACATTTTTTTATATATTATTTACTCAGAATGTCTATACTTGAATATATAAAAAATAGAAAACTTTACATCTAATCTATGCATGTTTCCCTTATTAGAAATAGTAACATGAAATATCATTTTAATTTCACTGAAATATAATTTAAATGTTTACATTAAGTTGATATTTATGATTTCTTCCTTTTTTTCCCTTATAGGGGATTTTTCTTGGTACACATTTCAACATAATTGACATCAATAATTGAACATATAATTTATTTAGGATTGCTTAATTGAATATAATAAATTGGAGTAATATTAATGTGTGATGAAATGAAATATTTTGGTTAAACTATTTATTAATTTTCAATTAAAGGTGTTCCAAATACGTCGAACCCATTCACTTTGTTTCTATATTAATCTAATAAACACTTATTTTTATCTTTTTCTTACTACTATAATTGTCATATGGTCGACTGAAATTTATTTTTAAATTTCATTTATCAAATATATATATATATTTGTGTACTATAATTATATAATTAAAATATTGTAATATGTATATATAAAAAAAATATATAATTTATTCATTTTTATATTATTTGAAGATATATATTATCAATAAATAATGAGTATATATAGTCAGGAGATATTTTTTTAGAATACATACATTCTGATATATATGATCTAATATATTTGAGTGTGTGTGTGAGAGAGTTGTTACATTACTTTATGATATTACAATTGACACATATACTATTTTTATTTTCAAACATTATTATTCTTTCTTACAAATTTATTTATATTTTATCTATATTTTTCCAATTTTAATAAGAATATTAATTTTGAAAACATTCAAAATTATTCCCCCACTAATCAATATTATTTTTATAATTAAAATATATAGTTAGTTATATTTTTTTGTAGCTAATGGTTCCCGTGAAAATTCATAGGGGGATACTAGTTAGTTGTAAATGTTAATAATTAATTAGTTAATTCTTATGGAATTATATTGTTTTCTTTGTGATAGGAAATCCTTTGATAGGGTGTCTATGAGGTATTTTAATGATTATGACTCAAGTATAGTTCAAATAGGTTAAGATGACTATATCTTAACTAAAAATACTTCTATTTATGTGTGTTTGGTGTATAGTGTGATGTGTGAGTGTGGGTATAGGATTCAAGGTTTCTAAAAATGGGATTGTGAGGTCCATTGGATTTTTGAAAAATTTATATAACCGATTTGGCATAAAAGGAATGTTTTACTAATAATGTGTTGATCTCAGAATATAACTATTTTTTTGTTTTTTTATGTTTCTTGTGTTGGTTTTAGGAAAATATGTAGAATGGGGGCTCATTAGTGAAGGTAGGTTTGAGGAGTTGGATTAAACTCTCATGGGTATGTAAGGGGATTTCATCCATGAGTGGTTTGTTTGATATATGTTTTGCATATGGGTTTTCCATATTGGGTGGGATTCATATAAAGTTTAAGAAATTTTATTAGGACCTGGTAAACCATATTAAGGTGATAGAAAAGTGAATTAGAGAGATGAATTTCAAGAGGCATTATTATGATGATGTGGGTTGAGGGAAACACTCTGATGATTGGAATATGGGTTGTTCAAATGGTATGAATAATCCATATATAGTTGACCACAATGTTAATTCATAGTTAGTAGCATACATAAAGGGTATTGGAATATGGTTTATTTATAAATAATAGAATATAATCAAGAAACTATTATTGATAGTGATTTATTATTTTGTTAAAAATTGAGGGGGTTATTTATGACAAAGAGAGATGACATGCAGATGTATGATTAATTAAGTTATAATTAATCCTTGAGTGTAGAGATATTGGAATTATGGTTATAACTTAGAAGTATTGTATTCATCTTGATGATTATCTTATGTAGGATGACTAGTTCCATTGATTAACACGATTAATGTATATAGTTACTTATGCATGTCAGTAGTTACATGTGGCCTGGAAGTAGTCATTTATTTGAGATGTAAAGGGTGTAAAATGCTATAAATGTTGAATAGATATGGGTAATGTGATTTTATAATTTCAATTACTTCTCCTAAAAGTTTTTAGATGTTAGGGAGACAATTAATATGTTGTGGTCCCTTATAGGGTTTATCTCCAATGTGGTATAAAATATTAGTGATGGAGCCGAGTCCTTGGAATCCTTGGGTGTGGATTACTCTTGATCCATTAAGATTATAATAGACCAGAAATATATTGTAGTGGTACTCTATAATGAGGTTCTTTCTCAAGGGAGTGGGGTATTATATTGACCTTTCATGAATCTAATATAGTAACCCAATATGATTGTATGATAGGAGTTAAGAAGTGAGGCATGGTACCCACTAGCATAATTTAGTAATGATAGAGAGTGCTATGTTATACCCCTCGTATGATCTAGATACAAATCACTACGTGTCTAGACTACAGTGAAACCATTTCTCCACCACTATTAAATTTCTAGATGATAAGTAAAATTCATAGATATAAGAGGAAATAGATAATGTGCAGCTTTAGGATTCCTTGTTTAAGATAAGAAAACTCAATTTTTATATTTTATGGGTAGTTTTGAAGATTGTGTTTTACATTATTCTTGCAATCACCTATACACAAGATAATATATTTTAGAGTCCCTATTTATAGAGGTATAAACTTTATTATAATCAATCCTTGTATGTTCATATTTTATAAAGTGCAAGAATATTATGTTATAAATGTATATTCAGTTAAAGACTAGTGGTAGGGATAAGGGATGGTTTTTTACAATGGTTGAGAAGTGGGTCATAGGAGACACTAATAACTATTTGTTATATGGTTTGATATCTACTTTTTGATTATTTATACTTTGATCGGTTTCTATGATTAATCCAATGAGGAAAATATAGTTTATATATGTTTGATGTATATGATAATGAGATCATGTTAATATAACATGTGTTATATTATAATTTTGGTTAACAATCCAATATTCTTCTATATATTGTTTTGGTGGGTGGTCATGTTTTATATAATTATTTTTATTAGATGGTAGTGAAATTAGAGGAAAATATACTTGTTATACGAATTATACCACTTATATTTAATGGAATCCCTTAGCATAAGAAGAGTCAATGTTGTAGTGATGTACCAGTTAAATTTATAACTATTTAGTTGAAATAGGAATAGTATATGACATAGGATTCATGACACACTATTACCCCAAACTAACATCCTTCCATGTTAAAGATTTATATCAAAATTTTTGACGTTTATTAGGAATTTGTTTCAATGTATCATCATAATATTTATCTAAACCTTAACAACTTGAGATTTTTTGAATTATTATTTTTTGAGTTAACTTAATATTTTGATATTTTACAATTCACGTAACACTGAATATTAATTTTTTTACACGAGAGCACTAAGAATAGATTGCGTTATACAAAAAAAATGTCTAGATTTTTATACATACAACACTTATATTATCTTTCTGTATACACAACACAAAGTTCCGCTACTATCAAACACAAATCCATGTACCTTCCATAGCCTATGTAACATGCAATGTTTAGTTTTACCAAACTATAAGATAACTGTTCATATTATTGTTAAAATATTATTATAGGCAACACCTACCCATTAGAATGGATGTCAAGAATAATATATAAAAATTTGTGAAATAATGATATAAACTTTTATATAAATTTAATCCTTTGGTTATCAATTAGTATAAGTCAATTTAAGAACTATTTGAAAATAGAGAAATTATTTTTCTAGGAAAACTATTTTTCAATATAAAAACACAATTTTATCTCAATAAATTTAAAAAACCAAATTTTTATTAATGTGTTAATTAAAATATATGTATTATATATTGCATAAGTATTTTTGATACTCATACAATAAACGTTTTAGTTATATGATAATAATATTTTCAATTTTATGAATAAAAAGTTGCATTTTTCTAAAAGAAAATTTTACTGCCTTTTAATGGAAACCCCATTTTAAATTTTATTTTGAAACCTTTATAATTTTCATTTGAAAAAATAAATTTAATTTTTGGAAGTCTAGTTTGAAATTTTTCTTTTAGTAAATTTAATGTAATTTTCAATTAACTTTTATTTCTGGATGAATTGTAGAAATAACTATAAATTTTAACTCAAAAATTCATTTTTGTCCAATTTATGTATATAGATAAATTATATTTTTTAATTTGTTTTAAATTTAATTATATAAACTATGATAAATTAATATAATTTATTACATTGTAATCAATTTCACTTTGAAATTTGATATAAAATCTTACTAAATGTTTGAACGTTTTCACTATATAAACCAGTTTATCGTCCCGTCTGCGAGATTAAATTTGAATTAATTTATGTTACTTATGTTTTTGGTATTTGAAAAAATAAATTCAATATTGGTAAAGAGAATAATATATAATTTAAAATATGTTCAATTTTTTTACAAAAACTATTACTGAAATTAATTTAAATTAATTTTAGCAATTAAGTGAAAAATTAGCTTAACAAAAGAGTAAACCTTACACGTAAGGGAAAAATGACCTAGAAAGATTTCCCAAAGTCTTTTTATGTAAATATATCTACCCTATCTGACCTTTAATATAATATTGTGAACCAATTTACATAGGAAAAATGTGGTTGGAATTCCCTTTTCAAAAACATACAAGAATGTCAGTCCTCCTCCACTATAAAAAGGCAGTCACCCCTCCAAATTATTCACTCATCTAAAGCCCTTTGTCTTAGAAAAAATATTCCTAAATATTCTTCCCAAATATCTCGATTAATCATATAATCCTATTGTTGGAAATAAATAAAACCAATGAATCCATTTGGCGCAAACTAAGAGGAGTTACCCAAAGAAAAGGTAACATCCTTCCTCAAGATCCATTGTTTTATTTTCATTCTCCATAATTATTCTATTAAAATTTTATGAAAATATAATAACATCAGTGTAATAAATATAATTATAATTTTTTATTCTAATGGTTCTACACACATTAAATAGACTTCCTTCTAATTGGTAACGAACTTACTATTCTTGTACTTGACGAACTACCGCCTCACGAAATGATGTTGTTTGTTTTTCCCATTACCACCTATCATGGTTGAGAATTTGGATTGAAACTATGTTTTTATATGATATATATTATTTTTATTTTTATTATTTAATTATTATATAACACATATCTTCATGATTTATATTTTGTGTAAATATGATAATTTCGTTTGGGGAAGTGTGGACTACCGCCTCCCCAAAGCAATATGATTCGTTCAAAATATAAATTGAATTTATAAAGGATGGGTTTAATGAATTTATATTATATATATATGTGAAATAACAATTATAATTTAATGATGATATATATGTACATATATTTCAATTAGGTACATTAATTCTTTATGACTAGAAAATAGAAACAACATTCATGCGTATGTACAACTTACCGTCTCCATGAATGATATATTCAATTTCATATATCTATATTTTATATGTTATTAAAAATATTTATATTAGGAATTTGTATTATATATAAATCATGTTTTAAATTATTTAAATTTAATCAAGATATTAGAAAGATGATGAATAATAAAAAGTCAAAACTCATAGGAAAAACAACACAGATATGACCCAAAACGTAATGTTAAAATGAGATTATTAATAAATAAGTAATATAAAGGGATAATAAAATAATATATGGTATTATATATAAGAATATGGTTCTATGTTAGATTTATAATAAACATATATTTATTATATAGGAGGTATTAACGTGTATGATGAAAGTCAAGATTAAGGTAAGGGTTTTCTCAACAACTTTTATTTTCTGTGATACACTAGCCATGTTAACCTCATTTTTCTTATATGTGGTGTTCATATTTACCTTATATATATTATATTATTATTATAATTAAATTTATGGGTATTATTACATTTATTTTATTATCTTTATTTAATTTTTTTTGTGTTTCAAAATTTATGAAATCGGTAACGTAAGTTTGTCTCAATTTTCCATATTTGAAACCCATGGCATATTAGGAACCTATATTTTTCTATAGGGTGTATAAACTACCTTTTACAAGATATATAATTAATTAAATAATTTTCATGATATTTTAAGCTTCATGTAATTTTATTATTTCCATTTTATTATCATTCAAGGATACCAAAGTGGTAACAGTTTATTTATGTAATGTCATCATTTGTTGAGATTGTTTATGATTATACTTATATCAATGATATATTATGATACATATATCAAGAAATATAATTAATTTTATTACCATATAGTTATTATCTTTATATCTAGGTAATGGTACCATTTTCAACCCTTTGTTAAATAAGATAATTAATAAAATGTTTTTACGAAAATCCGACATTATTTCATATTTCGGTCAAAAATCTGTGTTCTTTCGAAACCGTGTTTTCAAATTTTTTTCTATTTTTTTTTAATATTATCATATTATGTTTAAATCAAATATATACCAACTTATTACCTTTTTAAATAATTTTTTTAGAATTAATATTCTGGTTATTTTGGGATGTAGTCACTTTTCAAAACATTTTATACAAAAAAGGAATGTTCAGTATGAACAAACTTTCCCACCGTCAGGACCATCATTACCTTGATGAATCCTTTATAATTTTACAAGGTTATTTTTTAAATAATGTTTTTCCTAAAATTATTCATTTTTTTAAAAAACAATAATGAAAATAGGTTTTTGAAGTTATTTTACGTTTAAAAAGTGTTTAAAATGATTTTCAAAGAATCATATATATGTTTTAAAAAGATTTTTTTAATAGAAAAGGATCTTAGTCATATTATTATATAATTTTTCAAATAATTTTCAGAGAAAACTATTTTGTAAAATATTTCAATATTCTTTTTTTTCCTTCAAGGAAAAATGTTTTCAAAAATATTTTCATTATTCATTATATGTTATCAGATTTATTTTCAAGGAAAATGGTCTTCAAAATGTTTTATGTTTTAAAAATATATTTCCAATATATAAAATATAATTTCCTCAAGAAATGTCTTAAATGATATTTCATGATTCTTTTATATGTTTTCAAGTTTTTTTGAAGAAAAAAATATTCGTAAAATGTTATATGTTTTAATAATTTATTATAAAATAATGTTATGTTCTAAGTGATATTTTAATATGATTCCCTTTTTAATGTCAAATCCTTAGATATAATTTATTATTTAATAGGGTTATTGTCCAAGTATACAATTCATATTATTTTTATGAATGGTTTAGTTTTTTGATAACTTTATATTTATGAAACCCTTTTCTCTAAAATGAGTTATACTATAATAAATGCCATTTGAAACCTGCTTACTTTCAAAAGTTATTTTGGGAGGAAATGATTTTAAAATATAACTTTTTATTCATATGTTATGGGTTGTTAATTTTTTTTGATACCCAATTAATTTCATGGGTAAGGATTTTATGTAAATGAAACCAATCTATTTTTGTGGTTCTTAATAAGATTAATGTTTTATGGCACACATATATATGATATCATTATGCTATTATTGGGACCTATATCTCAATACAGTGAATTGGGTAAAGATTTATATTTCATGGGATAATTATGGAATTCATGTTGATGGGCTTGATCCATTATGGTTGATGGGGAAACTTGGTCCAATATAGGACCATGGGGAAACCTGATCCACTATGGGATGATGGAAAAACCTCAATCCCTTACATAGAATGGACTGTGACTAGTGATGTTGGTGTATCCCACCTAGAAGGTGTAGTCCTCATGAATTTACCTGAGATTTTTTGGGGAAGATAATTGACTTATATGGATGATATTAAATGGTTATATTATTTACACAAATTCAATGTATTTTTCCTATTATAGACTCAGATGGTTCATGTTCATGGTTATCTTATGATTCATGTCTAATGAACTACTAATATTTATTCCATGTCTCATGTTTCTAATCATTGATATAAATGGTATGATCGAAAAATGTAATTTTGATATTTATATACCCTTTTTTTCATGTTATGCCTATGTATTTCCTTTATTTAACCTTATTGATCAATTTACCTCTCCCCTTACTTATGTTTCCTTTCCCAATGTTATGATTAATTATTTTATGAATAAGTAATAATGTGGAAGACCTATGCAAGAATCATGGAAGAAATTTAAACAATTTAAAATATTTTGATCCATGTTTCCATAGACAATAAACTATTATGGTCCTCAGGCATATACTATTTTAATATTCTAAATATATATTAAAATAATGCATTATCCATGAATATTAATCTTGGGTCACTATAGCTGGAATAAAAGGAATGTTTTAGTCACACTTTAGAAACTAGGATGAGAAAACTATAGTGATATCCCCAGGAATATTTTTAATGATATTTATATGGATTTATATATGGAGATGTTTAATGATGAGGAATAGTATTGGAAAATGTCTTATAATTTTGGTAATGGATTGGGGGTGTAGTTTCCTAATATTACATCGCTGTCTGGATACTATAAGAGGATGTGGCTCAAGAATAGATGTACATTGGGGATTAAACCTTGAATATTTTTATTTGGCCCAACTTGATTTTAACCTGGTACATGACAATGAGTCTTACTGCACATCTAGTTTGACACTCCTAGTGGATATAATTTAATAATTCACAAACTTCATACAAACCATCATGAAGGATTTAAGAAAAATATGAATATGTATAACAAAGGATAAATCTTATGTGTGATAGATTAAATATATATTAGCCATGATTTATACATTTTTTAAGTTATTTTTTCATGATTTTTTTATATTTTTCTTTATGATAAGTGTTTCTCATAATATAATTTCTGGTTTTAGTCAATGTAAGGGACTAGAAGTAATAAGGTTAACATTGACTGTTTCATATTTGGAAAGTATGGGAATTATAAAAATTTATATCCTAATATCCCATTGAGAGAATCAGGAAGTAAGTATGAGTAGAGGTAATACTTATGAAGATAAAGAGATTGCAAATGACAAGTGAATAATATACGATATTCTAATAGTATTGTTTATATAAAAGATAATAATCATTAATAGATTGTGGTTGAGTAACCTTATGAAATGATTTATATTTTATATTCTAGGAAAAATGGTATTATAGAATAAGATAACAAAATCCGAGTAATGGTTTAAGAATAATGTGGGATGGTTAAAGTATATATGTTTTGGAATTCGTATATTATGTTACATGAATCATGAAATATATAATTATTTTTAGTATAAGTTTTAATTAAGGATTGAAAAGGAAATGCTAAATGGTTATGCAGACTTAGAAAATTGATTTAATGAAATGTTGATATTTTAAAATAAGTGAAGGTAAACCTTGATGTGTTCAAGATGTTGAGACAATGACATTTATCTTGGATAAAGAGATGATTGATATTGGTAAAGTAATATGGATACTACTGATTACCCTGGAACTCATTGTTTATTTTTTTAAAAAAAGTGGTACATGTCATCATGGATGAAGTTTTACAATTTTTTATTTATGTAATATATCTAGTAAACATTAGAATAAGTAACCTATCATGTTTTACAAGAGGATTTATGGTAATTTAGGTTATTACTATATTTCAAGAGAATATAAGATAAGGTTATTCACATTTTGGAATGTAACAACCATGATATACTTTTTGATATATTTGGGATCAATGTTAAGATTATAATGTGATCTTATTTCAAAATTCTTGGATTTTCAACTTTTTTTAGGGTTATAAGGTTAACAGTTTATTGAAATTTTATGTTAATCTACTAATGAAATTTGTGATATTAAATTATTATCTCACAACATAAGGATTTATGCATATTGGGTAACCTATTCTAACCACTTTGGTTTGATGTTAACTAAAGATATATGAGATGAATTATCATGGATCTCATGAACTATTTGTGCTTCAGAAATGAAAAAATCCTCCATATTTTTTCTGGATAAATACATGACATATAAATTGGTCAAGACACAATGAAAGGGTGAGACTTTAATTATGAATGTGAATTAAATCAGGTAACTACACATACTTGTGAAAAAAATTATTAAAATTTAGGAAAATGGTATTGAAAAAAAGGTTGTTCTATTATCATCATTTTTATGATATCAGTAATATCTTTCATTCGTCTACAATTTATTGTATTGTAATGACTAACTTTATTTGGATCACCCACTTTATTATTATAAGTGATCTTTATAAATATCTTTGATTATTTATTACTTTCACCCAAATTCTATCTTCCCTTCCCTCCAATGTTTTCCTATGTATAATACTAGTGATATGATACTTTTTTTAACTTTTATGTTTTTAACAATCTATTTTTAATGGAATTTTTGATATTTATTTTTATGATGTGAGATTCTAAGAAAAGAACTTTCAAGTATAGAACCCTTGATAACAAAGATTAGTTTAAATGGGGAAATTAATTTTATGGGGGTATAATGTAACAACATTTTATTTTTTAAATTATTATTTATCTAATTAATTTAATATTTTGATGTTTTACATTTCATGCAACGCTAAATATAGATATATTAATATGAATGATCCATTTGTGTATTGTAGTATAAACAACACCAATTCATGATTATATAACACACAAAAATTATATTATCTTTTGGTGCATGAAAAAATGAGTTTTGATCGTATTATACACAATTTGGAGTACCCTAGATAACTTGTGTTACATGCTAGTTTGAGTTTTACCGAACTACAATATACTTTTAATATTATTATTAAAATATTATTATTTATATAACTTAGTCATTGGAATTGGTGTTAGAAATATGATTAATTAAATAAAGAAAATATGATTTATACTTTTATATAAAATTAATCCTTTTGTTATCAATTAGTATAAGTTAATCTAATAACTATTTGAAAATAATGACATTACATTTCTACAAAAAATATTTCTCTACGTACAAATACAATTTTGTCACAATAACATATACAAAACACTTATGATTAATGTTTCCAATAATATATATATATATTATACCTTAAATGATTATTTTTATACACATCCAATTTATTTTATATGTTAAAGATAAGAATAAATATAAATTTATAAATTAAAAGATGTATTTTTTGAAAAGGTAATTTAACCACTATTTAATGGAAAACCCATTTAAAATATGATTTTGAAACATTAATAATAATTTTTTTTTAAAATAATCTTCATTTATAGAAGAGTAATATAAACATTTTCTTTGGTTTATTTTTTTTTATTTTTTGAGAAATTTTATTTTTTGATGAATAGTGAAAACAATAGTGAATTTTAAATCAAAACTGATTTTCATATAATTTATGTATATATTAAAATTATGTTTTTTTAGTTATAAAGTTTTATTAGATAAATTATAAATATATTAATATAATTTATTTCATTGGAGTCAATTTTACATTGAAATTTGATATAAAAACTTACCAAAGTTTTGAAATTTTTTACATTAAAAACCTGCTTTTTCATCCCATCCACGAGATTAAATTTGGGTTTTTTTCTACAACTAAAATTTTTAGAATTTTAAAAATGGGATAAATATTTAAATAATAATAATATATATTCATAAGTAATTTCAAATTCATGGTTTACAAAAAAATATTAGTGAACATAATTAAAACTAATTTTAATGATTAAGAGATCAAATAGCTTAACGAAGGACTAATCCTTATACTTATGGCAAAAATGACATTAAAATTTTTCCAAAATAAATTTTATGGCCATATTTCGATCCTATAATCCATTTTATCAAATTTATTAAATTATTTGTGCCACTTTACATATGAAACATGTGGTTGTAATTCCCTTTTTAAAATTTTACAACAATTCCAGTCCTCCTAAACTAAAAAAAGGCACGCACCCCTCCAACATATTCACACAACTCTAGCCATATGGGAACAAATAAATATTTCAAAATATACTACCATAATCCTTAAAATCATCCTATAATCCTCCCAATGGGAATAAATCCAACCAAGGAATCCCTTTAGTGAAAACTAATAGGAGTTTCAGAAAGAAGAGGTAACATTATTCCTCAGGCTACTCTTTTTTATTTTCTTTCTCCCCCCTGAAATATTAATATTAAATGATTATATAATATAATAAGTATCCTTAATATAATTATATTATTTATGTTATGTTTTATACCTGCACGTGCACACTAACAAATCTAGTGGGTAACTGAATTACCATTCTTGTGTACGACGAACTACTTCCTCACGAAATCATATTGTTCATTTGTTTCATTTAACACCAATCATGGTTGGGAATTATGATGGAAAATATAAATTTTTGTAAAATGTATTATATTTAGTACTTATTTATGCATCTATAATTATTATATATAAAATAAAATCATGCTTTTCATTTTTTGTAAATATGATAATTTTGTATGGGGAAGTGTGGACTACCCCCTCAAAGAGATGCAATTGATTCACACTCTACATGAAATGTATTAAATATGGGTTGAATAAAATTATATGATATATATTAAATAATAATTATAATTTAATTATTATATATATAATTAAATTTTAATGAATTTTTTTCATTCAATATGAAAAGAATACAAAAAAATTTTCATGCATATGTATGAATTAGCTTCTCCAAGAACGGTGTATTCAATTTCATATATCTATATTTTATAGGATTTTATAAATATTTATATAATTAATATTTATGACATATAAATTGTTTTTAAAATTATTTAAATAATTAAATCATGATCTAGGTAACTGGATCCAGAATAACAAGTCAAAAGATAGAAAAAAAACAAAATTGATATTACCTGAAACCTAATGTTAACATGGAACTGTTAATAAAGGGGAAATAAATAAAGTCATAATAAAATAATATATGGTATTATATATAATAAAATTGTTTTTGGGAATATTTATAATAAAATTATATTTATTATACATGATTTTTTAACATGTAAAATGGAATTCAATACTTAAGGTAAGGGTTTTCTAATCTAACTTTTATTTTCGTTAAGATGGAAGCATTTTTCACCACCTATTTCTTTTAGGTTATTAATATACTAAAAATGGATGTATTATATGATTATTATAACTAAATTTATGTGTATTTATATATATATATATATATATATTTAATTACCTTTACTTCATTTATTTTATGTTTCAAAAGTTACTAGATAACTAATGTAATTTTCTCTCAATTTTATTTCTTTAAGAAACATGATATGTTATCACCTATATTTTTCTATGAGTTGTGTATATAGACTTTGATATGATATATCATTAATAAAATTCTCTTAATTATATTTTATTCTTCATTTAATGCAACTATTTCCATTTTATTTTTATTCAAATTTAACAATGTGGTAACGATTTATTGTTACAATATCATCATTTATCATGATTTTTTATGATTATGCATCCTTTGATGAAATAATATGATCCATTTATTAAATAATATCTAGAATTTTATTAATCTAATGTTATTTATGTTATATCCAATTAATGATATCATTTTAAACTAGTTTTTTACTTATGACAATTAATAAAATGTTTTTATCAAAATATAACATTATCAACCCTTTTAGCTGGAATTCTATGTTATTTCCAAATCATGTTTTAAAAAAATGTTTTCAAATATATTTAAATACTATCCTATGATTTTTAATTGAAATTTTTACCCATTTATTATGTTTTTACAAAATATTTTTGAAAGGAATATTTTTTTTTCATCAAGGCAATCTGGTGAACTTTTATTGTGAAAAAGTAATTTTGGGAATATATATACTTACCTGTTATAATGACCATGATTACCATGATGAATCAACTAATATTTTAATAAGTAATTTTTTAAATAAATTTATTCCCCATATTATTTTTTTTCTTAAATTGATTTTCTAGAAAAAAGGGTTTTCTAAAATTTCTTTTAGGTTTTAAAAGTGTTTTAATGGTCTTTTATATATTCCTTTATATGTATTAAAATGACTTTTTAAATGAAAAGTATTTTAATCACAAAAAATATAATTTTATAAGTTTCCAAAGTATTTTCAATGATATGGTTTTAAAAATGTTTTCAATATTTTTTTATAATTTTTCATCGAAAAAGGTTTTCAAGATTTTATTAAGTTTTTGTGGTTATATTCAAGGGAAATGGTCTTCAAAATGCTTTAATCTTTAAAAAAAATCAATGAGTAAAGGATATATTATGAAATAATGTTTTTTAATTATTTTTCAAGATTAATTTATTTTATTTCATTTTGGTTACAAGGAATAAGGATTTTGAGATTTTTTTATGTTCTAAAAAGTTATTTTCAATGAAAAGTTATTTTCTATGTGATGATTTAAAATCCTTTCCTATCTAATACGAAACTTTGATTTTAGTTTGGGATTTAATAGTGATATGATCCAAGGATACCATTCATGTTATTTCTAAGAATGGTTTATGTTTTTATGTTTTGATATTTATGTATCCTGATTCTCTTCAATGAGTTATACCATGAAAAATGATTATGCATCCAACTTACTATCATGAGTTATTCTAAGATTATGTGATTATGAATCATATTTTTTTCATAGGTTATGATATGATTACATGTTCTTGATACCCATTTCATTTAATGGTTTATGACTTGATGTTTATGAAAACCATCTCTTTCTATGGGTCATGATAAGATGAATATTTTATTGAATACATATGTATAATTTCATTATGAGATGTGTGGGACCTATATATCCCTATAATACTATGATAATTGATTTATATATTATTATAAAATTATGTGATTATTGTTGATATGATTGATCCACTACAGGTGATAGAGAAACCTGATCCACTATGGGAAGATAGGGAACCCTGATCTATTATGGGATGATTGGGAAACCCGATCCCTTACAAGGAAAGGACTGTGACTAGGGATGGTGGTGTGTCCCTACTCTTAATTTTAGTAACCATGAAGTTCCCAGAAAAGTTTATAGAAATAATCCTTGACTTAGGGTAAAGATATTACATGTTTTTATGTTTTCCAGAAATTCTTTTTCTTATCCCTATGATATACTCCCATGTTTTATGTTCATGATTATATTTTTATTCATTGATTATAACCCTATGATGTATTTCAAATGTATCATGTTTCTGATATTGGATTTTCTTTGTATGATCATCCAATGTTATTCTTGTGTTCTCTTACACTTGTGTAAACTTATTCCAATGTATTTCCTTTATTTATCCTTACTAAGAAATTGAGCTCATCCATTTCTTATGTTTCCTTCACTAATGTTATGATGAAAAAAACTATATAGAATTAATAAATAGGAATATCTTTTTTAGAAACATAATATATAATTAACCAATTTACATGATTTTTTTCTATGTTTCCAAAGACACTAAACTATTACAGACTTTAGGCATGTACTTTTGTAATGTGATGAATATTCGTAAAAAATAATTTAACATCCAAGTATGTTAATCCAGTGTCTCTATATAAAAAAATTTCTTGTTATATACTCTTATGGTTTAATTTTGAATGTTTAACAATTAATTTCACATATTGATAAAAGGTCTCATACATTGAGGTAGTTATTGAATGTTTATAAACACCCTTGAATAACCCAGTGATGCACTATTCAATATTAGTCGTCAATATCTAGATTTCTTATCATCATTATATGATAAATACAATTTCTCATTTAAAATATACACAATACTGTCATACATATCGTTTATTATTTTTAAATCCCTCTATCCCACTTATATAGTTTCTTATTAGGGTACTCATATTTTGTTAAAAAAATTATTCAATAATTAAAATAACATTTTATTTATTTATTTTTTAAAATTTTAAATGGTTACACACCAAATTTAATGATTTAATTTTTTATTATATCATCATGAAACTTCTTAGACATGTTATTTAATATAATACTAATGGAATATTGATAATACAAATTAGGTTGTTACATTAACTATTATCTAAAATTTTACAAACTCAGTGATTAGTTGATAATAATATAATATCAATAATTGTATTTGGATTTTTGTAACATGTGTACATATACTTAGTAAGAAAAAACTCTATGAATCTAAATTATCCACCATGGAAATGAAATATTATAAAATGAGAGGAGAAAATTCCCATATTGTATAGAAAATAATGATATTGTCTTCTTTGTATGTTCCATAGAGAAATGTCTGATCAAACTGAATTGTTATATTTTTTAATTTGAAAATGAATCAATACAAGGCTTAAACACCTTGAACATTTAGGTGAGGCTTAGCTTAGATCAACCAAACCATTTTTTAGAGACTTATTATATAGTTCATAGATTATCTAAATAATGATTTTTGTTTAACCAGAATCACATCAACACTAGAAAAAACATATATCAGTCATCATAATCATGATATGATATTATTATTACATTTTCCTTTTTTATATTTGAGTTACTATATGATAGATTCTATTTTTTCAATTGGTGTATTTATTCATGCATTATAGGTATAGAAAAATCATAACATTTTATATTCAACTCAAAAATAACTATGGATATAAATAGAAAATCTATTTTAGAATGATCATGTAGTGTCATTGGATATAGAGTAGATTGTGGGGTATCTAAATTTGATATCATAAATTTCCAATATTTTATCACACATTTATCATAAGAATATTATATTTTAGGGACTATACATATGAAACTAATAAATATTTGTTACACATTTGTAATATTTATTAATTTAGGGAAAAATTTATTCGATGTACTGTAATTTAATTACAATTTCAATTTATTTTTCTCTTTCAAACACTCTTAAAATATATAATGTATTTATAGTGGTTGTAGATTTTTTACCTATGATTCTGATAATTTATCACATCATATAGAGATATCCCAATATGATATACCACACATGGAATTTCCTCTACCAATAGCCAACAATAAATTATGATCAACATTTCATGTTTTCCAAGTACTAGATTCTTATTGCGAAACCATTTCCACAACATCATTAATTAAACAATCTCATATCTCATTAATTGATTCTTCCTTATAAGAGAAATTCCCATTTATTTTGTATGGATTATCCCAAATGACGTCTCCTATGATTCCATCCACATTATTGGAACCATGTTCATAATAAATAAAATTTATTATGGTGAAAAAATTTGTAGGTACATTTTTATTTTCAGTTATTATAGTAATATGCATAGACATATTACCATACTATTAAAATGACTAAATTATACCATGATAATAGCTATTCCAATCTTAAAGAATTATAATTTAACTTAAAAGTTTACAATATTGTCTTAAAAGGAAAATTTGTGGAATTTGAAAGTATCCATTATCCTAAATTTCTTAATCAATGAATTTTGATTATTTTTGAAAGACAATATATATTATATTTAATTTAATATAATTAATTTAATTCATTACAGTATTCATTTTATTGGACTTTAAAGACATCAATATAAGTATGAAATTTTAATATAATCAAATTAAAAAATCTATACATTTTTATTAACCATTAATTTAATTTGAAAATGTATTTCATCCCAAAATTATTAATATGGATTTTTTTAAATCCATTTAAATTTATTTTTCTAATTCTTTCAAAAGATTTGTATAAGCATCATGTAATATTTTAAGGTAATAATACCACCAATAAAAAATTTAACAAATTTTAAAAAACATTAATGTTAAAACTAATCTTCTAAACTCATTGAAAACATATTATTTTCCCTATGTGAACATGTAATATTAATTAAAAATAAGAGTGACATATTAGAATTTTCAATACCTAAAATAATATCAATATTATTATCAAGGATAAATAGAACATATATTAAATAAAATAAAATTGGAGATGGATATGGTAAAATTTATCTAATATATTGAAACAAGGGATATTTTTGGGTTGATTTTTATATCTTATCTCATATTTTTAACCATCTTTTGTCAATTTTACCCTTACCATGGTGAAAAATATTTAAAATGTCAGAAACCAAGTCAAGTCTCCATCCAATCGTTGCCCGAACCAGTCCACGACAAGGCCTAATGGGTGTCCCCGATAACCTTGGGCTTTAACAAGTACCTTGGTATCAAAAAATTATATGTTGGAACTATTTACACAAAATAACAAACTCTGACCAGCTGACAAGATAAATAAATTAAAACTAAAAACAGACAACCAAGCCGACCATTAAACTAATAATATTTAATGTTTACAAAATGAAAAAAAAACCCAAAATAATCTACAAAAAAGGAAAACCAAAACTCACACACAAACCATTGTGTGACAGGGGGAGCCAGATTCCCAATCCACCAACACCGACCTGCACGAGAAAATCCACTAACAACTCGGACCATCGTTGCTAAGCCCAATGCATTGACCTGCATCACACACGGGACAAGATCAAGATACATCCAAAGGTGTATGTAGGGTGTGATCCAGGAGCCCAGTAGGATAACCCTTAGAAAATATTACAAGCATAAATATTAAATGAGAAATACATATACAAGTTTAATAAATTAAAGAAAATAAAAGCTTGAACAATTTTATAGAAATTGTTTCATTAAAAACAACTTCAATAAAAAAACATAAATTTAAAAGACACACTTCTATTTATGACAACCCAAATATTACACCATATACCTATAGTGACTGTAAATTTAACAAGGATCAACAAATATGGGAGAGGCCCAATATGTACTAGTGAAGAGTGGCACCCTAGAACATCTTGTTCAGGTGAAAAGTTGTATAGGTACCATATCAACATGTGTTCTCATTCATGATCCACTAGTAGGGAACACACCAATAACATAGTGTTCTCCAATAATACTACCAATAGTTAGTTATAATTTTAATCATCAGTCCAGGTAATTGAAACTGGGCCAATGCCGCTTCTGTATCACTAGCACACTAGTCTTGGTCTGCCCACCTAGTCCACAGGCTTTCCATTTTCACCCAAGAGGTTATATGTCCCAAGAACATGTCATTTTAAAATAAACAAAACAAATGGGGAGAAACCTATACCCAACACTATAGTAGAACAAAAAAAATTCCAATTTGAAATAATATGCACACAAATAGCCTTTCAAAACATAATCTACATCATTTACACAATCAAATAAACAAACTGCACCGTTTAAAAGAGACAATTTCACAATTAAAAAAACCACATGAAAATTTATTAAACAATTTAAAGGGAATGTCATGACATTAATCATAGTAAATTCACCATTTATAAACCCAAAACATATTTCAACACCATACATAGTCAAACAGAAATTTAAAATGTGACCTTCTCTAAACAACCAGTTTGGTAAAACCATTATTCCTTTTATAAAAAACCTTTTCACTATTCATAAAAATAAATAAACTATAAATAAAAGTTTATAAGTAAATATAAAGGGAAATAATTGTATTTACCCACTAAAACAACAAAAACACATTTGTTTATGACTAAATACACACAACACCACATCAGAAAAACAATTCAAATGACTTGAACAAATGAAAAACTAACAATAAAATTTATTTAAACACTAACAGAAAACTAGACATATATTTTTAGCAAAAAAACCCATACCATATGAACATGCTTCAAAAAAAAATCAAACACATGATAAACTTCAAAAAACCAAATTTGAACTAAAAAAATTAATTAAAGGACATGATAAATTAATTAAAAAAGAAAATTAATTCACTAAATTATATTTAAACACAGAGAGACCTGACTCATTGTAGAAATTCCCAAATATTGTAGGAATATTCAACCCCAACACAAAGGACATAAAGGGAATCCCATTTCCAAAAATCAAATACAAAAAAATAAATCTATCACCCTAAAAATCAGAACCATATGAGTACTGAAACCCTATGGAGGAAAAAGAAAATTACCAGAGTAAAATGAACCTATGATATATGGTCTAGGAAGTAGGTCGCGTGAGGAGGGGGGTTTCCAGAGGTTCGCTACAATGAAAATAGGGGCGGCACAAGGCTTTGCAAGGGTAAAAAAGGAAGTGAGGCCATTGAAATCTGGTGCGAGGTGGTTGGAGGAGGGGGGAGGGAGACGCGGCACACAGGTTCACGGGTCTCCATAGAGGGAGATGGAGGTGTGATAGCCTAGATAAGAGGGGGGGCTCGTGAGGGATGTAGGGGGAAATGGAGAGCAGAGATCGAGGTGGTGAGAGGGGAGAGGGTGGCGCATAAAGCTAGCTGACTGGGAGGAAGGGAAGCACACATTTGAGGGGGAGGTGGGGGGGATGTGGGTGGGGTTGCAGGGGGACGAGTTCGCACCACATGGGGAAGAATGGAGGATGTATTCTTCTTTTTTAACAATAATTGGAATAATAATAATAATATAAATAACAAATATAATAATAAATTGATAAAATATTAATAAAAAACATAATAATAATACACCCTTTATTAATAGACATGACGATCATAATAATAATGAGTTTTTTTTAAAAATATTGACATTCTTCTCATTTATTAGAGATATTAATATCAACAACAATAATAATAATAATGATAATAATAATTATTTTTTAATAGCATAAATGAGAACAAGATAAATAAAAATACTCATTGTCCCAATAATAGTGATAATATTATTGGAGGTAAAATGTTTTCATGAAATTTTTTTAATGTGCTATACAGACTTCATTTCATTTTATTTTTTATTTTAATGAGCCCCACAACCATGTTTTGATCCCGCACGACCCATAAGAATTTTAATATTAAATATTATTATAGTTATTTCACTCTTAATAAAAATAATATTAACATATATTTTAATAATTATAACAATATTAATGTCACTTTTATTAATAATAATAACATTCATCATTTCATTTTTAATAGTAATAATTTTAATAACATTTTTAATAATAGTAATAATTATTAAAAATATAATTTAATTATAATACTACTATTATCCAGAAAAATAATAAAAATAATAATATTCTTAAAACACTCGATTCCATTATTTTTTAACACTAATTTTAAAATTTTTTATTATTCTCTTAAAATATAAATTTATTTTGAAAATCAGGTAGGTCAAGCGGTGTCTGAACAGTGACCTACCCAAGTGTCCATTGCTGCTAAACCCAAAATGCATGTTTTTCAAAACAAATCTGAAAACATTAAAAAATGGTCTCACCCAAATCCCAACCCGAGCTAAAATCAAAGAAAAATTGAAACCTGGGGGGTGACAGTTCTCCCCACCATAGCGCTTTCTTCCCCCAGAATGCCAAAACTAAATAAGAACCCCAAAGTAAAAACTGATACCCCTCTACAGTTCAAGAATACAACCAAAATCATGACAAAAGAAGAGGAAAAAATCCCTTCAATAAATAAACAGACTTATAAATTAAACTCGAGACATGTGAAATGGACTCCTCATAAAGTTTCATCCACCCCCAAAAGTGTAACCACCTCTAGTTGATCAGTTCGATAGACACATAATATTCAGGACACCCAAACCTGCCTTAAAAACATGAACATCATAGATATCAATAAGAGGAAAAAAACTATCCAAAACCACCAGAAAAATCCCATATATATATTTACTCAAGGGACAACTTAAATTAATTAGTCTCTCATGAGACCACCCACCACCAAACTGATTCCCATAGTGAAAATATAAAACTAACTCGAGGAGGACCAAATGAACTCCATAGAATATGGATTGGGATAATATTAAATTACATCATGGGTAGCTCTGAGTGACCCAACATGCGTCTCCCCACTATAAGAACCGACCAGCTTGACTAATTAGCATAGACCGACACGAAAAGCTTAGGGGATGATCGTACAATAAATCCCCCACCATAAGGGAATCTATTAGAAAACTCCAAAACAAACAGAATATTGACATTAGACTAATATCCATTATAACCTACAGGGGGTTCTTGACTATTTTCCAACTTCACTCTAAGACCTTTGGCTAGAGGTCTGATATTTGAATCATCTCCTGCATCACTGTTAGGCTTTAGAAACCCATGAACTAAACATCCTTTCTAGTACTATGGGAAACTACACCACATCCCAGATATAACCACCGGAACGTAGCATTCTTCAGGACACTTACAATAGCAACACTCTTTACCGAAACATGGGCTTAAAAAGTGCACATGCACATCCACTTTTTACTTTTAATTGGGGAACATTCCAAGGGGTGGGGGACACTCGGGAGAAACCCCTTCTGAAACATAGGTATTCTGAATTCCCCAAAAAGGAACATGCCTTTTTAAAACATAAGTTTAGAAATTTACCACGAAAATCACCTGTGAATTTCAAAGGGAACCCACACTACATTATGTCACTTAACATGGCCCTTGAAACTGATAGAGACATCATAAGATGAGGAACTTTGAACCAAGTTCTTAATAGCATGAGATTACGGTAAGCGACCATAAGAGCCTCTCAGGACCTAATTTTGCGCACATGCTTCTTAGCACGAACCTTTATATAGGCAAAACAGAGGAAATATTCAAAATCTATTTTATGATAACTTCCAATATCAACCACCCAAACATTGTTTTTCTTTTACCACTGGAATTATATTCACCACTTCCAAATAAGACCTACTGGACTAACAATGTCAACCTCTGTTATTGACCATCAAATGGATCAATGAAAACAATTTCCACTCAACCCCTATCACATTCTCTCTACTGATATGATAAGATAATCTAAACTGAGAATGAAAAAGGGATAAACACCACACTAACACTTAAAATTTAATGTTCTAACATTGATCAACTGAAGGGATAACCAAAAAAGAACAATCTATGGCCACACATAAATCAAGCATTAACTCTTTATGGGGGAATACACTAGCAAAGAAGGAAGACTGAGGAACCAATCAAACCTGTCTATTTTCCAATGTAGGCCGCAAACCAAAATCGAACACAAAAGAAGAAATCATCCAAAAGGTTTCCCAAACACCCTCAAAAGAAACCACTAACCAACACTCCATACCAACAACCCCAAAAAATGAAACATAGGTCATCAATATAAAAAAGTGGTTTGTAAACTCAAAACACCCCACTATAAGATTCCCCAAACACAAAAAGACATACCACATAACCAAGAATCATAATACACTTCATCATTTTTTAAAACTCTTCGGAAAATAATACCAAGAGGGTGGGGTGCACAAACACGAATGGTACCTCATGGGCCTTACACCATCATTCTCTCATGTCAACTAGGAACTAATTCATCTTTCAAATATAACTTATTCATGTGGTTACATATGTTAATACCAAAGGTTAGGAATTTATTTTTCCATTTTACAAAAAAACAATTGACCCACACCCCTTCATTAAAAAACCACTATATATAAGGTTCAAACCCATTTCAATTTTTCAAAAAACCGTTTTGGAAAATAATATAACCTTCAAATAAAAACCACTTAGATTCTCATAAACAATTTGGTGAATCCCCAATTTTCCGAATGAAAATTCATTTTTAAACCTTTCACGTCAATTTCAAACACTTTATCTCATTAAAAATACATGTCTTTAGTTTAACAAATTCCATTGAAAATAGAGGTTCAAAACAAATCATAAAATCACCTATGTTTCCAAAATCATCGGGTTTTTAAATTCACAAATTTCAATTACAAAAATACAATGTCAATTAACAGGAAAACGTTTCTTAAAAATCCACATTTGTAGAACCTCATTCGAGATAGTTATAAAAACCCATGTTCCACCAATTTTAAAATAAAGTAATTTCATATAAAAATCAACAATTCATATGTTTTCAAAAAAAGGTTTTAAAAATTATTTCCAAAACATAATGGGACATAAGAAAACACAGGAGGGAATTATTTCCAATGGGTGACTGGGACATGTGGTTAGAGTCCATACCTCAATCACTTCACTATCATAGAGAGCATGCTAGAGAAATGTTCATGTCTCAACATGGATTTCTAGGACCCTTGATCTCGATGAGGCTATTAACACTTCTCCCTTTTCATTTCCCCCAAAACAATATTAACAATAAGGAACGAATAATTAGGCAGACCATAAATTCCCATAGTAACTGAAGTACCACCACTAGGTGTGTTGGCCATGCACCTTACTCATATCCAGAATATTGATTTCTGACACCCTTAACTTTGGTCGACACGAAATCTCTCAAATGGAACATAACCCATGGGAGCCAACCTACTCTGATACTATTTTTTCAAAAACCATGTTGGGTCTCCATCCAATCGACGCCCATCCAAGTCTTTTGAAAGGCCCAAGGGGTATCCCCAATCCCCACAGGCTGGAACATGTGCCCTGGTATAAAAAAATACTACGTGGGAACAATTTACCTGTAATAATAAACAAAAAAACACCTAACAAGATAAATAAATTAAAACTAAATAAGGACAACCAATAAAGCCCTTAAACTATGATCATATTTAATGTTTTCATCTTGAACAAAAAACGCAAAGCAAATTTCAACAATGGAAACCAAAAATCCAACTCAAACCTCTAGGGGACATGAGGAACCAACATCCCCAAGCCAACAACACCCACCAACATGAGAAAACCCACTAACAACTTAGACCATCATCGCTAATCATTATGCCATGAACTGGAACACATAAGGGAGATATATAAATACATCCAAAGGTGTATTTAGGTTGTGAGCCAAGATCCCAGATTGATGGAACCATGAAAAGATTCCACACATAAATATTAAATGAAAAATACAATTTAAACATTTAATAAACGAAAGGAAAAAAAATCATGAACAATTTTAAAGAAACTATTTCAATAAAAACAACATCAAAGAAAACATCAAATATTAAAATTGATCCCCTATCTTTAAGAAAACGCAAATGTTAAATTGTATGGAATTTGTGAACATAAAGTAAACAAGGAGCACCAAATATGGAAGAGGCCCTCTATGTACTAGCGAATAGTGGGACCCTAGAACATCACGTCTCATTGAATAGTGGTATAAGAACCACAAAAAATGCATTCTCATGCATGAAAACTAGTAGGGAACACACTCTTAACATAGTGGTCTTCAATAATCATTCAAAAGTTTAGTTAGCATTTTAATAGTCAATCCAGCTAAGTGAAACTGACCCAATGCCGCCTCTGTACCACTAGCACACTAGTCCTAGTCCTCCCACCCAGTTCCGAGGAATCCCATTTGTGCTCAATAGGTTCTAAGTCCATGAAACCTGTCATATTAAAGTAAACAAAACAAATGAAGCACTACCTATACCCAATGACAAACATGCACAAACCAATTTCAATTTAAAATATTACAAACACCAAAAACATTTCATAACTTAATCTTTATCATTTACAAAATCAAATAAACCAAATTCATAGTAAAAAAGAGATCATTTAAAAATTAATCAAAGAACATGAAATTTTTTAAATAATATCAAAGGAAAATCATGACATTAAAAACACTAAATTCACCTGTTATACACCCAAAACATATTTCAACAATATACACACTCAAAAAAAAATTTCAAATGTGACATGATCCATATAAAATGAACAACACAAATTATTTAATAGAAAAACACAATTTACACCACTTCCACATATAAAAAACGAACAACACAAATTATTTAACGAGTGACGACGGACTAAACATATGATTTATGAAAAAATCACCCATGCCATATGAACACACTACCAATCAAATCCAAAACTTGATAAACTTCATGAAAACCAAATTCCCACCAAAAAAGTAAATTAAAGAACTTGAAAAATCAATTAAACAAGAAAATTAATTCATTAAATGATATTTAAATGCAGAACCACCTACCCCAGTGTAGAAATTCTCAAATCTTGTGTGAATATTCAACCACACAACAAGGAACCTAATGTTAATCATATTTCAAGCAATCGAATCCAAAAAAATCAAGCTTGAGCCAAAAAAATTGGAACCCTATGAGTACCAAAACCCTAAAGAGGAATATAAAAATTACCAGAGTAAAAAAAACCTGTGATGAAGGGTATGTGAAGCAGGTCACATGAGGTTATGGTGGTTAGAGGTGAACTACACTGGAAAAAGGGGTGGCACGCAGCTGTGTGAGGGTGAAAAAGGTCGCGAGGTCACCAGACGCTAGTGTGAGGCGGCTTTGTGGTGAGAGACAGCATAGGTGGGGAGAAACATACATGTTCAAGGGTCGTCGGAGAGGATGATGGAGGTGTGTCAGACTGAATAAGAGGTGGCTAGTGAGGGAAGTAGGGGGCGACTAGCAAGTAGGGCATGAGGTATCCAGAGGGGATAAGTCGTCACACAAAGATGGATTACCAGGAGGAAAGGAAATTCACAGGTGAAGGGGGGGAGAGGGGAGGGGGTAGTGCAGGGTAGGGTTACAGAGGGAGAGGGTCACCCCTCAAGGGGGAATAAAGGGGGATAAATTATTATTATTATTGCCCTAATGAAATTCATAATAATAATATACATAATGATAATCATAATAAAATAATAAAATGTAAATAATAAACTTAATTATAATAAACACCTTATTAATAGTCACTGTGATAATAATAATAATAATAGAAAAATGATAAAAATATTCATATTCAATTCATTTATTTGTGATATTAATATAAAAAAAATTAATAATTGGGATAATAATATTTTTTTTAATACAAAAAAAGGAACAAGATTAATTAAAATACCATTTTTCGCAATAACAATAACATTTTTATTGATGTTAAAATATTTGAGTTATATTATTTCAATGCACTGGCCACACATCATTTTGTTTTATTTATTTATTTTAATGATATGGGAAACTGCGCGGTTACCCCAAGCGGCCCATAAAAATTTTCATAATAAATTTGATAGAAATTATTTCACTCTTAATAATAATAATACTAATAACGATTTTAATAATAATAATATTAATGGAATATTTAATAATAAAAATAATATTAATCATTTCATTTTTAATAGTAATAATTTTAATACTAATTTTAATAATAGAAATAAATATTATTAAAAAAATTAATAATAATACTACTATTATTTGAAAAATTAATAATATTTCTATAATGATTAAAACACTAAATTTCTTTATTTATTAAAATCTTTTTAACTTCATTTCATTATTCTTATAAAATATTAATTTATTTTGAAAATAGGGTAGGTCGTATGGTCTCCTAACCATTCCCTACCCGTGCGTCGGGTGCTGCTAAACCGAAAATGCATTTTGTTTCTAATAAAAACTCCAAAATTTCAAACATGGGATCTTCTAAATCCCAACCTGATCAAGAACTGAAGAATAATTGAATCTCGGTTGTTACATAGTGTGGTTAGTATTCATAATGAACCAAAATAAAAGGGACCTAAATAAAATATTTAATCCTCTTTATTCCTAATATGATATGATTTTTTAAAATTAAATATTTAGAAGTTATGAAAATAAATTTTAATATAAATGTGTAAAACACCATGAAAAAAATTTATAGGAAAAAATGATTTTTTAGCCTAAAATTAAATTGCATCAAAATAAGGATTTTTTTGTATTCAAATAGATTTAATTATATTTTTATAAATAAAATTTATCATATTTATCTTTAATAAAAAATAAAAAATAATAATGATAATTTTAAATTAATTTATTTAATAGGAATAATTTAGACTATTTGAAAAATCGTTATTTTTTCATCATTCATGGAAATATCAAACATTTTCGAAAATACCAAAAATTTACCTAAAGTTACTATTAAAATAATTATTTTAAAATTATGTTAATTTAAAAAATATATTATTTCAAAATTTTAAAACCATTTATTAAAATTCCCATGTGAAAAATAAAATTAAAATCATTTTTGAAAAAATTCATTTTTAAGAATAAGAAAATATCTATAAAATTTTAATCTTATTTTCAAAGGAATTAATAAATAAATGATATAAATATTTTTAACATCATTTTAATAATGCGTTTAACACTATTTATACATTATAATCCCCTAGCTAGGAGATCATTGATACATTAAATAATAATATTTTTATAGTAGGGAACAATTTACATAAAGATCAATGTTGCATTTTATGAAAGATATAGAGATTAGTATTATAAACTTTTAGTGTGTGACACAGAACTAGGTGGACTAGATATGATTCATTAAAATTCTTTTTGATATATTTGAGACCCTATAGGAACAGAAGGTGAAGCTTTTGACCTTCACGATTCAGGCCGCTGATAGACGATGGTGGGGTGCTATGATTTAGCCAGATATACATGTAGTGATGAAGTGGGGGACTTTTAAGTCAGACTTCGTTAAGGAATTCATCCCAGATTCAGTAAATCTGGATAACACAAAGGATTTATTAGTGCTCTAGAAAAGGATAATGATAGAATCCACCTATTCAGCATGCTTCACCAAGTTGTTGAAATTTTCTCTTCTTCTAAAGGGTAATAAAGCATAGGAAGCCAAAAATATTGGGACTAAGATTCAGCCAGAGATGAAATTATATGACATTAACTTCAATATAATGACCAATTCTATAGAGCCTCATAAGTCCTTTGATATAGATAAAGGCCTTGATGGAGAGAAAGCTACATGACTTCTTTAAACGATCTGTGGATTGACCAGTTCCATGTGAACTGCAATCCATGTTGATTATTATTGTGATAATAATAGGAAATAGAGGATAGAAACTTGAATAATGATGAATAGTTATATGATAGAAAATTGTCTATGGATTCATTTTTTTAAAAATGTGTCATTATGTTGTGACAGCTATGGAATGAAGGGGCACAGTCTCTAGCTGTATTTATACATTTCAATGCTGTTGAAAGGATGGTCATTTGAGGCAATTTTGTCATAAGGATATGTGGATTCTCAAATCAAATTCTGTCTATGGTGTTGGTACATGACCATATCAGGAGGTGAATACCTCACAAGGTTTGGTGAATAAGGTGACTCAAGAACCTCTTGGGAATTAAAATGTGGTTTCTAGTTAGGATTACATTGTTTATTAGGCTTAGAATGATGGTGGAGATGGACCTTAAATAGTTCAATGAACATTCCCAATTTATTATAAACTAAAAATTTCATTTTTTTTATATATACACATACCATTATTATATATTTTCTCAAGTTCTGATTTGGTTGGAATTACTGGTTTAGCAATATTCTGTGTTGTAATCAATCAATAAACCATTTGTAAGTAATGTGGATCATCTTTATATTTATCAAGAATTTTGATTGGTGGTTTCTGGATTTTTTTTATTTAAAGATTCAAAATTCTAGAGATTACTTTTTTGTTGAGATCCTTCACATTATTGGGTTGACTGGTTACGAAGATCACATTGATTATTATTTGAGATATGTGAATTTTGTGTTACCTCATTGAGATAAATTTATTTTTAAAAAAGAATGGGAATAGATCCTTATTAAAGATAATTGATTTTAGTAATTGTTCCTAGAATGATCCTTACAATGGATCATATGGTTACTCTATATAGTTTTCTTCCTATAGTAGTCTTATGCTAAGATGTCTTTCTAGAGGATTTATTAGGGTTACAAAAAAAGGGAAGTTCTGTTTGAAAATGATCTCATGCTTCATGTGAGATTATATGTATTCCATTGTATCATATAGAAACAATTTTTTATGAAGATATCATTGTACAACATAAATATATTGAAAATAAATTTTTCATTAGAAAGAGAACATACCATTCAGATTCTGTAGTATTTCATTCTAAGAAGGAATATTGAAGTATTTTACTTTTTTTGGTCTATTTGATCTTGAATCAAATAAATATGAAACACTATAACCTGATTAAAACAATTTATAACTTTTTTTTATAAATTAAGACAATCACAGTGCATCTGGGAGACCTGAGATCAAATCCAGGTGGAGACATTATTTCCGGTACTGTAGCAGTACTGTAGTAGTACTATATTAGGTACTATTTGGCACTGTAGCAGATGGGAATATTCCCCAGTTTGGGCATTCAAGCCACCGATTTGGTCCTTGAGTCCTTTAAGGCCTTTGGGCCACCCAGGCCTTTTGGTCAGTAAGGCCTTCGGGCCACCTCAAGGCCTTCGGGCCACATTAAGTGCTGATGAAGACCAGACGACCTATGAGGAACAAGCTCTACATAGAGGACGAGAAAGGAGATTTAACAATATCAAAAGCTAAACGGATTGCAAGAATGAGAGGGTATGGCACCTGCCATCAGCATAAGCCTGTGCATGCACAAGAATTCCTAGCCGAACAGCCATGTGAAGGTGGAGAGCTGATTTCTTGATAAAGATGCTGGGGAGGAGAAATTCCAAGTAGTTAGTCTAGGTTGTATGTAATGTTTCAAGACTATGGGAAAATTAATTTCTATAAGGCCTACAAGCCATGTAATACTTACGCCTACGAGCCTTGTAAGGGTTCCACCTCACCCCTTTAAATGTGGATTATCATAAATCAATATAAAAATGAAGGCCTTCGGGCCATTGGAGGGGGGGATAGTGGTTATAAATGACTGGTATGCTTTCATGACACCATAATCATTAAGACATAGAGGAAAAAAACTAAAAAACGTTTTGGGGTAGGTATGTGCTGTATGAGTATATCACTATGAATTTTGTGATAACGAATGCTCAAGAAGTGTTCATGGATATAATTATCTAAGTAATTCACCCATACATGTTCTCTTTCATCATTGTATGAATTAATGACATTCTGATTTATTCTTTGATGTTAGAATCAATTGGTATACTCCAAAAGATCATAATGAGTATGATTCAAACACATAAGATTGAATCAGGGTATTCAATGTGTCACTTTTGGATATAATAATATCACTTTTTTGGGAACACGTTTTATCATTTTGGAATATCACATGTCATGAGAATGTATATGCAGTCATATCATGGGAATAATATGGGAATTTTATTAATATTTTTAGGATTCTCTTGTAAATGGGGTATTATTATAGGTTCATTTAATAATTTTATTAACAAGAAGCACCCAAAATAACACATAACAAAAAAGGAGGCATGTCTCAATGGATAGAAAAGTGTGAAAAGACTTATCAGAGATGTAGAAGAGGATGGTTTTGGATTTAATATTGATTCATCTCAAGCCTACTGTTAGGTTTGCAGTGTTTTCGATGCATCATAAAATTTATTTGGAGCAGTTATGATTCATTTAGATAAGGTAGTATCTTATAAGCCTCATCAGCTATGATACTTTGAGATAAACTATCCTACTCATGGAATACATTTGGATGTTTTAGTCATTCAATGAAATGTTATATTTATTACCTCTTCAAAATGTGATTTATCATATACATGTACCATAAGAGTTAATTGTATATTTTCTCACAACATGACTTGAATCTTCATAAAAAAAATATTTTTTTGAATAAATGAAGATGTTCAACATTAACATGAAGTATTCTTCTAGGTATGGTAGTTTAGTTACCGGGGAGAATAAGAAGAAGATGCTTGAATATGGAGAGCCCAGATTGGATGAAAATTGGAAGATCATGGATTTTCCCAAATACCTATATGTTGGAATAAATTAGTATTAAGGGGAAGTGTTTTTGAATCTTTTATTGTCACGTCCTCATTTCTGGAATGAGTGAAGGCCAATAAGGGTTACGATACATAGTGTATCTTGATTTAAGAGAGGTTAGTGGAAAATTGTTCCATTCTAGGATGGAATTTATATGGACATGGTGTTATCCTAGTTCATGGTGGGGTCATGGTTCATCATTCCTTGAGAGAGGAGATAATGAAATACTCACATGATTGATAGTGGAATGTGAACCCAAGATTGACCAAAATTTATCTCAATGAAAAATGAAAATTCTAGTGGCCCAAAATGAAAATATATATTTTAGGATTTTTATCGCATTGTATACATTTTCTGTGGATCAATTATAAATATTAATGACATGCAGGGTGACATCATCCACTAGAAATATCTATTTAGATGTGTGAGATGGTAACTATGGAATTCATGATAATGTTTCCTAGGTACTTTAGAGGTTGAGATTCCATTTCAATTTTAGTGGATTAGTTCACTTCGGTATCTCACTTGTTATTGATCTAGGAGTCTAAATTTGTTGATAGGATATGAAAGATCTATGTTTGGGTGATTATCCAACTATATAGAGTTCGTTTGAGAATGGTATCTAAAAGATAAGATTTTTTCAAATTAAAATTTTGGTACGGATTTTAGAATGTGACGTGGAGTCCATTGAATATGGGAATAACCTTTCATCCTTAGATTGGTGGGAAGTCATAGAGAACTATCTAGGAATTAGAGGATATATTTTTGGTGCTTGTTATGGATTTTAGAGGATATTAGGATGATCCCTTGTCCCTAATTTATTTCACCCACAACAATATATTGATGTCTTTTATTCATATGGATATGTTTGAGGCTATCTATGGATAGCATTTTTTTTCACCACTATAGTAGAATGTGGAATGCGAGTCTCCAATTTTTGGGCCATGTATAGTTCATCAAACCTAATAGTGGGTGTAGTTTAAATCGGAAGTGTCTCACAACATGAAACCTATAGTGATTCCACTCAATCTAGAGGAGAATACCCTCGTAGTTCACACTAAGAGAGAAATGTTTCTTACAGGATACCCCTCAAGTGGGGCTATACATTTGAGACATTGAAGGTATTTAGAACTATGGTGTTTTAACTATCATTATAACTATACACACTAGGATAGTGGTTTATTAGTTTGATCATCCTCCAAAATGTGAAGGTATATATAAAGTGTTTCATGATTCATAACTTTAGAGGTATGAGCCCAATCCAACGCATGTGATAGATTGTGAATATGTTGATATGGTACTAGATCCATCATTTTCTGAGAGGTCTATTTAGATTGTGGAACAAAGTGAGTAAGTGATGTTAGGAAAGACCATCCCTCTTGTTCAGGTTCAATGGAATCATAATCATATTCAAGAAGATACATTGGATCAGGATATTGACATTCATGTTTAGTTATGTGATTATTTCAATAAAACCTCTGAGGATACTTCTAAACTGTGATAATTCATATGTCAGGGGAATTATGACAACTTCTATTTATGGAATTACACTTTTATGTTATATATAGTTTTTGAATATGGTTTAATGTGAATTGAGTGTCATAGAGGTGCTCGAGTGTCAGAAATAAAAATAGGCTAGGTGTCAGGAATGATGTAGCTTGAGAAATATATTATAGATCCTCTAACAAGCTAGTGGTTCCTGCATGATCTATAGGTTAACTATATATCCCACTATATCTTTGGATGAATAATTTGGATCCCAATTATAATGTTGAGTTTTAAGGATTTTTTTAAAACCTGACCGCTCTAAATTTATCTCATTATCTCTTGCCCTCTTTGAAATCCAGCACCACTGGATACCTCTTCTGAAATATTTTAGAGCTCTATAAAGCATCCATATCCTATCTTACACTCCCAAACAATGGTTTAATACCATAATTCCAATAAAGTGAGTTATATTTTGATATAGATTTGTCATATCCTTTTCTTCTTCATCAAAACCAATTAGAACCTATATTTCCTGATCACATATTTGGGTTTTGACATTTTATAAGAGGGTAATTATGACACATTGATAGAATTAGCACGCATATTGGATGAAATGGAATATGCATATCGTTCAAACCTATATAGTTATCACAAGCAGATCATCTCATTTATTTTTAATATAATCCTAACATTAGGGTTTGTATTATATTGATCCTTGATCATATAATTCTAATTCATGTTTAAATGAGAATGGTTATAGAATTTTTGTGTGTGTAATTAGACTCAATCATCAACTCTTGACACCAAATCATCATTTAACATATGGTATGTGGTGATTATTATTAGTTATTATTTATATATTTTATTGGAATTATTCTTTGGCATGTGTGTATGGCCCCATGAAATCTATTTATATGTTATATCCCATGTGGTTTTATTTTGGATATGACTCTTTATTTATATGATATAATGTTTTATCTATCATCCTATATACATATTTTTAATTTTCTATTCTCTTAGTATTCTACAGTTGATAATGCTGGTTGATCCATATGAACTATCCCACTGGGAGGAATTTGTAGGATACATGAGCTAAAATTATATTGGGATGTGTCTAACATGTTTTATGAACTATCCATTTTATTGGGGATGTATCAGTCATAGCGAGAGAACTATAATTTTTTCATTTAGATGAAATAGTTAGAGACATCCTCTATGCACTCAGAACATATGTTATACCTGTGTGATATATATTTTTCTTATCTTATTTTTATTTATATTCATGGTTTTCACTAGTATATTTTATGCACTTGAACTAAGTACCATTGGTTGTATCCTAGTGGGTCCTTTACTCACACCCTACTCTATAATTTCATTATGTTGGTAGATTCCATGAATAGAGACCTATCAAAAGAAAAGGGCACTATGGTGGATGGTTTATTATGTTTAACAGGAGTATTCATGCACTACAAGATGAACCTCAATATTGATTTCTATTATTGGGTTTGTTTATCCTCTTTCATTAATACATTGATCCACTGACTTTGGAGAAACATTATTTTATTTGAGCTATGGGATTATTACTCTAAATAATTACTACTTGGGTTGGTATTTTATTTATATGTTTAAACTATGATGATTTACTTATTTATTCAATATTCATTGATTATTTTGTTAGAACATAAATTAGATATGATGATGTAGTTAAATACCATGACAATATTATCAACATGATGTTCCCATTATCCTTAATACTAGTCAAAAATGTCTTGTATGTAGGGAGGAGCCTTTTAGGTCATGTGGCATTTCTGCTCAGACTTGGTAGTTTCAGTCATGGTGATATAGTCATAGTATAGGCCATCTACACCATATACTTGGAATAGAAATATTTCTTATGTTTGGGTGACTTGTTAGGTTCCAAGCATGCATGATGGGTATACCATGTTCTTGTACATCGTATAAATTAAGAAATACTTAATGGGGGATGTTGGTGAGAGAACATGAAACTGAGATCATCCCAAAAAAACTGCATGGACATTAGAACTTGGTAAATTCTCTTTCCCATAAAATCAACCACTAAACATGTAATATGAAATATTTGTAAATTTATCATCACCCACACCACATTAAATTGACTTTAAATTTAATCTTAGTTGAATTTATAGTGATTTTAAAATAACAATTCCAAAAAAATTTATTTAATGAGTTTAGATTATCACTTATAAGTATAAAGATTTCCACTTTGTGGATTTTTTGATTAAATGTTCCTCAAAATTAAACATATAAAATAACAATATAAAATTATGTGGAAACACTTTCACAGTGTCTCCACTTTCTCAAACTAATTTCACTCTTACTATGGGAGATATTTCAATTTATTTTTAAATTTTTTGAATTATTCTAAATCATTAACATCATTATATGAAAAAATTGATTTATTTCACTACATGTTGTAACTTTTTATGATGAGCTAATAAACCTTCCCAAAATATTCTGTAATATTTAAATATGTTAATGCTGACAATAATTTCCAATAAATTTTATCAAAAATTTTATATTTTATTTCATTAACTATCTGATTCTATAAATTATATTACTAAAATGTTTTCCACTTAAGGGATAAATATTGAGGTACTATTAGATTAGATAGAGGGATCGACAAATTATATATTGAAAATATTACTATAAAATGATAAAATGAATTATTTAATTTAAATAATTAGCACATAATCTTGTTAGTTATCCTATTATAACAAGTTTTTCTTCATAATATGATTCCAGTGATTTCCCATTTTCCATGAAGGTTTATGGTTTAAATTATGTATTCAATTTTTATAATAAATTAATATTACAGTTAAAAAATTGATTTATCTTACCCTCACATCAATTTTAAACCTATGAGTCTGATACATATATTGTTATAGTCCAATAATAATCTCACTGACTAGAATACATGACCTTGGGAAACCCCTCCTATATTAACAAGGAATACAATAATGTTTCAATAAAACTGACTCCAATCCTTATAATATTTATGGATAATGTCGATGGTATAATCATATAATTATAAGACAACACCTTCTAATGAAAAGGTAAAAAAATAAACTTATCAATATGAAAATTTTATAAACATGGTCAAAAGGTAGATTTAATGCAATAGTTCTTATTTTAGTTGGATAACTTTATGATGATGAAAAATTAATGTATTAAAATTTAAACAATAAAATTACTTATATTAAAACAAATTACTAAAAAAATATGATATTATTTCAAGAGTTAATGTATGAATTTATAAAAATGAATAATTATAGTGAAAACATTTTTTAAATTAAAAATTGATAAATGAAGCATTGAATAATGTAGAATATAAAAAATAGTTGGTAAAAGATGAATTAAACCATAAAATTGTTAGAGATAAATTTTTAATGATGAAAAATAGTAGTAGTTTTTGTCCCCTATAATTACAGACTAAAGGATATCAACAATCCATTAATAAAAATATCTTCACCTTTAATCCAACATTATAATATGATCATTTTCCAAGATCTAGTATTCCAATAGTAACTACATGTAGTAATAAATTGAAACATAACTTCATATATATAGGGATTCTTGGATAAATATTAATGATTAAAAAATCACATGGTTCTAATGGCCAAAATAATTGTTAATTTTTAAGGAATCATAAAAAAATTAATCAGTATAATGTTAAATATTAAGAATAATTGAGATTGATCAATAATATAAATTTTTTCTTTAGATATTTTGAAATTAGTAGTTAATATATTAGGTTATTAAATATTATATATTTTATGTGTTACTGTTCAACACCATTTCTTTTATTATAAACATGACCATTGGGTATTTTAACCATTTAAACCTGATATTATAAATTATTTATACAATAAATTAACATTGTCATTCCGATGTACTTGGAATCTGAATTCTAATTTCCTTATTCAATTTTGACCTATCTAGGCATTAGTGTATTAACTAATTCCACATAAATCCTTGTATATAATGCGTCTATAGTGGTCGGATAATTTTTTATTAAATTTTAAATTTTAATTTAATTATTATAAACATTATCCTTTCATATTAATCGTTATATTGTCCATTATTTATGATGTTTAATCAAATATTATATTTATAGATATATAGTGTTATGTCATTTTCTGAAAAGTGACTAGCTAGGAATATATATGGAATTATTAAGTATTGATATTCTTGTAGGTCTATGACATGTACTTGATTTTTGTAATTGAATACTATATAGAAGATATAGTGAAGGATTACTGTTGTATGAACCTCAATTTATAATGGTTTTCAATTTTATTTTTTTGAAAACTCTTTAATAAAAACATCAGTATAAAATTTTCATGTCTTGTGGTTAATAACAAATATGTATCGGAAGGTTTTAATTTGATATATGCCCCAAATTTTTTTTATATTTTTATAATTAATTGAAACTATTAATTTTGAAAGGATAAATTATAAATTTTAGATTCTAGATATGTTTGTAATGTTAGGAACTTAATTTTTAATTAATACCCTTTAACTTATTCTTATTATTTTGTTATGTTCTCATAATTTATCCTCTTGTTATTTTAATTTTCAACCCATCATGAGAAAATATCAAAAAATTATATGTGAAATTGAAATTTATATAATGTAAAAAAACCAAAATATAAAATATTAATATTTACATTGAAATAAAAAATTGAGAAAATATTTAATGGAGATTAAAAAATGGTTCTCATTTATTATTCCATAATTTTTTTGCTTTATCAATTATCTGATTCTACTATTATATCATCAATTTATCCCTAATCCTTTTCTCATTGATATTTTCCAATTGAATAATTATCATTTTGAACTATATTTTATTATAGTAGTAGTTGTTTTTTAAGGAAAATTATGTTGATCAGATAGAATATCCATATTTGGATTGTACTTTCGAAGAATTTTCTATTCTTATAATAACTAATAATTGATTTCATGTCTATATACATTCAAAAATATATATATATATATATATTAGACCTTATTTAATATTAGATATATAAAATTCTAAAACATTTGAAATACTTCCGTCTTTACTTATTGAAAACTAAGAGTGTGGATGGTTTAAATGAGGTTATTCCAAAAATTAAACATGTTATGAGTTTTAAAATTTAATTGAATGGACTATATTTATAGTATGTTAAAGGACTAAATTATTATTTTATGGTATATGAGTAGTATAAAATGTATAAATAGGTGAAACAACACCAGAATCATTATGAAATCTTTATAGAGAAAGAAAAGTTCTGGTCCAAATATGAATTATATGATTCAGAGGGTAAATATATTAATCAATATCAATGGAACTAATATTTTATTTCCCTAAAACCTTTTCCAAACATTTCATTATTTTTAATGTGTGAAATGAATTTTATTTTCATAATGAATTAAATTTTGATTTTATATGGATCATTAATATATAGAGGATTCAATGATGATGTTACATCCTAATTTATTACTAAATATAAAAAATTTTGTTTCGTAAATTTTTTATGTTTCCACTTCATGGGTGATTAAAAAATTATATTAACTTTTGGTTTTTTTGGAACACTCCCAGAACAATATTATATAATATCTTTGAAATTATTTTGGTGGAATATTCTTCTCTGGTTATGATGATCACTATGGTGCATGAGTTGATCTTTACAATGCTTTATATTTTTTTCATTGATACTTCTCATCCTAAATTAATTTTAAACAGAAACCACAATGTATTTATTTGAAGGAAGAATATCTATATTCTTTTTTTCCATTTATTATTAATGGAAATGTCAAAAAGGAATAATATTTCAATACCTTCTCAATATAATTTCTAAATGAGAAATTGAATTCCATTTGATAATAATTTATAAAAGAGATTGTTAATTATAATGAGGTATTACAATATTTATCATTTTTTTTGATTCATAAGCTCTAAATTAATATTTATTTTCCATTTTTAATCATAAAAAAAAATTTAAAATAAGATTCATTGATTTTGTTTTCCGTAATTATTTTTAGTTCCCATAGATAAATTCATGTTTCATCCTCTATATGTTCTTAAAACATAGAAGATCTTATTATTTTATTAAGTATAAATCTTATCTTAATTCTAAAAAATTTTAAAACCATAATAAACTAACCAATAAAATATAGTGTTTTGAAATTGATCAAATTGTCAAAAAAATTGAATTTAAATATCTTGAATGTTTATGGTATCAAAATCTCAATTTCAGAGAACTAGAAATTTTTTTACCTACATAGAGATAATTTAATGTTCAATAGATAAACTATGAATTTGGAATTTACATATATCACTAAAAAATAGATTATCTATCATAAAATATTTTTAGAAAGACTAATTTATAATAGAAATTTTATTCTAAAATTAAATAGACAATCCTTTAACAAATATACCATGAATGAAATAAAATTGTTTATGATTCAAATAAAATATTATATCTTATACTCAAAAAATATCATTCTAAAAGAATTGATATGTATTATTCTTAAGTGTTTTAAAGAACTATAGGATAAATTACTAATGATAAGGATAAGATTTCTTATATGGTAGTGAAATAAATTTCTTGATTGTTTTCGATGATATCACTAGAATGATTGGGTTGTTTTTATCCAATATATGTCAACTAATATTCAATAGTTGATGTCAAAGAATACCATATATAATTTGTTTAAAAGACCACCCATTTAGAAAAAGATAACATATTTGGATTTGTTCTATAGAGTTTCTCTATAACTACAAAAGAGAAAAATGAATGAAAATATATAGCGATAGGTTTTAGGTTGAGAGAAAATTAGAGTTTTAACACAAACAATATATAAGAAACTCTATGATTTGAGGAATCCTTTTAATAGTTTTCCCACCCCCTTTTGTGTTGAATTGAATATTCATTAAAAGTGTGATATTATAATTAAATTAAAATTAAAAATTCATAATTAATCTATATTTTAGGTTATTTTGTATAATGTTATTAATACTTAGAGATTTTAAATTAAAAGGGAGAAATACTTCAATAATTATTATTTTATGAAAATTAATTGACTTTATTATTTTTATATTTAAAATTTGTATTCTTGTTAGGGATGTAATCATATTATATATTAATCATGAAGTCAGTTTCAAATTTTTTTGGTTTTTTTTAGTACAAAAATTTCTTTAATTTTTTTAAAATGAATATAGATGCTAAAACAATGGTTTCAAATAGTGAAAGTGTCGTAGGTGGGGATTTGGGTGAGAAATAATTTTTAAAGGGAGTTGGTTAGATTATATTCCGATTTTATAAAGAATAAATTATATATTATGAACATAAATAATACTAACCATCTAAAAATGGTGCATGAACCTAATGATTTTTCTTGGTTTAGCTAAGGGGTTACATCCACGAGCATGTATTATTTGATGTGTCTATGCACACAAAATCACATGTATGTTGTTTTTTATTAATTTTGTGAGGTTAGTTCACTAATAAGACTAATGAAAACATGTTTTTATTAACTATCTTCTATATTAATAGATAAAAAATATGCCAATATTTTTTTGGGAAGCAAGAAATTATAATGAAAAAGTAAATGTAACAGATAAAATAAAGTGTGATTTTGCATTAATTTTTTATATTATTTCCATTAAAAAAAAGATTACATTCCTTAATACGTAGATCATAATTTAATCATTAGACATGAATAAATTAAATGAAAAACACACATATATCTCTTAACTAATATCCACATACATTCATTTATCTTATGTATTGTTTATAGATATATAATTACTACATGGTAAGGAATTATTTTCAAATAAATATATTACTATAATTTTCCATTTGTGGGTATGATTATAGTTCCTAAATCATCTATAAGGCTCCAACATTCACCCTCATTAAGATGTAAATTTTAATAATTTTAGTACATGATCAAGAGAAATTCCTTCATCACATACAAATGAATTGTGAGATATTATCCATAAAAACTAATCAAACCATAGCATCACTCGAGTTAGGAGACATGATTGGGTGGATTGAGTCCAAATCAAAAAAATTATTATACTAAAACATAGAAAAAAACATTGTTCCACTTCACAGCTATGCTATAATCACTTGTAATGTGTTCCAATTATTAGGAAGGGTTTTTCTAGAAAAATAACTATAGGTTGAATATAATATATTCCAATTCCTCAAATCTACACCTTTTATAATAGAAACAAATGACACTTTACCAGAAAACAGACACTACCAATTATTTCAATTTAAATCACCTAAGGAAAGGGGATATTCCAAAAAACCTCAATCTAAGGGAGGTGATTAATCATCATGATTCAAATTATTTTTCTAAAATTAATATATAAATAGTTTTTTGTTCAAATATACTTTATGTTCTATTTTTTGAATATATACTCAACTTTTTATGGTAGAAAGTTCAGTTCATTAGGTAACTAATAATAAAATACATGAAATAAGTCAATTTTTGTTAAATTTTTAAAAAAAAATTCTTTAATTTTACATGACCTAATTTAAATCATAAATTTATTTGATCATTTTTTTATTTAGATAAAAATGAATTATGAGATCAAAAAAAATATTAGTCAAGGTTTTTTGATATCAAAATAAAAAGTAAATGAAATTTTATCTCTCTAACAAATTTTAAATCCATAAATAATCATAATATATGTGTTAAAAATGTAATGAATGTATATTAATATCATAAATCATATTAGTAAATCTCATCACCAATGTATGATAAACATATTTGAATTAACCATCACCAATGTATCATATATTTGAGGATAAATTCATAGAAATCACATCATAAAATCATAGATGATTAATTCTTTAAAAATGTATATAGTGGTCATATAATTTTTCACCCACTCATCACATGTATATAATATCAAAACCAAATTTTAGTTGCCTACATTATGAAAAAACACAAAAATTCATATCAATAGTTCACTAATCATGATTAATCCCTATGTACTATATGCGAGTTTAAATCAAGATAACCATAATCCGGGGGTGATGTGGATATATAACTTATGTAAAATTAATTAAAAATAATGGATATAGGTTATTTATAGTGTATTTTATATGAACATAGTAAATTTTATAGAATGAATTTTTTAAAGGTACATAAAAAATGTTTTTAGTCACTACAATGATTCACAATTCAAGGAGAATAAGAGGTCATGAAAACAATATTATCAATATTGGATGATTGATAAGAACTTTTATATTTATTAGGAAATACATAGCGTTTAAGTGACCCACCAATTACATAGAATGAAATTTTTGGGAATAATTCTTATTATATTTTCCATTATGATATATTCACGTAATAATTTTTATATTCACTCAAAAATAATGGTATATTGTATGAGATTAAAAACCTATTATGGATTGTAAATTTAATGGAAAAATCAAAATAGATATATATATATATATAAACAAATAAAAAGATGAAATTAAAATAATCTCCTTAAAAAATAAAATAATATAGAATGTAAGTGTGAATGAAAACTAAAACCATACCTTTTATATTAATAATATGATTTATAATTTGAAACACATATTTTGTAGTGAAACTTTAGAAGAAATATTTGATAGAATAAGAGGGACTAGATATTCACATGAACTTTTGAGTGATAAAAATTGATGTGTAGAGGTGAAATTTTATATCAGTGATTGAGAGAGTTTTTAATAGTTTTTAAATTATTTTCATAGAAAAATAACTTGTAAGGAATCCATAAAAATTTAATTAGATGTTCTATTAAATTAAAATATTTTAAATTTAAACTATATTATTTGTATGTTATGGTTTTATTAATTGAAATATAACATTATGAATTATCTTTAGCATATAAAATCTATCTAGACATTTTAAAATAGTTTTCAAAAGAGTGAAATTTATTTTAGAATTTGAATAAGTTTAGAAATTAAATTTGTTATTTTTAAATATATTATTTATATTATTAAACACATTTTGATTCATAACAACCATTATATAAGTTATTATGTTCTTTTTACATAAAAATAATGGTGTAAGACAAGATGTATGTGAAACTATAATTCCTATTCACCCTACAATATTTTTTTGAACAGACACAAATTTTGAATAATAAATTTTTTTGAAGTCCCATTTACAAAATTATAATAAATTTTTTAAAAAATATAATCTATGTTTATGAAATGATGTTATTAAAATGGATATTAAATACTTCAAAAACTATATTTTTGGAGAAATATATTACTTAACAATTTGAAAGAAATGATTATAGTATGATGAAATGTATCAAGATTGTTGTTTAATATATTTGATTTATATTATCCTTTTTTATAAATATAAATCACTAGTTCAGTTAATTACTTAAAATTACAATTTGATTGGGTGAATTTCTATTTTATTTATGGGTAGTAATTTTCTAATTATAAAATCACTATTATGAAAATAATATTTCCATTTGAAATAATACTCATTATAATGGTTATATTACCTCTTACTATAATTTATATACACATTTTATCCTATAGATTTTTGTTAATTAATTTTCTACCAATATTTTATATTTTTTTTAAAAATTAATATCTTATTCATAATATTATTCTTTAAATTATAATGGTTTCCCTAGCTATGGAATTTCTATTGAACAAAGTTGTTATAAGACTTGTACTCTCATTGAAGTTTACATAAACATATTTAATATTATATTCTATTATTATGGTTTATATGGATGTTATTTTTACATTATTTATAATTTTTATTATAATGATTTTTTTCATTTCATGATATTCCACATAAAATCTATTTAATTTTTAATGAAAAATTTTTTCCCCTTATTTTAACCCCTTACATAATTATTCAATTAAAATATGAGTTTTTAACTCCAAATAAGGATATATGTTTATATTTACTTTCATAATTTCTTCTAGATCCCATGTCATGTCTTTAAACGTTTTTCTTGACTACAACACCATCACTAGTTGGGTTACTTTGTTCTGTTACACCTTAACTCTTTCATTTAGGATATAAATTGTTTATTATTTATATATTAGGTTATGTTAGAATTTCACTACATTGTTATTGATTATATATTATGCGTATTGAATATATATTCTCAATTGAGATATGTCGAATATTTAATCAAAATTAGTTATATTTATTGGAAATATAACATTAATTCTATATCAAAAATACATTGGGTGATCACAAATAAATGAATAGATTTTTTTCATTATTTCTCCTTCATTAGGAATTTAATTACCACATTTTTGGCTATATCATTAAGGATACCCATTCACAAAAATAAAAATCAAAATCTTTCCATTTATTATAAAGCCAACTATTTTATAATTTTTGTGTTTTTTAATGTAATTCAGGATTACAACTATTTTCAAAATAATATATTAAAAAATGTGTAGCCCTATATTTTCCTTTCTTTAGATTCATCATAAAATGTTGTAGTTTTTCATATCATTATTGAAAAATATTTGAATATAAACATATATATTCTTAATATGAATATTTTCATGAATTATAATGATGTAAAGTAAAAATTTCTGTCAAAATATCCATAGAACACTAGAGATAAATAAATTAGCACACCAAATTTTGATGGGATATCACTTTCATATTTTTAATTAGTTAATAGATAATAAGTGGTTCTAGGTTGACCACATTGATTGCAATTATTTGATAAATACTTTATAATATAGGTGAAATGCAATGATCATAGTCTAACATGATAAATAATTGAGCACAATATTTTCATATCACTATTTAATAAACTTGATATTTAGAGGTGTGATTTGAATAATATTATTAATTTTACATATTGGGATTTGGATCTAGTTGAAAAATGTTTTAAAATACAATTGGAGTTAATATTTTCATGTAAAAAGGGGTCCCTAGTGGAAGGCTATAAAATATAATAAATACCCATACATACCCATTCGATAAGAACTATTACCATGAATAGTGTTATATGGGTGAAATTAGAAGCAGGTTGACCACATATAAAAATATAGATTATGAAAGGAATATGGTACCAAATCAACACCGAGTAGGGGGGAGCTGGTTAACTAAAGTTCTATGAGATGTTTTTTTAATTTCAAATTTAATTTAATTTATTTTTTAATTAATTAAAACTAACACTCCTTGATTTTGTTTCCATGACCTATAAACCCCTCCATCACAATACTCTTATTATAAGTGATATCTCCCCTCCGTTGGATGTTCTATTTTATTTCATTTAATTTTATTAGACACCTCCTATAACATCTCTCAATATCCACCCTTATATTTTGGAGATTTATCGTTTAATTGATTATATGTATTTGAAATTAAAAAATTATGTGAATTTTTTGGTTTTTTGATTTTCATAAATTGGAGAAGAATAATTCCATGATTTCTAGTAAATATTCTCTTTTAAATAATATTTAAGGAGTCCCTATCATTCCCTCTAATTTATATACATTTCTTATACTGTAAGTCATGATAGTGATGGAGAGAAGGTGTTGATGATCTGAAATAGAGCCACGGTAGGTTTCTATGAGTCTTAAGAAATAAAATTTATGATATTTCCGCATATAAAAAATGATGGGTATCATGAAAGGGGAACCCATGGAGGGTTTCTATTTATATGGTTGGGTTATTTAACATTGTAAAAATGCTACATGCATTCCGACATGAATTGGAAATTCCCTATGTGATAGGCTTGTAGTGGGCATATCCATAAAGAGTTTTTTTATTTAACAAAAGTTATAGTTCAATTATCATATGAGGGGTCATAATGGGAAAACATTAGAAATTATAAAGGTTTCTATTATTAATTATTTCATGTCTAGGGTGCACTATAATCCATAATGATTGGTATCCTAGTATGTGCATGATTTTGTGTGTTCATGATCATGAAGTGTGACTGTATATAATTACATATAGTTATTGATCACTCATTCACCAATGCCTTAATTTTTTTGGTGATAACTCATTCACCTCTACTAGATTTATAGTGGGTGATAAATTATTTTCCTATATCTTATAAAATAATATGGTTGTGCTCCACTCAATAAAAGAAGTAATTATTATTTTCCTAATATTATGAATTGGGTGAATATCTATTCACATTGGAAATACATGATTATCAGTCTTATATATTATATTATTGATACTTAATTCATCAGCACCATTTTATATTACGTTAATTCAGATACATGTATTCCATTTCACCATGAAATATAATTTTTCTATACTACTCTATGCCAATACATAATTCATAATGATTAAACATTTTGAAAGACTTTTTGAAAATTTAAATTTCCTGAAGTAGATATATTACCTCATCATGGTGGCGATAGTATCACTACATGATGATATATATGTTATATCATTAATTTATATTTCTCACATACCATAGTATAAATTCATTGATATATACATGATTATTTTAGGTACATAGTTTTTGGTGTCCTATTGTGTAGGTGGATTACACCATACAAAAGCACGTTGGTGTGTGTAAAAAAATTATTATCCATATATTAGTTAATGGAAAGTACATATTGATTGATTAATTCTCTAGATCTGAGTATAATAGATTTTTATATAAAAAATTTTGAATCAATTTACCATTTTTATTTGTTCTATATTTTTTTAGATTTTTTGGGCCACTACATGTACATGTTCAATACATCAGATGATCCTATTTATGAAGTATTATTTTATGATATTACATGGGTCTCATATTTTACTTTTATAAAAGGTGACATATTTTTATACTATACTATTCAGTGTAAATTATATATTCTTATATTTTATTATAAATGATTGTGGTTTATTATTTTTTGTTTATTTATGGGTTTTTCATAGAAGGAACAGTTTCCTTATAACATTTATGGATCCTCACTATTAGTATGTACCCCATTTCATATAGGGAGTTTTATATGAGGTATGTAGTACTCTGACTTGTTCTAAATAGGTGTCAATCTAGGTTGATCAATATTAATTTTTCGAACGCTGAGGTGAGAGAGTCGTTCAACAGAGAAACCCTTTTTCTATTTTAATGAGATTGGTAATTTTTTTGACTAGATGATAGTAATAGGTAAGGAATTATTTAATTTATTTATTTTAAGAATATTATTAATGAAATATATAGTTATTATATTTTAGTTCCATAAAATTTTAGATCGCTTTTTCTTTACTCCTTTATATAGTTTTCATTATACCATTACATTTTGACATATACAACTCATTGTGATATACTCTTCTATATCCTTCTTCATGTTTTACCATACAATTTTTTATTATTATGCCATATATATCTTGTTTTTTCAGTGGGTAAAGGGAATATTGAGTCATGAGATTTATCTAGTTAATCATTCTTTAACTCAAAATTACAATTCACATATTTACTTGAATAAAACATTAACACTCTTTATTAGTCAATGTTGATGTTATGGAACTTCACATTCGTTCCTTCTTCTATATTCTCATGTAATATATAGATCTCTCATTGGGAATCACTAATATTATCATGAAATAGTGATAGGTAAATCATTGTTTTATAGAACATACATTCCCTTGAATTACAATTTTCATTTTTATATTTAATATATTAAAAATTAATGAGTAAATTATAATTCTAAATTTTATAAGGTCACCATAGTCTTTCTTTCTTAGCACACCCAACACATTATTTTATTTCCCCATGGGATAAATAATATTATAGTTACAATCATTAAGAAGCTCCAACCATATCTTCTACCTCATATTTCTTTTATTTATATATGATTATCTTCATTATATTTTGGTATTCTATGTATATATTATAAAATTTATTATAATGAAATGTTATCTATATATTAATTTAAAACATATCTGAGATATATCCAATCCCAGAGTTGGATAACTCCATTCACGAGTCTCTAATTAAGTAGATATATAAGATATCACCATATTTGTTTTTTTTACCAATAATACTGATTTATTTCATAGAATAATCACTATATATTACATATTGTTTACCTCATGGAGGTAAATTTATTATAGGTACACTAAACCACATTATATTTAGCCACTGAAATGTTTCCTTGAACTCTAGTGTAGAAAAAACATAACACCCTTCCATGTATACATGGATTGTGGGATGCAATGTTTTATTTATTGATAACCCATTGAAAATACCATGCTAGTGTAGGTAAACAATGGATATTTATTATTTTAATGGTATGGGGATGATTTTATATAAGTATTTTCAATATAATTTCATACATGGAAATATACAAAGTAATTTTTAAATAAAATAATTTCTTTTAAAGAATCTATATGATTTTAATTTACAAATCACTTTTTTGTACATTATGAGTTTATTTTTTATTCTTTTTAAAGATGAATTAAAAAATAAAATGTATATAATGAAAACCAAATGTTGCATCAAATTCCATTGAGTATAAAATTAGTGAAACATATAGTATAAAAATTTTATCCTTATCATATTCAATTATAACTAGAAAAGAAAAAACCTAATCCCAATGATTTTTCCATATAAAATATTAATTCCTTTCCAAAACTCTTTTCTTATGAATCAAATTATAAAAATTCCATTTATCTCCATGGATGAAATAAAACACGATGGCCCGTGCTTTAAATATTTTTTTATTATCAATATTTTTTTTTAAAATTGTACGATTCATGTACCTAAGAAGACAATTATCTCAATGACTAACCATTGCATAATTATATCACCTTAAACATATTTGAAAATAATCCCATGGGTTCTGGTTTTTACATATTTTTTATTTGAGTGGTTATAGATCCATACCATATATTCAATGATATGATGTCATTGAAATATGTTTCTGAATATTCCTATTATTTTATTACCCCACACAACAAAATAAAATTCTAGAAACCCCATTTGAATAATTAGGGTATAATTAACGACTTCCTTATACAGATCAATATATTTAATATATAATGATTTCTATAGATTTTTTTGAGACTACAATAAAACATAAATATACTCTCAGGGTTAAAAAAAAGCGGGGGAATGTTAGAATACTGTAGAGGAGTTAGCTTTATATGTGGACATTATCTAATACTCCTTATGCATAATTTAATGAATTTTTCATTCAATATTATCTCAAATTATGCAAGTTATATATTCTATTCGATATATTTTTATTGTATTTCCTCTATAAGGATATGATTTTTTCGTTATCATTTTAATTTCAAATCAATTCCCACTACTGATACACCCCTATTTCATATTGATATACTTATATTACCAACATTTACTTATCCACGAACCCCATGAAAAATTAATTCTTTAAAACATTTATCACGTGTTTAGTAACTAGTGGATCTATATTCCCAATAAATGAGGGTGACTATTACATCATGTATTAATTTTCCATAAATTATCTATGAGGAGAAGATTAATAATATTTTATTTGATTTGGTTATTTTCTATTAATTGATACACATAATCTAAACAACCAAGGATGATCTCAAAACCCATTAAATATGATTGAATATTCATGATATCATAATATTTTACATTCCCATTGAAATGGTACTTTCCTCTCTGTGTAAATCTCCTTAATCAAATCATATCATATTAAATAAATAAAATAATTATATGATAATAAAATATATATATCCAACCACAGTCACACTCAAATACATATACGTTTCAAATAAACACCAAGCCTATTTTTGTACTAGTTAACTAGTGATTAAGGATGTGAACTAATATGGTAATATCATAATCCCAAACACCAACAAAAAAATATTTTGATTTTAACTCCAATGCCTCAGTCCCTATCATTTAGACATTGAGTTAAAAAATTATGAATTAGAATAAAATATTAAGTAAAAGTATAATCAACCAATTCCCAAAATCATCAGTTTAGTTCATTTTTAAAATAGGTACATAATAAAAGAATTATAATATAAATATTTATTTTAATATTATTTTCATATATTCATTTAAATAAACATGAAATCCATCTTATCATAATTTTATTCATTCCTTATGAAATTACATAAAAATAAAGGATTGTCCTAAAAACATTTAGTTAGCGTTTCTTAAGAACATAATAACAAACCATATAATTGTCCCTCACGTAACATTGTATAAGTCAATAATTAAAAAAAATTAAAGTCTGGTTATAAAGATAAAAAATTAATGCATGGACTTTTACATTATAAAATTATTATCGAGGATTATCCCCAAGGGATCATAAAGAGATACAAATAAAAATCACCAAGTTAACATATTTTCAAGGAAAATTTTTATTATTTTATATCAAGGAATATTGAAATGTACCAATCTTAGATCACTCATATGTAACCAAACCTTGTTGGTCACATAACTTCAATTTCACCTCACCATATACTATAAGCATTCCACTAGCAGTGAAGGTCTATGATGGTATACTGGTGAGGCTATTCTCCTATATTCAGAGTGATATAAAGTGGTAATATATTAGTTAAATCAGTAAATTAATAACATTTATATTAATAACAAGAAGAGAAAAACATCATGAAAAATATATTCCCATATCCCGTATCATATAAACATTATGTTTACATATCATTATGCTATAAAAAATGAGAATACAGGGAAACTAAGAGGAATGTATATTCAACATGATATTTGGAAATAAACATAAATACCAAAAAACAATCCCTAATAAAATTTCTAGAAAATGATTAATCCTATCCTCCCATAATTTATCCTAGTATATAAAATAATGAATCCATTGAAAGATTCTTCCCCTTATCCCTACCTGCTCCATAATGTCTATATGGGTACCAATTGGTAAAATAAATAGGGAGTCAGATAAAATCAATAGGCCACCATTAATAGTGTCTAGAACCTTCCAATCAATGAATGTACAATGAGCAGTGTAATAGAATAATGAATAAATTGATAATTTATTAATAAATCATGTTTTTTTGAGAAACCAAAGGAACAGCAGCCCGATACTTCTTACTTCGACCTACACTTTAATATCTATGAACAATAATTAATTATCAATTAATAATATTACCAGATTGGGACCAAGGATTATAACCAAGGAATCACCAGATGATCATAGTCATATAAAGGATTCATAATTCCAATAACCTTTATAAATGAAAAGGTAAAAAGATATGTACGTCAAGTATATAAATCATAAGATGACTCTAGGTGTGTTCATTAACATGGCTGACATCTCATTTAAACTACTTTTATTAGAATCCTGGGCCTATAAAAGGAATTCCACAAATGAAACTCTTATATCAATCTAGGTTTACGATAACCCCTCACCCTAGATCCTTGTCCACAAAATTTCCTTTAAAAATCCAAGTATCTTTGATACATGGTACAAAGACATAGAATCCTCATCCTGTCCTTATATGCTCACGTAGGGGACCCAAGTGTCACCCAAGGTACATATTAATGTACTACTCTCTCGGGATATGGAATATATTCCCTAATTCACATAATTCAAATTTTTTTCATTATAATAATCATAAAATCCAAAATACAAGGTAGAATTACACAAGATAGGTGGTGGTTTGATTACATTTCAAGGAATAATGATTAAGGGTATTTTAAAATGATCTACCCTTAGTTATGGTTCTCATAATGGCTGGAATCCTCTGATGAATGAATTAGGGTTCTAGAATGACCATAAATATGTTGATAACAATTTATTTGTCTAATTTGACATTTTGGATTCTTGAAATGGAAGGTCTAACTTGTAGAATACCAAAAAATATATAATTGTGAGTCATTTTGCGAAAAATAACTAGACCACATACCTTATCAAATTATATGAATCCTTGTTCAGCAACTCTATTGGATTCGAGATAGAATGGGAGAAATTAGTGAAAGAGACAAATGACTTGAATATTTGGCATATGAGCCTGAATGAATTTAGAATTCCATATGTTGAGATATATTTAAAAAATAATGAATTTTATTTAGGATTATTCCATGATAGATCCAATGTGATGAATAGTGTGTGAAATTGAGGTCATATGAGGTAAGAGTCTCAAAGAATAGTAGAAGAGGAAAAATCCCTCCAATGATGGATGTTGCTAAAAAAGTGAGGAATTATGTTAAAAAATAAGGGGGGATGTTCATCCATTTTTAATGGTCTAATACACAACGACAATGTGAATATGGAATTCAAATAATGATTTTTTGGTCTTCTAACACAATCCAAAACCCATTCATGTCTTGAATTATGTTCATGGGGTCTGGAAAAAACCATTCAAATCTTGAAGTATATTCACATAGTAAATTTCATTAATTTAATAAATTATGTTTACATCCTAAATTGGTTATATATATATATATCCTACAGAACCCTATTACCTTCATTAAAAAAACTGAGTCACATATAGGTTTGATTATGAAGGTCCAAGTGAAAACGGAAATCTCAACAAGGGTTTAACCATTTCTAAAAGAATCAATTACAATTTAAAAATTAACGACAAATAAATGTACCATATTTAAAAAACCTCAACCCCATGTTTCTTTCAGGGTGGTTGGAAATCATATGAGAAAAAATATGGCCACCAGGTATATACATTTTCCTCTTATTCCCAGGTTTAATCCTATACATGATCGTGCTTACAAATCAACCATAATAGGGGAACTGAGCTCGCTAAAAGATCCTTCAAAATCTGATCAAAAATATTTATATGATGCCTCATAAATGAATAATCAAACTCCAACGCAACCTCCTCAGCAAAAAGAATACGAGGATGTTCTGAGTGATAATGACATAAATGAGATACTTTGAAGACATCATTCATGTCATTGTATATCTAAGAAAGATCATTACAAAAGGCTATAATACAAACTCCCTCAAAGATATGAAATTGATTGATAAAACAAGTAGGTTGTTTAACATATCTTAGAATCTCTCTATTACCCAATCTAGGAAATACTAGGAATAATACTCAACATCTGACATTGATCTCTAGAAGACGTTATTGTTGATTGAAAAAAAAATATTCCAATAATGAACTATAATAATCCACTTCCTTATATGTTATACCTTCTATAAATACTATTGAATGAGATCAGGTCCGGGAAGTGTTTCATTTCCTACCACTAATTATCATAGGGATTAATGGAATTAATTACTATATAGGGCCTCATTATCTTCCAACTTTATGGTATCTTGTATGATGTTATTATATAAAAATTAATAAAGTGGTATGTGCTGATCCCATGAAATCCCAAAAAAAAGGATTCTTGATTATATAATTTCCCTAGACACTGGCATTGCACACTCGGAATGACATTTGTTTTCATGGTGATAGGTTGTGCTTGGAAGAAAATTTGGTAACAATCCCTTCTGCCTAGAATTTGATAATTATGATGTAAACTGAGCATAGCTATATGAAACTATGGTACATAGAACTCTAGAAAGTAATATATTCCAAATGATATATATAATTCCCACATTATCTACTAAAATGTATCTTGAATAGGTAAGAAGTGGGTGACCTTCATCAGCTTATCAATGCTCACCCATACTACATCACTTCCTCTAGGTGACCTAGGTTGACCCGTCACAAAGGACATAATGACACTACCCCATTTCCACCCAGGAGTGGGTATTTTCTGTAAGAGACCATTTGATTACTTGTATTACCCATTGTCCTATTTAAATGTTTAATACCACTTAAAAAACCATATCTCTACCTTTTTATCCCCACCCATTAATACTGAAAGTTTGAGTCGTGGTATATCATGGTATGATCGGGATATACTTTTCAAGAAGTGGCATGAGACTACCATTTTAATTCTTCTTGGGTGCCTCCATGAACCTAGAAACATCTTCAAATATTGAATACCTTAATCTCATCAATGGCCAAAATAGGCATTTGGTCCTCACCTGAAATGATTTTCGAAAGGAATAAGCCCTCAGAGTACAAAAAAACATTATCTTCACCCAATGCAGAAGTGAAAGGATAACCACAAAAGATATAAGGTTATGATTCTTGTGATTCTCCAAGATCTCAATATTCATCTTAGAACAGAGTTTAATGAGCTTCTATACTCCATTTTCCAACTAAATTTCTTGTGTATGAATCTTTTGGATAAGTTATTTAACCAAAACATTGATTTTTTTAGGAAAATAATAAATTTCAAAATTATAGGAATACAAGTATTGAAATAAAATTCACTTTCTTTGTTTTATGTTATGTTGTATAATAATTTATTTGTGTTTTTTTATCCATGTATGAATTAAACCAATATCCCAATAAATAATTCCCCCAACAACGTAGGGAATAAACTATAGCTTCTAACTTGAGAATGTGTGTTAGGTTATTCCACTCACGTGGTCTCAAATAGAGAGACATATATGCCACAAAATAATATTCCTACATCAAAATAGATCCCAACCCAGTTCTTGATACATTATAGTACATAGTATTGTATCATACTCTCTCGGGTAAAATCAAGATGATCACTATATTAATTTTCCATACAAATTATGAATGTATCTCTCACATGCTTTAGGACATGTAAACCTGACACCTTTCATGTTAAATCCTAAGAGTCGATTTACAATTTGTGATAAATCCTATATAATTATCCAGTAAAATCAATGAAACTCTATGAAACACCCTATGTTAAATATGTTCTTAGGTCACTCCCTAGAATCTATGACTCTCCTCTTAGGACCCATTGTTGTGTTGGTTATATTTTTTTTAAAAATATCAATATGTTAATTATATTGATGAAAACAAGAATGTTGATAAGGAAGGAAATGGAAATCCATACTGAAAAATGGTATGGGTGAAGCTGTTAATAGAATCTCGTACCATCAACATGAAAATTGCACTCACGATCATAATTTTGGAGTTTCATGTTTCACTGGTGCTATCTTTTGGTGTTGAAGGAATGAAGTAAACCCACTTTGTAAAAAAATTTGCGTGATCAGACTAACCATCATATTTAAAATATCAAACACACAATTCTTAATAAAGTCAATTTGATTTGGAAGATTTTTTCTATATTAATAGTCTCATTAGACTCACAATGGGTGTGGAATGAGGTTCTGATTGTAATGAAGAAGAGAATCTAATTTTTCTTGGATTCCATGTTAATATTATGATTATTTGTGGGTTTTTATTTCTAAAAAATGAAAATTTATTTTTAAAAATTGTGGTGTTAGATTGAGGAATGAAATGTGGAGAGAAGATGTTGTTATAATATTTAGGATAATAGTATTAAGCTTGGTTGGAATTATATAAAGTGTTTGAAATAATTGGATGTTATTAAACATCATATTTATTCTAGAAGATAATTAAGATGACCAGAAATTTTTTCATAGTCCTGTAGGATTCAGGAAAATAAGAAATATGTTGAAGAAGAAGAGATTTTTTCTAAACAAACCTTATTGGTCTCAGTCAATCGGTATGAGATTATCCGACATATGTTTGTTAAATAATGATAAGGGTGATAGTAATGAGAGAAACTAATGATATTGGATTTCATTCAGAACAAAAGAAAAAATATTTAAATATTTACATAAAGATGTTGATGTGTTTCATAATCAGGAAATATAAGGAATATAAGTACTGGAAGTTAATTAACATTTGATTCAGAGAAGTTATTAAAGACCAACATACTAAAATAGGTACATCGGACTCATAGTTCCATCTATCGATATAATTCATGATTGTTCATATTGGGAATTCTTAGGAAAAATGAAAAGTAATGAAAGAGAATGAAGTTGTTGAGACCAATGAAAAGTCAGATAAGAGATCAATCAATAATCTAGATAAAATGTTTTCAATCATGATGAATTATTGGTTTCTTTTTGTGTGGGTTGAGGGAAATAATTTTTTCTTTAATAAATTGTCTATGAATGAAAATAATAACTCTGATTTTGTTTTAAAGTGTTTTTATTTTCATTTTGATCAAGAGAAGTCATATTGAATTATATATTATGTTTATTTCAATTTTGAAATTAAAATGCTTGGATTGGTGTTCCAATTAGTTAAGAGAAACACAATGGTATGTCTTTAGTTCTGATTTATTTTCAAGTGGGTAAAGAAAGTCTAAGTGACAAAATAACCCCATCGTAATGAATAAATTGTATTAGAAATTCGAAATCAGAATCATGCTTATGTTTTCTAAGAATATATAATCAATTTATTTCTTGATATATTCAATTCATACGAAGAATCATAATTACATAATGATGTTGTGAAATCAAAATAAAAAATCATATTTTTACAGAATACTATTTAGAAAATCTGATACTTTGAATAAGTCAAAGAGAGATCCAAAATATAGGGGAATTTAACGGTGCTGAACAAGCCAAAGAAAGATCTGATATTTAAGGAAGATTAATTATTTAAAAAATTTCTAAAACATTAAAACATTTTCATAATCCTTCTTAAACCATTTTTAGATTTCTAAAAGAGGAGAAAAATTCATTATCTAATATGGGAATTTCATTGTTCATGAAATAGGAGAGAGAAGCTCATCAATTTATGAAAGAAGTAATTTCCAGATTTTGTATTCTTGGATAAGTTATCCTAAATTAAGAAGATATTTGGAAGAATATTTTATTCAGAGTTTTCAGAATGGAATGAGAAATTAGACTGTGCTTTTTAGGCTAAATAAGAAATGTAGAGAATTCAAGAAGTGGTTTTATGATAGAGTAATATTTTCTGTATTAAGGAATTCAACTTGGGATTCTGACTGAGAATAATTAAAAAGTTTAAGAAGTATGTACCAAACAATGGGTAAGAAAATGATGAATTTTTTGGATAGGTCATATTTTTTAATGTTGATGAAGAAGTACCATATCATTTTTATTACAAAAAATTATATTACAAATTTTGTGCTAGAAGAAGAACACATACTATTATACTATTTCAATAGTGTTTCACAAGAACAAGGGAATATACTACTTGTTGTTTTATAAAAAAGGATTTTATCTAGTTTATTGTGTTGTATTACATTATTCCAAAACCATACTAAGGAAATAGCTACTCTTGTTGAGTTGGAAAGTTTGTAACCTATTTTTTCATGTGGATATGTGTTTGATTTTTTTTTGGAAGGAAATGAAATATTATACAATAGGAAAATGATGTATCATTATTAAGAAAACTTAAAAGAATAGATATCACTAATTCACCCCCACATCCACATAGAAATACTTGGATATGGCCTAAAACTATCAAGTGGTATTAGTTTTATGGTTCCCTTCATTAATTATTTACTAAAGTTTTGAAGAAAAGTTGTGATGGAATATATATGTTGTGTCAATAGTAATTGGATTCTGATCTTAAATGATATCAATTGTCATATATTAAATTGAGAATACTTCCATATCATATTACCTATGGGTATGATGCTTCCAAAGAACCTATAGATGGTTTTCACCTTTGTTCAAAGAATTATCCTCTTACAAATGCTAATAAATCAAATAATGGGAATGATGGAATAGCTAAGAATGATTTTATATCATTACTTTATAAAAGTGAGTTTCTAAGAGTAAAAGGAATTTCCATATCCAATGGTATCTGAGTTATACTGAAAAACATTTATGAAGGAAATACAAAAGTGATTAAGGAAATGTTAAAAATCTAGAGATTGATGTATGAATATATGAAGATGTGTGAGTTTGAATTTATTGGTGACATATTTACCAAGTTGAATAACATTTTTACCACTATTAGATGAATTTTTGAAAAGTTATAATATTATACTATTGTAGAGATGATCTTGAAAATTCTACCTGACAATTTTTATGAGGAAGTCTCTTCATTGGAATATATAATTTTTTAAAAATAATCTTTAGATGATTTTCATAATACACTCATCAAATATGAGATGATAAGCTAAATGTTGTGAATAAGAAAATGTTGAACATGAGATGTATTTGAAGGATGACATAGGAATATCCCAAAATTATTTTTTTAAGATGACGTTAGAGATTATGATTCTGAAAATGAGGCATGATAAAATCTTTATGAAATTTAATCCTTGTTTTTAAAAAAATTGAAAAAAGGAACATGCTTGAACAAAGGGAATATCCCCTTAAAATTATTTTTATGTGGATCCACTATGCACTTTGTTTTTCAATTTTATCTATGTAGGTAAAGAAGAAGAAATTAATGAAGAAGAAAGTGATAAAGAAGAAGGATGACCAAGAAGATATTTGAAGAAACATGTTGATAATTAAAAAGTCTATTCCAAAAAGAAAGAAAATAATTTCTTTAAATCCAAAAGCAGAAGATATTTATATAAAGATAATTATTGTGAAGAGTTTATAAATTTATCTGAATTAAACACATTTATTGAAATAGTTAATTAGTAAAATTTTCCTAGTAATGAAATTAGATGTTCTGAACAAGAAGTCAGGGATGTTGAATCCAGATACTTCACTAAATATGTTGGTCAGAAATTATTCATTGTTAACAATGAAAAATTTTAATGTAGTAGTTCTGAGGATGAAAAAGAAAATGAATTAGAATTTCATCTAAAAGAGGAATTGAAATACTTTTTAAGAATGATTGGAAGGCTTGAGAAAGAAGTCAACAAGTTGAAAAGTGAATAATCTTTAACAAAAAAAGAATGATATTTTCTTTATGAGAAATTCAAGTTAATAAAGTAGAATTATGACTTGAAAAATTTTCATGACGTATAAATGAATAATAATGAACATATGGGGGTATATTTGATGGAAAATGATAAATATTTGGAACTTCTCCAAAAAACATTCAATGGAGGAAGAAATTGTTATAAATATAGTTAATTTTATCTCTGATGTTGGTGAATGTTATCATAAATATGAACATGAGAAGGATAAAAAAATTTCCTTCTCTAACACCCCAAGATTTCATAGTGTGTTATTTTTTCAAAATAATTCAATAACTTGCACTACACGCAACACCGAGTTAAAGCGCACTATGACTTACCAAACAAGCCATTCAAAAGAGGTTATGAATAGTATTAACTAAATTTTAAACTTTATATAATACTTATAATTTTAGAATCCATATTATGATTTTCTAAGACTTAATGTAAGAACAAATTCCTTTTTTTAAGATAAAAGAAGTTTTTTTAAAAAATTCACTTTTACCAACTTTAATAGTGAACCCTTTTTAAATCCAATATTTTAAACTTTTATATATTAAATTTGACTGCATAAATTTAATCTTTAGAATGGGGACATAAAAAAATTACAATGTAACACACCGAGCTTCCACGGTACACTTCTCTTTGAATAATACAGTAGCATGTGTTGTACGCAACTTCGAGTTCTAACACACACTACAACCAATCAAACTAGCCGTAATGAATAGTAATACCTACTTTTTAAAATTTTATAAATTTTATCTCCCAAAATGGACTTCATTTTTCGATTCGGAGTATCGAATTTAGCCTAAGGTGAAATTTTGGTACTTTTTGGATAACTTTAATATTTTGATGAATAGTGAAAATTATTAAATTATAATTAAAATCAAATTTTTTAATCAAAATAATTAATAGTGACAAATTATGACTTTGAGTGGTTTTAAAGTATAATTAGAATATATTTTTACCATTTTATCCAATGGTGTTCATTAGAATTAATTTAACTTTGAAATTGGACATAAACAATTGTCAATCTTTTGATATATATTGTTTCTTAAAAACATGCTATTTGTTGTGACAGTGGGAATTAATTATAAAATTAATTAATGAAACTTATATGTTTTGAATTTTTTAAAATAGAAATATTTTTTGAATTCGGAATATCAATTATAGCTTAGGGTGAAATTTTGGCATTGTTCTCAAAAACTTCAATTTTTGATGAATAGTGAAACTACTAAGTGATAGTTAAAAAACTGAATTTTTCATAAAACATAATTTTACCACTTATGTGATTGGAATTTTGAAAATCTGAGACACACGGTTAATATCAAGGAGTAAAATGTGGTTCAATGAGATGAAAATAATTTTTGGTGAATAGTAACTTTTCACTTTTTTTTACCACGGTTAAAAGTAAATAGGGTAATTAAGGGTAAAAATGAAAATAATATTACCCTAACACATGTCCTAATTCTATTGGACAAGTTTATCTCAACCAAAAACAACCTTAGGAATAAAATATTATCATTTTGGTCCACTTGGATTAGATTAGGACATTTATTATTATTTAATTCAAAGAATAGTTAAAATAGTTAAAATCAATGTTTATTTACTAACACATTTTTAATATAGAATTATACATAAGATATATTCCATCGTAAATATTAATTATAAATATAAAAAGATTTTCTACATATTGATATTTTATTTATAATTTTTAGACCTTATAAAATTTAATTTATTTATGACACAATCATGATGGAGTAATTACATAATTAATGAATAATTAGAATAATTGATATTATAAATACCCAAATAAATATAATTTGAGACATTTAATGAATTAACCTAATTTTATAGGTTAATATGACATGTTAGTATTGACATAATAAACTTTTTTCGAAGTAATAATTCTGTTATGATTTTCACAAAAATCAATTATGAATAGTGTCAAAATTGACATAAAAGAGTTTTTAAAACAAATATTATATTATTAATTGATATTAAATTCGTAAAAATATAATATTCAGCCAAGAGACTTATATCATGATATTGGTATCATTAATGGACCACTTTAGGGTCTCTTGGAGGTATATAATAAGTTTATTAACCATATAATATAAAAATAGAAAGAGACATTGTAAAAGTGAAACTAATTAACTAAGAGTTAATACTTAAAGATAAGGTTAATATAATGACCCAAACCTATCTAAATTATATTGGTTGAGTGGTTTTAGAGCCATACCAACCTTAACTATTAAATAATCCACTTTTTATCCATTAGAAACTGAATATTAATTTATTATAAAATTATATTTCTAGCTTTTCCAAAGGTGCCCCTCACCCCTCTTATAAAAGGGCAATCTCACTTCTCATTAACTCACACCCTTAAAGCCTTTTGGTTTGGCCAACCTCCACCCAAATACTCTCTCAACATTATTAACATCATCCTAGAGTCCTTCTTTTAGTCATAAATCCAACTTAACGATCCCTTTTGATCAAATCAAAAGAAAGAACCCGAAGAAGAGGTAATGATTTCACCACCATTTTTCAAGTTCCTTTATTCTTCCACTACTTATTTCTTTGTTATTACCATTCTAAAATAATCAATCCAGTATCTCCTATATACTATAATATTATTATAAATATGGTACAACCATATTCAGTATTCTATCCATCCTTTGAATGACATGTCACCATACGTACGTACGTACGGATTACTGTCTCCACGTCGTGGTGTAATTGTTATTAAATATATTATTATTTGGATGGGTATAATAATGATTTGTAATTCATGTAAATAATAAATATAACAAGATAATTATTCGGTATATATGATATAACATCCAATTATATATTATTTTAATATCAATAGAATGATATTTTCGCTCGTGCGTACGTACGGATTACCATCTCCACGACGTGATGAGATTCATTTCCATGTTCACCACTCATCGACAATTATAAAAATATATATTACTAATAAGTATTTAATATATGACATAATAATGCAACTAGAGATATATATATATATATATATAAGTATTTATGTACTTACAAATATCTTATTCATTTACTTCCGTTCAATACTATATGAAAACAGAAACAACGTTTATGCATACGTACGGACTACCGTCTCCATAAACGGTGTTTTCCATTTCATATATATGTCTATTATACATATTTATATTCTAAATATATATGATATATTTATCATGTTTTATATTCTGGAATTATTTAAATCATGATGTAAGTGATACAACCAAGAGTGACAAGTTAAGACACGTACGATAAAGAAAGGTATTATTACCCAAAATGTTAACTTAACATGGAAATTATTATTAAATGGGTAATATAAAGTCATAAATGAATCAGGTATGATATCATAAATATTAATATGGTTCGGGTATAATTTAATAACATACTACGATCTTCAAATAGGAGGTTAAACATACCCTCGACTAAAGGAAAGTGCAAGGTAAGGGGTTTTCATCTCACTCCTTATTCCCGTGAGATTCAAGCCATATTGCCACTATTACCTTTTTCGTGGTGTATTTACTGCCCATAATTGAATTCATTATGTAATACACTTTTATTTTTGTGTATTTAAATATTCATTTTTTGATACCTCTTTCATGGGTTGTATGTTTCATAAGTTACAAAATTGGTAAGGGTTGAATCCTCAATCTCATCATTATCCGAGATTGTTTATGTGTAAGTATTTACTGGGACATTTTTATCATCCATGTCCATTTTTCATAAAAATTATTTCAAAATGAATATTTTAAGGATTTTGAAAGGTACCCTTTATCAAGATCAAAATTTAAAATGTTTTAAAGATTTATCTTTCTAAATATATTCAATTAATGTCCATATTTTCAAAATGATCTTAAGGATTTATTTATATGGACATCAATGTTTTGAAATGATACTTCTTTTCAAAAGTTTAAAAGTGCTATGGGACAATTTGATTCAAAAATATCATTTAAATTACTTCCTTTATAAATGTGTGACTTTTCAATGATTTCAAGAAAAGTGATATTTCTCTCAAATAGTTTTGATTTCATCTATGTCAACATCCTTTAATGGATTTTAAGCTTATTTGAAGTTGGTTTATTATGATACAAAACATTTGTATTGTATTGAAGGCTTTGTGATATGTTTAACTGTGGATGTGTTATTTTTATACCATTCATGGTTTATGGAGAAAGTATTGAAATTTTGTATGCTAGTTTCAATACGAATGTTTATGTTTAAGCCTTTTCATATGGGAATGCATTGGACTTAGTAAGTGATGGGTGGAGCCCGCTATAGCTCCTCGATGCATCGGTAGGTCTGATGAGACAAACTAGTGTCTTGTCATAAGGCCTTGAAAAAATATTATTCGTAGTCTTGGCACGAGGCCTTGGCTATGTGGTTATGGTAGTCTGGCATTATGCATTCCATCATTATGAAAGTGGATAGTGATATTGCATTTGATTATTCGATTAGTAGAATATCCATGTGAATAAGTAAATGGAATTATTTCATTTTATTTCTGCTATATTATGCTGAAGTTCATGTTTAAAAGGCTTTTGTTTTAGTTTTATACATTTCCTTAAATGTTTATGCTTAAATTTGAAAGTTTCTGCTGTATTGCTTACCCTTACTGAGCATTTGAGCTAACCCCTTTCTATGTTTTATTTTTCCCCGAATTCCAAGAAGTGTAATGTGATTGATATGCAAGGTTAAGACAAGGGAATAATGGAATTCATAAAGGATTATTTATGTTGTTTTTTATGTTATGAAGTGTAATGTAACATTCATGTATGTAATCTATTTTCCAAGACTGCTAAACTAATCGGTTCTTTGGGACTTGGTTCCTTGTAATCATTCCAATGTATTAAAATAATGCACCGACTCTGGGTCACTGGGGTCGGGGCGTTACAGTTGGTATCAGAGGAAGTTTAGCAATAACCTTGGAAACTAGATTTAGATAAACCCCGATTAGAGCACATAGCCCTAAGATAGACTTTGAGGATTAGTATAGAAGAACTTCCTTGAATTTTGGTATTGTAGAGATTTTGTGAGTTTTACGAGCAATACATCCCTGTCTGGATACGAGAAGGTAGAGGCGGATCTAGTACAGATGTACCAAGGGGTAAAATGAAAAAACACCACTATGAGCTAGACTCGAACGGGAACTGGTGCATGACAACGGGCCTGGCTGCACTCTTGGTTACGACACTCCCGAGGGATATGCTTAGGATAATTATCATTTTATTTACAAACCATTATGAAGGGCTCATGAGTATATAGTTACTAAAAGAAAACATTTTTTATGAGTATGGGTTATATCCATAAACTGTTCAATTCTCATTAGGAATAATTTATTGCAATTCATAAATTGACCTAGTTTATGCTATTGTAAAGAAATGGTTCCCAATAGAAGGAATGTGAACTCCAGTAATACGTATGATCCAAAGAGTAAGAAGGATCATATCTTTCACGATATTAAGACATCATTTAGAAGGTAAATAGCCCCCCACGTATTATCATCATATGATGAAATAGTATCATGTGTGGATAAGATAACTAAAGAGTTTACTGAGTCCTATGGCTTTGAAGGGAAGCATGAGAAGAAAAGGATGGAAGAGAGAGAGATGGATAAAGGGAAGAGGGAAAATTAGAATTTCCCCATAAGTGATAACTGTGGAAAGAAACACCCTGTAACTTGCCTGAAAGGAATGGGAGTTTGTTATAAGTGTGGAGGAAAAGGGCACAAGGTACGTGACTGCAAGGGTAAGAAAATGGTTTCAAATGTACAATGCTTTATTTGCAAGGAGTTTGGACACTACGTGAACCTATGTCCCAGTCATCCGACTATGCCGCAAATGATGCTATTGGATAATAATCAAGTTATGATACTACCACAGATGAAGAGGAATGATTACAGTTCTTATGTTGATTATGTCATTTGAGTGTTGTATCAACAATGTACTTGTTATAATAATTATGGAGTATATAAGGATTTTACTGCAATACTATTTCATTAAGGACTTGAGATTATGTCGAACAAAGAAAAGTCACTCAATAGCAGGATAAATTTTTGGAAAATATATGGTTGAGATAATGATAAACAATAACATAGTTCTGATACCGAGGTAGTGATTTTAGAATAATACATGATTGATTTAGATAAATTATATTGGATATTCTTGACTACCTTGAAACTGATTAATGATTTGTATATTCCATCATTGTTGGGGTTTACAACATTTTTTGATTGAAGGAGTATATCCATTATTATTTAATGAATAAGGGATCATGAATGTAACAAATAAGGTTTTATGGTAATTCAAGATGTTGCAGTGTTTTAAAAGAATACATGATGAATATGTTCACATGTTATTACGCATCAAAAAGGATATTCATTTTTGGACTAAAGCATTTTGGATAGTTCTAGTTTGGATTATTTTTGGATTTCCATAGAAGGACAACCCGGAAGTTGGGCGGCAACCTGTCGCGTCCGGCAAGGCCGCGAGATTTGAACCCACAACCGAAGGGCGACAAGGGTGTATCACCTACCACTGGCTCATGTAATGTCTGGGATTAAATAATGTAGTTTTTTTAAAAGATCTGGTAGATGAATTATAAATTCATTTTTTAACCCTATACGAATAGGATAAATAGAATAATTTTTTACGTTCTATTAACTTTTAGAGTGAAAGATGAGTTTGTGGTACAAATTAGTTAAAGGATGGAACTCTACTTATCAAGAATATATTTTTCTTCTTCACTTATTCTATGGAGAAATTAATTCTTATACTTTATTTAAGGAATCCTAAAACCAAAAATGGGTTATCCTAATACCCTATGTTTTTTGAACCGATGGTTTTTCAAATCATCATAGATTGATGAATTTAAGGACCTCAATTTTACACTTGTTTGTGATTGATGACCTCAGTCACTACCTATAAATATTTATGTTTTTACTCCAATTATATGTCTCTAATTTCCACCAATGTTCTCCTATTAGAGATCATAATTTGGTGGTGACCCTTTCATTTCTCTTTTCCTCATATTAAGACTAAATTTTAGTAACCCAATTTCCGATGTGGGTTTTCCCACAAAGATATTTTCTATTTTCAACCTTTTATTTTCGATGAACAATTTCAAATAGTGAGGATGAAATTTATTGAAGGAGGGGAGAATGTAACACCCCAAGATTTCATAATGTGTTATTTCTTCAAAATAATTCAATAACTTGCACTACATGCAACACCGAGTTAAAGTGCACCATTACTTACCAAACAAGCCGTTCAAAAGAGGTTATGAATTGTATTAACTAAATTTTAAACATTATATAATACTCATAATTTTAGAATCCATATTATGAGTTTCTTAGACATAATGTAATAATAAATTCCTTTTTTTAAGATAAAAGAAGTATTTTTCAAAAATGCACTTTTACCAACTTTAATAGTGAACCCTTTTAAATCAAATATTTTAAACTATTATATATTCAATTTGACTAAATAAATTTATTCTTTAGAATGGGGACATAAAAGAATTTTACAATGTAACACCTCAAGCTTCCACGGTATGGTTCTCTTTTAATAATTTAGTAGCGTGTGTTGTACGCAACTTCGAGTTCTAACACACACTACAAACAATCAAACTAGCCGTAAGGAATAGTAATACCTACTTTTTAAAATTTTATAAATTTTATCTCTCAAAATGGACTTCATTCTTGGATTATGAGTATCTAATTTATCCTAAGGTGAAATTTTGGTACTTTTCGGATAACTTTAATATTTTGATGAATAGTGAAAATTACTAAATTTTAATTAAAAACAACTTTTTTAATCAAAATAATTAATGGTGATAAATTATGAATTTTAGTGGTTTTAAAGTATAATTAGAATATATTTTTACCAGTTTATCCAATGGTATTCATTATAATTAATTTCACTTTGAAATTCGATATAAACAATTGTCAATCTTTTGACATATATTGTTTCTTAAAAACACGCTATTTGTTGTGACAGCAGGAATTAATTATAAAATTAATTAATTCAACTTATATGTTTAGAATTTTTTAAAATAGACATCATTTTTGAATTCTAAATATCAATTATAGCTTAGGGTGAAATTTTGGCATTGTTCTGAAAAACCTCAATTTTTGATTAATAGTGAAACTACTAAGTGGTAGTTAAAAAACTGAATTTTTCATAAAACTTAATTTTACCTCTTCTGTGATTGGAATTTCAAAAATCTGAGAGACACGGTTAATATCAAAGAGTAAAATTTGGTTCAATGAGATGAAAATAATTTTTGGTGAATAGTAACTTTTTACTTTTATTTACCACGGTTAAAAGTAAATAGGCTATTAAGGGTAAAAATGATATTAATATTACTCTAAAACATGTCCTAATTCTATTGGGAAAGTTTATCTCGACCAAAAACAACCTTAGTAATAAAATATTATCATTTAGGTCCACTTGGATTAGATTAGGACATTTATTATTATTTAATTCAAAGAAGAGTTAAAAGAGTTAAAATCGAAGTTTATTTACTAAAACATTTGTAATATATGGTTATATATAAGATAAATTCGATTTTAAATATTAATTAGAAAGATAAAACGATTTCCTACATTATTATATTTTATTTATAATTTTTAGACATTAAAAAATTTTATTTATTTATAACACAATGATGATGCAGTAATTACCTAATTAATGAAAAATTAGAATAATTGATATTATAAATACCCAAATAAATATAATTTGAGACTTTTTATGAATTTAATTAATTTTATAGGTTAATATGAAATTTAATTATTGACTTAATTAACTTTTTTCGAAGTAATCATTCTGTTATGATTTTTAAAAAAATCAATTATTGAATAGTTTCAAAATTGACATAAAAGAGTTTTTAAAATAAATATTATATTATTAATTGATATTAAATTCCTAAAAATCTAAAGTTCGTCCAAAAGACTTATATCATTATAGGTGTATCATTAATGGACCACTTGGGGGTCTCTTGGAGGTATATAGTAACTTTAGTAACCATATAATATAAAAATACAAAGAGACATTGTAAAAGTGGAACTAATTAACTAAGAGCTAATACTTAAGGATAAGGTTAATATAATGACCCAAACCTGTCTAAATTCTATTGGATGAATGGTTTTTGACCCATACCCACCTTCAAATTTAAATAATACACTTTTTATCCTTTATAACCCGGATATAAATTTATTATAAAATAATATTTCAGCTTTTCCAAAGGTGCCCATCACCCCTCTTATAAAAGGGCACTCTCCATTCTCATTAACTCACACCTTCAAAGCCTTTTGGTTCGGCCAAAATCTGCCCAAATACTATCTCAACTTCCCTCACTTCATCCTAGAGTCCTTCATTTAGTCAGAAATCCTACTTAAGGTGCCCTTTTGATCAAATCAAAAGGAAGAACATGAAGAAGAGGTAATGATTTCACCACCCTTTTTCAAGTTCCTTTCATCTCCCACTTCTTCTTTCTTTGTTAGTACCATTCTAAAATAATTAATCCAGTATCTCCTATGTACTATAATATTATTATAAATATGGTACAAAAATATTCAGTATTCTATCCATCCTTTGAGTGACATGTCACCATACGTGCGTACGTACGGCTTACCGTCTCCACGTCGTGGGGTAATTGTTATTCAATATATTATTATTTGGATGGGTATAATAATGATTTGTAATTCATGTAAATAAAAAATATAACATGATAATTATTCTGTATATATGATATAAAATCCAATTATATATTATTTTAATATCAAAAGAATGATATTTTCGCTCGTGCGTATGTACAGATTACCGTCTCCACGATGCAATGAGATTCATTTCCAAGTTTACCATTCATCGACGATTATAAAAATATATATTACTAATAAGTATGTAATATATGAAATTATAATGCTAATGGAGATATATATATATATATATATATATTTATATATATAAGGATTTATGTACTTATATATATATCTTATTCATTTACTTCCGTTCAATACTATATGAAAATAGAAACATCATTTTTGAGTACGTACGGACTACCGTCTCCATAAATGGTGTTTTTTATTTCATATATATGTCTATTATACATATTTATATTCTAAAAATATATGATATATTTATCATGTTTTATATTCTAGTATTATTTAAATCATTATCTAAGTGATACAACCAAGAGTGACAAGTTAAAACACGTACGATAAAGAAAGTGATTATTACCCAAAATGTTAACTTAACATGGAAATTATTATTAAATGTGTAATATCAAGTCATAAATGAATCAGGTATGATATCATAAATATTAATATGGTCCTGGTATAATTTAATAACGTACTATGATCTTCGTACATGAGGTTAAACGTACCCTCGACGAAAGGAAAGTGCAAGGTAAGGGGTTTTCATCTCACTCTTTATTCCCGTGAGATTCATGCCATATTGCCACTATTACCATTTGTGTGGTGTATGTACTTCCCATAATTGTATAATTTGTGTAATACACTTTAATTTATGTGTATTTACATATACATTTTATTATACCTTTTTAATGGGTTGTATGTTTCGTAAGTTACCAAATTGGTAAGGGTTAATTCCTCAATCTCATCATTATCCGAGATTGTTTATTTGTAAGTATTTACTGGGACATTTTTATCATCCATGTCCATTTTTCATAAAAATTATTTCAAAATGAATATTTTAAGGATTTTGAAAGGTACCATTTATCAAGATCAAAATTTCAAATGTTTTAATGATTTATCTTTCTAAATCTTTTCAATTAATGTCCATGTTTTCAAAAATGATAATAAGGATTTATTTACATAGACATGAATGTTTTGAAATGATATTTCTTTTCAAAAGTTTGAAATTGGTATGGGACACTTTTATTCAAAAATATCTTTTATATTAGTTCCTTTATAAATGTGTGACTTTTTAATGATTTCAAGAAAAGTGATATTTCTCTCAAATAGTTTTGATTTCATCTATGTCAACATCCTTTGATGGATTTTAAGCTTATTTGAAGTTGATTTAATATAATAAAAAACTTTTGTATTGTATTGAAGGTTTTGTGATATGTTTAACTGTGGATGTGTTATTTTTATAACATTCATGGTTTATGGAGAAAGAATTGACATTTCATATGCTAGTTTTAATACGAATGTTTATATTTAATCATTTTCATATGGGAATGCATTAGACTTAGTAAGTGATGGGTGGAGCCCGTTATAGCTCCTCGATGCATCAGTAGGTCTCATGAGACGAAATAGTGTCTTGGCACACGGCCTTGAAAAAATCTTATTTGTAGTCTTGGCACGAGGCCTTGGCTATGTGGTTATGATAGTCTGGCATTATGCATTCCATCATTATGAAAGTGGTTAGTGATATTGCTTGTGATTATTCGATTAGTAGAATATCCATGTGAATTAGTAAATGGCATTATTTCATTTTATTTCTGCTATATTATGCTAAAGTTTAAGTTTAAAAGGCTTTTGTTTTAGTTTTATACATTTCCTTAAATGTTTATGCTTATTTTTGAAAGTTTCTGCTGTATTTCTTACCCTTTCTGAGCATTTGAGCTCACCCCTTTCTATGTTTTATTTTTCCCAGGATTCCAAGAAGTGTAATGTGATTGATATGCAAGGTTAAGAAAAGGGAATAATGGAATTCATAAAGGATTATTTATGTTGTTTTGTATGTTATGAAGTGTAATTTAACATTCCTGTATGTAATATATTTTCCAAGACTACTAAACTGATCGATTATTCGGGACTTGGTTCCTTGTAATCATGCCAATGTATTAAAATAATGCACCGACTCTGGGTCACTAGGGTCGGGGCATTACACCTTCAACGATTGAGGAGAAATCTGGGAATGTAATTTATGTTATCAAGAACAATAATGTTAGAAAGTCAGATTTTTTTAAAAATAACGAGTCTAGAAAATTTTATTTTAGTTTAGGTTCCGATAAGGATAAAAAGAAAACACGAGAAGAATTAAGTTGATAATAGCGAGGTTAGTGGTCAACAATGTTCTATTAAAGAATTTGAAAGTTTTATTGAGAAACATGTCAATTTTTCAAGATAGTATGGAAGTTATAGAGGATGAAATTCCTTATATGGGTACTAAAGGAATTTTGGATAATTCATTCACGTGGACAATATGTGTTGGTTTAATGAACGACATTACAAATATTCCATGAGTTATTGTATAAAATGTATGAGGGGATTCAATCCACTAAATGGATTAATTATGAGAAAAATAAATTGAATATTGGGAATGGTAAACGTTATTTGTCTCTCATGAAATAGGTCTTAGTTATTTTACTAGAACAAGTAAAAATGTCTAGAAATCTGCAAAAAAAATCAGTTGAAGAAATAGAGAAGAAAGCGATTTATTAAAATAGGAATAATGTTGATAAAAAGATATCAATATATTATGATGTAAAGAATCATAAAATATTAAATAGATGTGATCAAGGTGTGAATGTTACTAAAAGTTAATTAATTATCTTTTCAACCCACGAATAAGACATGATGAAGGTGTAATGGTCTAATTGTAACAACTATTCTACAAAAGTTGAAAACAATTCAACATACTTATAAAAAGATTGTATAGATAAAAATAATGTTGTTATAAATTCTGATATGGATGAATATTATAAAGAAAAAACATCCAATGAAAATTCAATGAAAAAGAAGAAAAAATCTAAACTCATGCAGGACAATAAATCAAATTTTTTCTTCTAAGAAACAATTGAGGTTCCTCCTTATTCCCAAAGTTTTTGTATACTTGTAATACCTTGTAATGAATTTAGGGATTAAAAATAAGGATGATGGGGTTGATAAGTCTCTAACTCTTATTTCAAATGACATTAATGAGGTTATGTAAATTAATTTCTTTTGAATTTTATGTTTTCCCCTAAAATTTATAATATGTTTGATGAGATGGGTGTAGTATACAATAATATTAAAACAATTCTTTCAAATATTTCCCTAATCATGATAAATTTTTAAGATACATGAAAGTGTTTTACATGAAGGTTTTGTAATGGAGAATATTGATAACCATTATTATAAACTCTTTTTTTCTATATTAGGTTCACCCACATAGACTTAGAGTTGATTAGTCTAATGATCATTTTTAAGAAACAAATTTGATACTTGTGTTATCATGATGTACAATTTCAATATTCATAGATGAAATGTTCTAAGACATAGAAGTGATATCATTTTTCAATATGTGAGAAACATATCATGATTTCCCTTCAAAATTTGGTTTCCAATTTAGTGGATAGATAAGGAAAATGGTGATAGATAAGAAATATGGGAGTAACAAAGGAATGATTATTTTTTTGAGAAAAAGAAACTTAATGTGGATTATCATAGAAGTGATTGATTCATAATTGATATGGGTGTTGACAATAGTAAAAAAGGGGTAGATTTTCACACCAATGTTTTTATTTGGTTGTATTTTTTGTCAATAGATTAATATGTTAATAAAGTTAAAGAAAATGAGTATGTTGATAATGAAGGTAATGGAAATAAAATTTGAAAAAGGGTGTGGGTGAAGTTTTCTATTAGATCTAGAACTATCGAAATGAATAATAGAAACGAAATCATAATTAAGAAAATGAGTTTTCACAGGTTCTATCTTTATTTGTCAATAGAAATAAATCACATCACTTTGTAAAATATATTTGGGTGACTAGATTGAATTTCATAAACAAAATATTGGGATAAAAATTCTTAACAATGTCTTTTATATTTGGAAGTTATTTTGTTGAAGAAAAGGATCATTGGACTCACCTTGGGTTTAGAATGAGGTTCTAATCAAAACTAGGAAGAGAATTTGATTTTGTATAGATCTAATATAAATATGATGGTGCTTTTCTATTTTTTATTTCAAAAAAATCATTAGTAAGTTTTATAATTTTTTATTCTAGCATGATGACTAAAATAGTTAGAAAAGATGATTCAAATTGTATTCAGGCCAATTATATTGAGGCTGGTTGGAGAGAAAGAAATTTTATAAAAGAGGAAGAAGTTATAAATATTCCTTATGTATGTTACATGATTCCAAATAGGATATTAACTTTTTTTAAAAGTCATGATGAGTTCATTTTTACAAAACATTAGTTTAAGAAGGAGAAATTTTATGTAAAGAAAACAATCTAGCCTCATTCCATTGGTATGACATTACCAGATATATATGTTAAATGTTTAGAAGGATGACCATAATGAGAGATATCGAAGGTACTAGTTTTCAATTAGACAAAAAACCAAATGATTTAGATATTTAGAAAAATAATTTTATGAGTTTCATAAACATAAAATAGAATGAATTTAGGTGTTGGCTGTTCATTGGTAATGTATTCATGGAATCATCTAAAGATGAAGATAACGGAATCAGTCCATCTAAAATAGAGTGCCAATAATCAATTAGAGCCATGATTGTTCGTATTGGGACTTTTTAGGTCCAATTAAAATAAAATAAAATAAATGAAGTTGTCAGAAACATTTCAAAATCATATCATACATCAATCAATAATGTATTCAACCATTTTAGAAGAACTCTTATTTTGTTCTCAATAGTATTTATCTACATGTGGGTCAGGATCCACTATATTGAAGTATCTTCTATCTTATTTTTAATGAGGTAAAATGAATGAGTACATTGGGATTCAAATTGGCATAAAAAACGAAATTGGATGTCTTCATATTTGATTTATTTTCAAGTGGGTCAATGAATTCAGAGAGAACAAATTACCTCATTGTAAAAAATTAATCATTATGTAAAATTAGATTTGGAATAAGACTTATGTTTGATAAGAATAGTTAAATGTATTTTATTCATATATTCAAGTGGTACAATGTTATATAATGAAGAAACAATATTTCAAAATTAGAATGGGGAATCAAATTCAGAATGAATAATTGTTAGAAAATATGATGTTATAAAGAAGAGAAAAAGAGATCTAAAATTAAATGAAAGGTAATTTCACTGAACAAGTCAAATTCAAATCCAAGATTTGTGGAATATTGAAGATTTTGAAAAATTGGTAATGTACGAGAACTTTTTCAGAATCCCACATAAACCATTTTGGAATGTCTATAATAGGAGGAAAATATATTGTGTATTCTGGGAATTGAATTTTTTCAGAATAGGAGAGAGAATATACCTAATTTACAAATTTAGAGGTTTTGGTATTGTATTTTATATTAGAATTTATCTAGTTATAAGAATAAGGAAGAAGATCATATTTAGAGCTTCCAGGATTGACTAAGAAATCAGACTGATATTTCAGAACTGAATAAGAAAATGTCAATATTTTTTCATGTAGTATTCAAATAGAGTATTATTTTACATACGAGCAATCAGACATGGGAATTAGATTGGAAACCAAACTGAGTACCATTACAAAGTCCAAGAAGTTATTACTATCTTCTGGGTATGAAAATAATTAATTCATTTTAATGATCATATTTGTGAATGTATATGAAAAGTCACCATAATAATTTTATAACAAATATATTGTTATAACTTTTGTGCTATAGGATGAATATGAACTATTTAATTATTTAGATAGTGCTAAATGAGTGTAATGGAATAATCAACTCATTTTATTCCCAAAAAGGACCATTTTCTAGTGAATTTTTTGGTATTGGATTGTTTTCAAACTATACATAGGAAGTAGCTACTCTTGTTGAGTAGGTAACCTTGAAGGTTCTTATGTTCCTATGATAGTTTTTTTTATTGTTTTCAGCATGAAATGAATTTTTTAATAGGATGTGAATGTTTTTTCATTAGTAAGAAAACGTAAAAGAAAAAGATATCACTGATTCACCACTACCACTCTTAGTGATACTTGGATCTTTCATGGTAACTTTCATGACAAATTTTTAGGTCCATAGATCCTCTTGATTCTAATATTTTGTGACCAATTAAGTGAATTCCTTTTATACAAAATTTTATTTGTTTTATCTTATAATAAATTTGGCACTCTCTTAGTGTACTCTAATAGATATCAATATTTTTAGCATATTAGTTTCAAGTGCATGAGTTCACCATGATGTCATCTAGAATGACTACCACAAATAAGTCCAAATATTGTTGTAAAACCCGACTCATCAACTCCAAAAAAACACTTGACCTGATTTTGGGACTTAACGACATGAGAAAACACATGTAAAAGACCCATCTATTATTTAATGTTGTACATGGAATATATGATTGTTTAAAATGAACTTGAGGGTATCCAAACAAGAAATCATTTTTGGAAAATATCCTCTCCTTGGATATGGTCAAAGAGGACATCTATATGAGGTAAAGGGAACCAGTTCTTCATCGAATGAAGATTCAATTTCTAATTATCAACACACAAACTATGGGTTCCATCCATATTGTTGGTGAATGGAATGTGTGGACACTAATGGGATGTTTTTGATCGTATAAAAAGCATAACATCCATTTCATATATCTACTGAGCTCTTATAACTCAATAGTAGCCAACCTATAAGGAGTAGTGAATATTGGTGATACTCCTGACGCTAGATAAATAGTAAACTACCCCATGATCTCTGAGGGTATCACTAAAAATCATTAGGGATGATTTCCCAATAATTATACATTATCAAAGGTAAATCTATATGTCATATTTTTTTATCATCCAAATAATGGATAGAAATTTTGATGGTGACTCTGGCCATCCTCGGATGCTCTATTCTTGATAAAGCTTCTTTGAAATCCCAATCACCTTTATGAATATAGCTACCCCCTTATAGTAATGAAAATGGAACCCTTTAGTAATATCCATCATCTTGGTCATGGTGAGGAACAAACTTTTCCACCCTATAAATGATATCAAAACATGTCATCTCAATTGAAAAAAGATTCCCAAGGAAGCAATAACCACCTATCTTAATGGAGAACTCCTTGCACTGGTGTATGTTTTATGATCACACTCCCTAAGAATTATCTAGAGTCACAAACCTACAAAATTAATTTATCTTTAGCCCATGTATTTTCATAATTATAAAATATATCAAGTACTATGCAGTTCTTATATCAAATAAAAAGGATAAAAGAGTATAGGATAATAAACTCACACAACAAACTGTAGAATAACAGATGCTCTATTCCTATGGTACATGTTCTGCTAAATTTAAATTGACAGATCCATGACCCTAAGATATATCCATAAAAACCAGAGTTGTCTTACTTGGATGGTGCAACATCTCATAAGAAGGGATTCTAAGGACATTTACACCTCCTTGATAAGACTAGATGCTAGCAGTCCAGTTACCTTCCTAACATGGTCATGATGATCCTGCTCTCAAATTTGTGGTTAGTGAAAATCTTCAATCACTAGGAATAGTTGTAAAATTTATTAAACAATATTTATAGTGGAAGAACATTCCACAAGATCTGCAAAAAAATTAGTCCTTGGTACACTAAGGATTATTATGGTAAAATCATCATCACTTATGACACACCATGTAACAGTTAGTGTGGACTATCTGACTTCTTATTCCACCACATATAGGTCCATGGTGGTTATTACTACCTGTAGTAAAACATATAACGAAATTTAGTTCTGAACCACCATATCACCATCATCTTACATTAAATTCTACTCAGTGATGAGGGAAAAGTTTAATATTTTATAAATGGTTTTCAACTAAAAAACATTTACCTATGATCAGATAGAATACTCAAATGTATCCTCAGATTGTATTGATTTTTCCATCATATAACCACAAAGGGATAGTGTTAAGAACTTGTTCTTAGTAATGATTTATGAATAATACATCATAGGAATAACACCCATCTATATCTCATAAAATCTTGAGTGTGATCTTCTCTTAGATTCAATTGAATGAAATAATCATAGAAGGCCATATAGATGTTCCTCCAGAACATATCCCGATAATGATATACCTGAGTAATGACATCCTAAAAAAACATTTAAGACTCTCAAATAATATAGATAATGAGATTAACCCTCTTATATGAATGAATCTATAATTTTTTTGAGATAGAAATAATGGCCTCTAGACATGACTAAACAACCTGAGGACTGCCTTCCCTAAAAAGTTAGGAGGGTCTTGATGGTTGAGTTCTCTTGTAAGCTCTTCCCTAGTTGGGGTAGGTCATGGGGATCTATTTATATATTTAACTAATCGTAGGAATCCCTCAAAAAATTTAGCATTCAAACCTAGATGAGGAATAGTATGATGTTCTTTAAGTGGCACCATATGAGGTAATTCATGTAGCCAAGGGCCCACTACCTTTGAAGAATGTTCATCTCAACCTTTTGGATTCCCGACCCAAGAACGTCATGGTGAATGTTCTGAAAAATTTACAAATACACTCCTCAAAACAAAATTTTATAATGGAAATTTCCTAGATTAATAAAATAACATCTACATTGCCATCCTATTTAAGAAATGAAGAACATATTTTAATGCTCATAAAGAAAAGTCTTTTGACGTAGAATATCGTAAAGTATCCCATGATACACTCCCATATACCAAATACTATGTTTGGGATAGAGATAAGGTATCACATTAGATTATTGTAGTCCCTCTATATGGAGTTCCAATTACAAGGTATAGAGGAAAACGCCCTTTATATTGAAATTGGAATCTCCTGTTTATATATCCAATTTTATATAAGAATTTAAATTTATTTAATATGTACGCATTTATTTGTATGTATATCACTATCCATTTAGATTATCCAACATTACCATGTTATAGTGACTTATGATTATACTTTATAGTTCACAAATCACGTAACTCTAACTAGTCTTTTTTAATGGTTCAAGCATGTGAACCAACATTCACAACATATAAAGTCACACAATATCTTGAAATTTCAATTAGCACCCATTTTGTTTCAACCACTAACATTTTTACTTATGTTATTGATGGTCCATGGTTCAAGAATACCATAATTTAGAAATAAAAGTGATATTATCAAGCAATATGGGAAAAAACTGGTTTGGATGATATAGACAGTTTAATTAACCACTTATTTATATCAATCATCCTGAATAAATATTATAAAATTAGTAGATATAGTACTCAATAGACTAATTGTTTTTCAATAAATTCACACGGTAAAGTAAATATGTAATGGAATATTTATTATATGTGAATCTCTAGGTTCTTAGAATGATTTTGGAGGTAAAATGTCATTTCTATATCATCAAAGAGTAAAATAAATTCCACAGTAATAAAAATATCATCAAAAATAGTTTCATCACCTTATAGTGAATAAAGAAAACTAGATTATGAAAAAAGTAGAAAAAGATGTCCCATACCTGGTAATTAGTCTTTTCCTTATATATTGGTTAGAAACTCTAAAAAAAGTCTTATTACCAAATTAAGAAACACTCCTAGTCTATTTTTTCCAATGAAAAATAGTAAGACAAAATCATGAAGAGGCCCTAATACAACATTGAAATGTCCTTAACCTGATTCCATCATATGTAACCAAACCCAGTTGGCCACATGGCCTCAAGCACATTTCTACATTTACTATATTCTTCTAGCTAGTAGTGAGGGGTAGTGAGGGTATGATGGGGAGACTATACCCTCATAATTAGAGTAATGCATATTGGTAACATAAAAGATTAATATGTTGAAGAATAAAATAGAAAATAATAATAAGAAACCTAATTCAACATAAACAATAATAGATTCATATATAATATGAAATTCCAGAAAATGAGGGCATGTATTAATTCTGTACTACAAGAAAATACCAGGAAATATAAAAATAAACACATACAACATGATATAAAAATGAAATAAAATATTGAAAATATATCTCAAATTGTATCCCAAGCATAGGCTTTGTCATATTCTCTCGTACTCCATCTTAGTATAGAAAATAAGGTTTCTATATCTATAATCTTTCCCTTTTTCTTACCCACATCCATGATGTTTTCTCAGGTACCAGTAGGCATCCCAAATTGGGGTTGACATAAACTCAGTAGGTCACCACCAATAGAGTCTATCAATATCCAATCTATTAATATACAATGAGAAGTTTCAATCTGTAATTAATAAAATAAAACAAATAAATAACCAAATCTGATCAATGTTCCCCAAATAACACCCATTCGATATAAAATTTTTATTCTATGAAAAAATGTTTATATACATTAAGTAATTATGATATAATCATATTATAGGATGGATACCCATGTTCATAGACATTATATCGCCAGATTATCATACACATATAAGGGATTTATATTTTCTATATATATTGAACTAAAATAGGGAAATAGAAATAGATGACCTGTATATATAGAAATAAATGACTCATACTATGTTCTTTAACTTAAAAGACACATCATTTAAATTAATTTCACTAGTATCATGGGTGCATCTAATTAATTCCAGACAGGGAACATTGGTATCACTCCAGGTTTTCTATAACCCATCACCCTATAGGCTTATCTATGGATGTGTGTATAGGAATTCAAGAATCTCCATTGAAAGGTATGAGTACAAATCCAACTATTTGAATACATGGATATCCACATTGGGGAATCAATTCTCACTCATAGAATATGGTAATAAACTTTACTCTAAGATTACATTTAGAATTACAGAAATGGAACCCATGTGGTGATCATGGAATAATATAATTCCACTCACCAAATGAGCCTATATGAAGAATTACACATAAGAATCTATGTGTCACCCATGATGAAATATAATTCCATAAATAATTCATAATAATTAAATATACTGATGATCCTATCTATGGAGTTTCTAGTTAGAACCCATATATCTCCCTTGACATGACATGCTAGATTGTTATATATTGTTTTAACTGATAAAATTTAATATATAATAATATAGTTTTATGTTCAATTTATAAGGGTAAACTAAAGAAAAATGAAATAATAAATAAGGTCAAAAAATTTGGAATATGGACTCTCTATTCCATATTTTACTTATATCAATTTACATTTGATTATAAAAATAATAAAATCCCAAAATTGAGGGCATAAAAAACATATTAGTTAGTAGTTTGATCAAATTTCAAGGCATAATGATTAATGGCCATTAAAAGGGATGAACCATAAGGGGTGGTTCGTGTTAGGGTAGGAATCCTCCAAAAATTGAAATGGGGTGATATAACAACCCCAAATATGTTGATATCAGTTTATTTGTTTAATTAAACATTAAGGATGTGTCTGATGGATTGTTTTGTGAGTGGCCCAATGACGTATAATATAAAAAACAGACTTTCGGGGAAAAATAACTAAACCACATTCCATAACTTGGTATATGACTATTCATATGTTGTAATCATCATATTTGAGATCAAATGGGATAAATCAGCTGAAGATACAAATACAATAAAAATTGGGCATAATAGCTCCCAATCAGTTAGATTTCTGTTTGATGAGATAAATAGAGAAAAGAAAGATGGGGATAGGAGAGAATTCCCAGATTGATCCAATGAAATGAACATCTTTAAAAATTGATATTGAGTGAGTGAGGAGGGTTAAATAATATAAGAAGATGGAAAATCCTTCCTATGATGTTTTCTACTACAAAATGGAGGATTTAGGTCAATGATGGTTTATATCCTTTCTAATTGGTTGTGACATATTCCCAATATGAATGTGGAATTCATATAATGATTTCATTAGGCCCTTCCCTCCCATGAAAAAACACATTCACATCATGAAATAAATTCAGGGGGTCAAGCAAAAAAATCACTTTGTGAATTGCATTTTTGTTTTTAAATTTGGTTTTTATCTAGCATACAAAACCATGCTAACTTTATTCCCAAAAATAAACTTACAAGACAAATGTATTATTTACCATGGTATAATCCATTATGAAAAACATGATGAGGGTTTACCAAAATTAAAATTAATATATAGATCAATAAAATGTTGACATCCTACACATGTCAAGATATTAATAACTATATAATGAATTGAGGGGTTATGTTATTTGAAGACCACTTTTCACTCACCAATATTTTTAATAAAAATAAACTAAAAAATTTATAACATAAGTTCATCAATTTTCATTAATATATTTGTAACTAATATATGTCTACACATTTGGATCCCCCAAACTATGGAGATTGTTTTATATCTGGATGTGTTCCAATCAATTAAAATAATGATTTATATATAAATAAAATATTTGAGTTTATGATAGAAGAACATTATATAATATATTTTTTTATAAGGAATTTAAAGAAAAATGATGTTTTAATGGGTTATAAAAAAATATTTTAAATTACATGGAATAGTTATTCTAGAATTTGAAACACATTTTTCCTCAAATAAATAAAATATTATGAAAAGTACACAGGACATGTAATATTTTTTATGAAATCCATTGAGGTTGTGTGAGTCCCTAAATACCCGAAATTATGCATTCATGAATAATCCATATATAGTGACATAAAAATATTAAGAAGGATAAATTTAATTTAAAGTTATGTGTTTAAGGAAAATGGTTGTTAAGATACTTTGGATAGAAAATGGAATGGAAAATTTCCTAATGTATATAAAAGTATAACTATATAATAATATAGAATAACTTTTTGAATAAAAATAAATGAATAAATTCATTAATAAATAGAGGAAATGACACCATTACCTTATGTATCGCTTCATACACCTAAAATAAGGAATAATGAAGAAAAATATCAATCTTTAGAGAGATATTTAAGTGAATAAAATGGATATTACCTTCTCAGGAGATTTTAAATGAAGAGAAACGAGATGAGAAATATATTATTTATAACAAATAATAGAATATAATATCTTTAAAAACTAGCTTATGGAATATTCATTTGAAATATTTACACACAGTTTTAGATGGTGGAATATGAATTTTAAATAGTGGTTTCAAAAAATTTTGGGCAAACCTCTAAAATCCCATATTATAATTTATTTTAACCAAAGAAAATATATTTTGAAAGAAATAATTTTTAAAAAAATATCCAAATCTATTTTAGTCTTGGAAATTACATTATGGGTTTATAAATTGAATTTATTATATTTGAATACATTATGATACTCAATAATTCTACAATCCATGAAAACTATTATAGAAATTACTATACCTTTTTATGTAAAAATAATGTTATGAAAATTGATGTATAAAAAAGTGATATTTTAATATTAATGATCAAATTAATCTTTTTTGTAAAAATCATAAAAATATATTCCTGGCTAATTATGAATAATCAATTCAAAAAATTTAATTCATTTTATAAAAAATTGTTTATAAGTATAAAATTTATATTTTTTAACATAAATACATTAATAAAAAATGTTTTAGGAAATATATTTTACTTAAACAACAATAAGAATTATTTACTATGTAACAGCTTGATCTGTGAATGTTGATTAATATTTTAGAGGTATAAGATACTATTTATCTATAGATTTTACTATTTAAATTAGTTTACTTAACATAATTTTTTAATAGGTGAATTACTATTATAAAAGGGAAAAAATTATTTTAACAGTAAGACTACTATATTAAAAGGCATGGTTCTAAAGGATATGTTTTCCAAAACAAAAATTACACAACATTATGAAATATTATATAAAATAATTAAATCATATTCTATATATTCACTTAGATTTATATTAATATTTCATATTTTTTCAATATGTCTCCGAACAATGTTATTTCTAGTGAACTATGAAGCACTTACATATCACATTATAGTAAATTTATTTAATTTTATTTAATATCCTATCTTTTGAGACTTATAGAATGAGTTATTCCTTTATATACAATATATATTATGAATTTATAAAATAAATAACATTTATTCATTTTTTTCATTCAATATATTTATTTATTAGTGAAAATTCTCATTTATAACATTTTGTGGGAAAAAATTATAATCTTTTAAACATACAGGATCAACATTAGAGTCATAACTTATTCACCAAGAACATCTAATTTTCTCTTTATACAAATCAATTAGGTACATTTTTTTAGTTGAAATATAACACATTTTGTTTAAGATATGGGAAAAACACACTAATTTCATACTCAACCAACCAATGTACATTTTTTATTATTGATTACTACAATACTTAATAGTTTTCTATAAAATGTATCTACAAGTAAATCTATATCCCTATACTAGAAATAATCTTTCTTATTTATATATTTGAATATCAGGATATAGTAAGGAGTTATTTTAATATAACACATTACCCTATTCACATTCACTATATATTGTTCCTTAAAATCACATTGAAATAATACCACTAATCATGTATCATATATTATACTAAATTGTCTTCACATTACATAATGTAGACATTAAATGATTTTATAAAATATTTTTGTATATAAATATTTTATTTTAAAATTATTTACAAGCTTAGTTCCCCTAAAATTAGAGTTAAAACCAATTCACTATCCTTAATATTAAATTTTTAAAAAATAAATTACCAAAAATCACATAAGATAAATTATTATATTCACTTTATAGATTAAATTGGAACCTTAAAAATATTTTAATTTCTAAAATAATTGAAATCATAAACTTGGATCATATAATCATGAACCCCTCTAACATGATTCACCTTTTTCTCTATAAAACTAATATTTTTAATATTGATGAGTACTATAATTATCAACTAATTTTTCTATTCACATATAAATTATGATGAAGTATTCTTATTTTTAATTAAATATTATTAAAGTAGGTATCTATTCGAGCATGTAAATTTCATAGGTTTTTTTATTTAATATTAATTATAATTTATGTAGATGGAATACATTTCTTCCATTATTATGAAGTTTAAATGTATTTATTTTTTCAATGTATTATTCCTCATTTAAAAATACATGTGATAATTTAAAATTAAAATTTACTTATTTGATTTTTATGCTCTATTAGATTTATCCTACTAGAAATAAAATAATTAATTTTGTCCCGATCATGAGTGAAATTTTTTATACAACATCAAAGACCTCAATTTTGTAATAACCTTTTAATAAACATATAAATCCTTTTGGTATTATCCAAAACCTACCCAAATAACATAAATAAATCCCTCTAATAATAATATAATCCTTAATTTTTTTCAAAAATTTAATATTTCAATGTATTTGAGAAATCCTAATGAGGATACAAAAAAAAGATGTAATGTTATTTTAAAAGAATTTTTATTTTATTTCTTTCTCTAAATAATTAAATTATATTTATATTATGATTATATAATAAAATCAACATCGTAAATACAAAAAAGATATTTTTATGTCAATTATTCCCCATATAAGAACATACAAACCTATGAAATGGATTTTTAAATCATCATTCATGTGCGCGAAAAGACACCTCACCATGAAATGATGTCTTTCATTATTCCATTACCATATCTCATGGTTGGGAATAATGATGAAAATATTTTCTATATTTTATATTTATGACGTTATTATTTATATTTAATTATTATATAACACATATGATAATTATTTACATTTATTATGAATATGATAGCATCATCCGTGTGTGTGGAGGACTTCCGCCTCGAGTAGCGATGTTATTTATCAATGATTAAATGTAATGTGTTAAGGATAATTTTAATAAAAACGTGTGACATATAGGACATATAAATTTTTCTAAATTTAAAATATATAGATAAATAAATAAATATTGTATATATAATTAAATTTATCTTCTTTCAGAATGAAATGAAAATTGAAACAATATTTATGCATACACACGACCTGTCGTCTCCATGAACAATGAATTTCATTTCAAATAACTATATTTTATGGATTAATTTAAATACATATATAATGAATATTTTATGTATTTATATAATGGTTTATTTTCTATATCTTATAGAATGATTATTTATGCAATAGGACCAAATATAAAAATTCAAAACATATATGAAAAATAATGCAGTTATTACCCGAAATAAACCATGAACAAGGAACTATTAATAAAAGGTAAATAAAAGTTTGAAAGAAAATAATATATCAAATTAAATATATTAATACAGTTCATTAATAAGTTAATAATTATTTTAAGACCACTATATTATATTTTAAATCACATTCGACCAAAAGGATGTTTGAGATAAGGGTTTTTCTAGTCTCGCATTTAATTATGTGAGATACATTCCATATAAAAAACTTAATTTTTTGTGGTGTATATACAAAAACAAAATTTATTTTAGGATTATTATAATTATATTTATGGTGATATACATGTCATTTGAGGATATATCATTTATTAGGTTTATAGTATCATAGTTATCAAAATATTAGTGGATTTTTGTCACAAATTGACTTCTTTGAGGATTATGCTATGTTATGAACCTATCTTCTTTTATAAGGATTTTTTAAAGGTTGGGGTCGAAGCCTTAATTTATTATTGAAGAAAAGACCCTTTTAGATTGTGTAGAGGGAGACACATTAAAAATACCAAAGGCCCAAGGCCATGTGGCCTGAATACAAGGCTTGAAAGCCAATTTTTTGGGCCAAAGGACCCCTCGGTGAACAGCACTGTTATAGTACCTGCTCTGCTACAGTACCTACTATAGTACCACCACCACTATAGTGATTGCTACAGTACCTCCTCCACTATAGTTCTACCACTACTACAGTTCCGCCACTGCTATAGTACTGTTACATTACTACTATAGTACCCCACAAAAATTCACCCCCACCAAGATTTGATCTTGGGTATTTTGGATGCCAAGCAGGAGACTATACCACTAGGGTACATGCTCAATTGAAACTTCAAATATCTTATTTTATAATTTTTATATACATCCCAATTTATATTTAATATAATTAGTTATTTATTTATGTATTATTTTATGTTAATTTTAATGTATTTTTTTACTGGGATTACGATTCAATGTTACAACAGCGGTAAGAGTCATTGCTTACAATCTCAAAAGTTTATCGAGATTGTGTATGATTATGTGTCTAATATTTAAATAATATATTTCACATGAATTATATTATAAGAACACAGATCTTCTTTTTTAGGTATGTTTTTCTCTTTTTTTGTGTTTTTGAGAAAAAAAGAGGATTTTCTGGAAATTCTTGAAGTACACGTTGTGTACTTATAAAATACACACCATGTACATTTTTTCATTAAAAGGATCGGGGATGCATCTAATTTGTAGATGTATCTTCTTCTTTTCCTTCTTCAAATAAGTGCGTCTGTATGGGGTAGATCCTTCCCTGAGCCCCCGATCGAGTATTGGTTCTCCGATTCGACCGTCATCGATTGTGTTGGAATCTCCACGGTATAATCTTCCTTCTTCTAGATTTTCATCTCTTAATTTCCCCTCTTTCTCATGTTATCCTCGGTTTAAATTTTTTAATGTTTTTGTAGTTTTATTGCATTCTAGGTCAATCCAAGGGCCGACGTTGGGGTATATCAGTCTCACAACACCGAGGTAGGTTGTTTGTGCCTTTCCGTTGATAGTCTTTGAGTTATATGTGAAAAAGTTCCCAATACCCTTCATCGGGGTATTGTGTGTTTACATTTTTATCCTTGTTAATTCTTCCTATGATTTATATGCTTGAGTAGGGGTCAATGGAAAGTGAATAGTGTTAATTATTGTGATATGGAAATGTTTCCCATGCTTGTGTTGTTTATGACCGTTTGGTCTTTCTTAGCTTGTTAGGCTACTTGCTTTCCTTTCCTAGTGCAGATAGGATGGAGTAATATTATTTATCTGACATGATATTATGTTTTAGATTGTTTATCCAAGTATTTATTGAGGTATACTTTGGCCATTATATATCGTTGTGCTCAATTGACTTACACAGGGTCGTTAGAACCTAGTGTAGTGGACCATAGGGAGAATGGGCGTTGAGGGCTTCTCCAGAGTGTCTGTTTACTGGTACGATGTGAGAAAATAGGGGGAATGGATATAAGTGCTTCATCAAAGTGTCTATAGTATCTCAATGTGGACAATGGGGGGAATTAGACATTGAGTGCTTCCCCAGAGCACCTTTTAGTTACCGATATGAGACTATAGGTGGAATTTACGGCGATTGCTTCCTGAGAGGGTCTGTGAAAATGCTAAACCAGAGGTGTTAGACTGTGTGTAATTAACATAGGGTTGCTTCTGTTTTTTTTGTTAGACTAGAGGGTTTAGTCTCTGAGTAATTTCCATAGGGTTCCCTACTTATGATTAGTTGCTTACTTGATATCTGTAATTTGAATGCATTTACAACTTTAGGGTTGTTTACACATGAGTACTTCCTTGTTTAATGATTTCCTTTTCTTATTTCCTAACATATATATTCATTGACTATTAGGTATAGATCTTTGGGTGTTTTCCTACTAGAATTAGTCTCTCAACCAGTTTTCGTCAATCTTTTAGGCCCAAACAGATTATATTGTTGCAGGTATAGACAAGGGAAAGCACCCTACTACATCAGGTACTTTATTGCTGAGGAGATGGATAGCATGGGACATAGATGAGGCTTGCGATGCTATTTGAGTTTATCTGTTTTATTTTTTACTTTTTTTACTTCTATATTCCAGCATTTTGACTTGTTTTTCTGCTTTCCCAGACATATGTATCATGCATCAGTATATATATGTGCTCTAGTCGTTTATTACCTCAGTCATCCACTATTTACTGTTGTATGGTATTGTACTGCATCCGTTATTTCTATTTTTTTAATTACACTGTGTTACTCTACTAATGAAGGCATAGTTTCCCCAACATCACACCTAAGGCATTCACTACTAGTCGGCAGCATCTAGCATTCGGGGAAATGCCCTGGAGTCCATGTGACCAATTGGGTACGGGGTGCCTCTAGGCGGCTCCCATAACCAGGATGATACAAAGTGGTATCAGAGGCGTTTATTTCTTATTGACTTACTTTTTGGAGCTTATAGCTAGGGATAGTATGGAATAGGTACATGGTAATAAGCTTTTCATGGGAGTAGCTAACCTGTGTATAGGGAAAATCTAATCGCCCTCGTTTATTGCAATCTCTTTTCTGGTTTTTCGATTTTACAGTTAATTTGATTTCACCATTGGGTTATTCACATGTTTTTTTCTATTATTTTTGATGTTATTGGGGTTCTATTTCTATTGAAACCCGATGAGATGAGGGTATTCCAACTCATGCATCATATAGGCACTAGTTAGAAATCACATGTCATGCATTCATGCCATGCCATTTAGGGTGCATTAGTGATTTCATGTTGTTGTGATAGATGTAGTGAAACATATTCATTTTTTTGTGATATATGTTGTGATATATATGCATGCTGTTGTGATAGATTCCTTGATAGAATACCCTCTTCTGATGGGGTATCGAATTGTGTAAGGCAGCATATGAATGAACATCGAACTTTGGTTCTTGGGGTGTTATGGGCCCTCATGAACTGGATTTTCGGGGATCATTGCCCTGTTATGTTTATATATAACATGTATAAGATGTGAATCTTTGATTCGCGGGGAATATGGGCCCTCACAGATCCGAATTTGGTACATTAATGTTCGTTTCAGTGTTTTTTGGGCTTCCGGAGTAGTTTCTGTGGCTTACTGTTCAGAAAAACCCAGAATACATGGCGTGTAATGATGAATACACGCCTTGTGTTCTTTTGTTTAGGAAGAAAAATTTTTCTTAAGTTCACGTCATGTGCTATATATACACACCCTATAGTCTCTAATTGTGTTGCTGATAGTGTGGGAAGAAACACGGGGTTGGGAAATCATGGTAGAACACGCCTTTGTTCTAGATTTACATGCCGTGTGGGGTAGACCATGTGTCCACCTATGTTACTAACAACGCGAATGGATGAAAGCCTATGTTATACAGACTAGGCCATGTTTGATCATGTCGTGTCATGTAAACCATGTATCCGGCCATGTAGTGAACAACACGGGTCAGAGAAAACTTTCTGTACATGCAATGACTGGCACAAACACACCGTGTAGAGTGAGTTGTGTAACCAACCGTGTGACTAACAAAAAGGGGTGGTGAAGTTCATATAGTATATTCCGTGTTTGGCACTTACACGCAGTGTATTATTTTACAAGAAGCACTGTGTTTCTTAGCCGTGTAGAAGAACTCAGGCAGGGAAACATGATTAAAGTACACACCATGTGTTATGTCAACACGTCGTGTGTATGGGGAGTTACATGACCTAAGTTGGCTGAAGTACACACCCACGTGAAGGATTATGGGAACACGCCGTGTCGGCATTATACACACCATGTATCCATGTTTTCAAAAACACGAATTCTCTCTTTATCTTATTCCCTTCTTATGATTCTATGTTCAGAACCTATTAATCTTGATCTATGATGTGTGCTTCACCTTGACAAGTCATGACATAGAGACATCCTTCGGTTGTCTGCCAAATACAAAGCTGTGATAAGACACCAAATATGGCTTATTTGGGAATACCAGAGGATCTCGAGTTGTTCCAGTGTTGGCACCAACTATCATTACGATCATAGGTGCTGACACACAGTTCCTAGAGGGTTTCCCGAGGTTCATGCAGACTATCCAAGGAGTACCACATCCCGCCCCTTCTATGACAGAGTTGACGCGGGTTTTCTAGCAGCAGCATCCTCCCATATTTCCAGGGGAAGAAGGACCTCGGGCTATATATTCATGGTTAGAAGCCATGCTTTCTATATTCAAGAATCTGGAGATGCCTCTAGAGAGGAGGGTGAAGCTCGCTATGTATATTCTTTGAGACTCTTCCAAGAGATGGTGGGATGTGATCTCACATGCGGGACGCCAGCAGGTTATGGAGTGAGATGAGTTCCAGCATGACTTCTATGATTACTTATACCTGGAGACTAGATGGCCGATCAATCCTGAGTGTTCATGAGTCTGGAGTTGGGTACTCTTTCTATTATAAATTATTCTTCTCACTTCACAGATCCATAGTGCATCACGCATATTCTAAGAGGTGATGAGTTATTTCTAGAAAGAAGTTTTTAGGATGGTCTCAGGAATTACATCGAATCACAGGTGAACATATTCAGGTTGAATTCATTCACTTATATAGTCAACCAGACACAAATCATGGAGCACCATCTGAGGGATTCTCAACTACTGAGCCAGGGCGGTTCGACATCTGGATTTGGTATCCCTCCTACTAACAGCAGGAAGTGCCATAGGGAGTCTACGCATGGATATCTGAGGAGGCAGACACTTGTTCTGGTAGCCAAGTGGTGTGCTACCAGTGTGGAATGATCGGGCATACGAGGCCACATTGCCCGAGAGACCTAGTGGAGTGCTGATAATGTGGCATGATGGGTCATCATCAATGCTTCTATCACTTCTTCTCACCAGCAGCCGGTGACAGAAGTTCTTCTATGACTCCTCATTTTGGAGCAGCACCACCGGTTTCTCACCAGTTTGGTAACCAGAGTTCTTCTAACTGTTCAGACCGAGGTGGAGGTTCGGGCCGTGGTATCCAGTTGTCAGGATTTTAGTGAAAACATGGTAGATCAGCTTAGAGTGGTCAAGCAAGGTCACAAGGTCACAGTGTAGGTAAGACTTTTGCAGTGGAGTAGACCCTACATGAATAGGATCCCGGATCCTCTATAGTTCGATGTATGATCCTAGTTGCCTCAGTTTTAGGATCATCTCTTTTCGATATGGGCGATTCCCATAGATTTATATCAGTTGCTGTTGTGGAGAGCCTTGAACTCTGTATCTTTTCTTCTACTGATATATTGATGCTATACACACCATTGGGGACATGAATGGCTAGTGTACGACAGTGCAAGGAGTTCCCTCTAGAGGTTTGTGGGTGTCACTTCTTATGGGACCTTTATTTCCTAGAGAGGACATGATATGATGTCATTCTTAAAGTGGAATGGTTATCTCCCTTTCAGGAAGTTGTTTATTGTCATCACCATAGGGTGAGTTTCACATCACCGGAGGGTGAATTGTTTCTTCATAAGGGTGAGTGGGATGTCCTGCCGAGAAGAGCAGGACACGAGCATCATGGATTGGGAGGAGTTACATCCCAGTTTTCTAGTCTATATTTGGATGACTAGGGGACTTCACAGATATACTTTTCTATTGTAGTGGATCATTTCATGGATGTCTTTACATAGGACTTTTTAGGCTTACCTCCAAAGAGAGAGGTGGAATTTTCTGTCGAGCTTGTTCCAGGAGCAGCACTAGTGTCCATTCCTTCTTATAGGTTGGATACAGTAGAATTATAGGAGATCAAAAATTTGTTGAAGGAGTTGCTTGCACTGGATTTTATCAGACACCGTACTTCTCTTTGGGGTTCGCTTGTCCTATTTACAGAGAAGGCAAACGTTACTGACAGACATTGTGTGTATTATCGGATGTTGAACCAGTTGATGGTCAAAAACTGATATCCCTTTCCAAGGATTGTTGATATCATTGATCAAATTTGAGGTGACTGGGTGTTCTCGAAGATTTACTTGAGATCTAGTTACCATCAGTTGCAAATTAGACCCTCAGATGTATATCTTACAGCCTTTTGGAGCAGGTATGGTCTATAGGAGTATGTGGTTATGCCTTTTGGACTCACGAATGTTCCTACTATTTTTTAGGAACTAAGGAACCGATTGTTTAATCCATACATGAATTCATTACTGATAGTATTTAGAGAAGATATCTTGGTGTACTCTCACACTCAACACAACCATTCCACACTTCTTTATATCATTTTGAGTAGACTGAGAGAGCATCAGTTATATGATAAACTATCAAAATTCCACTTTTGGATGAACCAAATTCAATTCTTGGGTCATGTAATCTCAAAGACAGGAGTATTATTTGATCCAGGGAATGTGAGAGCAGTAGTTTCCTGGGAGCTGCCAAAGAAAATCTTTGATGTATGAAGTTTTATAGGGTAGGCAGGTTACTACATACATTTCAGACAGGACTTTTCACGCTTAGAAGTGCCACTAACGGGCCTAACTAAGAAGGGTACAAATTACTTCTGTTCAGAATCATGCAACTCAGCCTTTCAGGAGATGAAAGGGAGGGTGACATCAACACCGATACTAGTATTGCCAGTGTCGGGTAAGAGCTATACTGCTTACTGTGATGCATCATGTATCAAGCTGTCAGTAGTGCTTATGTAGGGAGAAGGAATCATTTCGTATGGGTCTCCGTAGTTGTGGCCACATGAAAGGAACTACCTGATGCACAATCTCAAGATGGCTACAATTGTTCATGCCTTGAATTGTTGGAGACGTTATCTTCTTAGAGAGCATTTTGTGGTTTTCACTGACCACAAAAATCTCAAGAATATCATCACTCAACATGACCTAAATTTGAGATAGAGACGGTGGGTTGAGTACCTTCAGTCCATTGACTTTGTGCTTTCCTACACACCTAGGAAAGGCAATGCTATGGATGATGCATTAAGCAAGAGGACTTAGATTCAAGCAGTTCTGGAGGCCAGAAGTGAGTGGCAGCTTATGGATCTATTCTCTGAGATGAATTTGGAGGTGCACGAAAGACAAGGTTAGACGTTTCTATCTTATGTAGTTGTTACATCTAATCCTACTGATAAAGTGTGAATGAGGCAGATATGAGTTTATAAAGGCCTTGTCCTACAGGAAAGTGTTGTATGAGAGGACCCTATTACTAGATAGACAGTAGGTGAGGATGAGATCTTGTGTTTTCATGGGCGCATATGGGTTCCAGATGATATACATGAGAAGCTAATGCGAGACTTTAATTCCTCAGTTTGGGAAGTTCATCTTGTCATCACAAATATGTATCGTGATCTACAATATTAGTATTGGTGGCTAGGTATGAAGAGATATGTTTCTAGTTTCATCATGAGATGTTCCACCTGTTAGCAGGTGAAGGTGGAGCATTAGAGTCCTGCAGGGCTTTTTCAGCAGTTATCCATTCCCGGGTCGAAATATAATGATGTCGCGATGTACTTCGTGACGGGTTTACCGAGGTCACCTTGAGGGAATGATGCATTTTGGGTTATCATTGACAGAATCATGAAGTTTTCTCACTTCTTTCCAATTAATGAGACCTTCAGTGTAGATGAGTTTGGTAGGCTTTATATCTGAGATATTGTGAATTTAAATAGAGTTTCACACTCCATTATTTGAGATAGGGACACACGTTTTACTTCTTGGGTTCGGTAGGGATTTTAGAAGGCTTAGGGTGCACATGTACTTTTGAGTACAGCTTTCCATCCCCAAACAGATGGCCAGTCTGAGCGTACGATTCATGTTCATGAGGAAAATATTCGAGAATGAATTCTAGATTTTGGAGTCTCTTGGTAGAATCAAATACCTCTTGGGATGTTTTCCTACAATAATAATTTTCAATCTGGTATTCATATGGAACATTATGTGTCATTGTACGGTAGGCCATTCTGATCACCCTTATGCTGGTTGGAGTTAGGAGAGGCAGTTGTGCTAGGACCTCGACTTGTCCAAGAGACCAAAAAGTAGATAGAGTTGATTCATAAGAGGATGGGTACTGTACAGTCATGATATAAGTCTTATGATGATTGATGGAGACAACCTCTGGGGTACAAGGTCAGAGATTAGGTTTTCCTGTGTGTCACACCGAGGTTGGGACACAAGAGGATTTGGAGGTAGGGTAAGCTTTCACTCAGGTAAGTCGGCCCATTTGAGGTTTTGAGAGAGTCGGGCCGGTTGCCTATCGGTTGTAGTTACCTGAGAGGTATCGGGATATGCATGACATCTTCCATGTTTCTCAGCTTTGACATTACTTCTCAGACAGACCTCATGTTTTTCAACCTGAAGAGGTTGAGTTAGAGGTGGAAACCTCATTTGACGATCATCATATCTAGATTGTTGATCGAAGTGTGAAGGTTCTCCATAGCCGGTCTGTTCCTCAAGTACGAGTGCTATGGAAGCACATGCGAGTACAGGACAAGACTTGGGAGAGGGAGGCTGATGTACGATCACAATAGTCGAAGCTATTAGAGAATTATTCTTCTACAACGCCTTGATAGGGAAATTGAGGGAAAAATTTATTTAAGGGGGGAAGTTTCTAAGAACCTAGATCTTCATTTTAGGTATGTTTTTCTCTTTTTTGGTGTTTTTGAGAAAAAGAGGATATTATAGAAATTTTTGAAGTGCACGTCATGTACTTATATGTACATGACGTGTACTCAGTTTCCACACGTATCCATGTGTGGTGACCTAGAGGCCACCTAAACTGAGGCCCGGTAAGGGAAAGTACATGTCGTGTACTTATAAATCACACGCCATGTACTTTCTTTTTTTCATTAAATGGTCCTGGGGTGCGTCTAACTGGCAGAAGTATCTTGTATTTCACCTTCTTCGACCGAGAGCATCTGTATGACACTAATCCTTCCCCGAGCCCCCGATCAAACATCAGATCTCCAATAATACTTCCATCGATTGGATTGGGATCACAATGGTAATATTTTTCTTCTTCTAGAGCTTCGTCTCTTGATTTATCTTCTTTCTAAAGTTATCCTCGGTAGAATGTTTTGGATGTTTTTGTAGATATACTGCAATCTAGGTCGATCCAAGGGACGACGTCGGAGTATATCGATCTCCCAACACCGAGGTAAGTGGTTTGTGCCTTTCCATAGATATTCTTTGAGTTATACGTGAAAAAGTTCCTAATACCCTTGATCGGGGTATTGCCTGTTTATAGTTTTGACCCTCTTAATGCCTTCTATGATTTATATGTTTGAGTATAGGTCAATTGAATGTGAATAGTGTTATTTTCTATGTTATGTATGTGTTTCCAATGCTCGTGTAGTTTAGGAGAATTTTGTCATGACTAGCTTGTTATTCTTCTTTCTTTCCTTTCCTAGCACTGATAGGATGGAGTAATATTATTTATCTGAAATGCTGTTATGTTGTAGACTACTTATCCAAGATGTTCATGAGGTATACATTGGCCGTTATATATCTCTATGGTTGATTGACTTTCACAGGGCCATGAGAAATTCGTGTAGTAGACCGTAGGGAGAATGGATGTTGAGGTATTTTTTTGAGTGTCTGTTTACTATTACTATGAAAGACCATAGAGGGAATGAACTTTAGTGCTTCCTCAGAGTGTCTGTAGTTCCTCAATGCCATCCATAGGGGGAATTGTATGTTGAGTGCTTTCCCAATGCACCTTTTAGTAACCGATATGAGACTATAGGCGGAATTGACCATGAGTGCTTCCTTAGTGAGTTTAGGAAAATGCTGAACCATAGGGGTTAGACTGTCTGTACTTCACAGAGGGTTGCATATGTATGTTTTAGAAGGAACAGAGGGGTTAGGTTGTCAGTACTTCCCAGAGGGTTCCCTTCTTATGATTAGCTTCTTACTTGATATCTATTATTTTAATGTATTTTAAACTGTGGGATTGTTTTCTTTGGAGTACATCTTTATTTACTACTTCTCTTTTCTTATTGCCTACCATATATATTCCCTGACTATTAGGCACAGATCATTGGGTGGTTTACTACTAGGATGAGTCTCACACTGTGTTTTGGACATGTTTTTGGGCCAAAACAGATTATATTGCTGTAGGTATAGACAATGGAATGTGCCCTTATATATCAGGTACATGATTTCTGAGGAGCTAGAGATCATTTGAACAAGCTGAGGATTGCGATTCTATTGGAGTTCATATGTTTTATTTTTTTTCATTGGTTATTTCCATATTCGAGAATTGTGACTTGTTTTACTGCTTTCCTAGACATCTGTATCATGCATCATTTTATATATTTTCTCCAGTTTATTATTACCTCAGACTTCCACTATTTAATGTTTTATGGTGTTATACTGCATCCGATATTACTATATGTTTACTTCAGCTATGTTACTCTTCTAATGAGGGCACAGTTTCCCCACCATAAAACCCAAGGCCCTCACTCCTAGTCAGCAACCTCTGGCGTTCGAGGAAATTCCCTTGATGCCATATGACCAATCGGGTACGGAGCGCCTCTGGGCGGACCCTAGAACTGGGACGTTACATATATTATTCTATTTATTTTAATAATATTTTCATTTAATTATAAAATTATTTCCACTATTTTTTATAACAAGTCCCTGAGATTTTTTTTTGAAAATCTGAATAAGTTTCTCTTTTCTTTCGAATATCTATTTTCTTTCAGAGCCATGTTTTCAAGAAATGTTTTCGATAATTTTTAAGATATTTATTTTTTCAATTACAAAATGTTATTTTAATTAGAAAAATTTGTTAATTACTTTAAAAATATTCCATTATAATGTTTCATTTTTTAGAGAAAAGGATTTTCAAAAAAAAACTTATCTTTCAAAAAGATATTTTCAAAATAAAAAAGGTTGTTTTACTCATGTATATTTTTAAAGATATTTAAATATTACATAAATTCATCAACATAACAAAAATAATTTGTTTCTTTTCCTAAATAGTGGATAATATTTATTTAAAAATTATAATTTTTTATTTAGATAGATAATTTTTATTTCAAAGAGAATGTTTTCCAAACCATTTCTTTTCTACAGATTAATCATTTTCCAAATAGAGTGACATGAAACACATTTCTTTTACAAGGGTTAATCAAGTAATAACAGAATAATGATTCATTATATGTGTTTTATGTTGATTATTTTATTCATTTTATGATACTATAACATCATATGAAATGGGTGAGCCTGATACAACTTATATGGATGGTTGAGCCGCATTATATAACAAGGGTGTGACAGAAATAGATTATATGAATCATTGAGCCCCATTATAGATTAGGAGAAATAGTTGATCCCATTATGTATTATATTAATTATGATCCCCATTATAACTCTCCAATTAATTGGGTGATTATTATATTGGAATTAATTTGTATGGTTATTCTGATTTTATGGGTTTTATGTATAAGGTGCACCAAGTTACCCAAATTTATTTTAATTTCCTGTTATGGGATTATAATGTTTCTAATGATCAATATTGATATCACAAGGCTCATGATTATTGATTATTATGGCCCATTTATTTTCAATGTTTTCATATTTTATGAACCAATTATTAATGGGTGTGAGTTATTTTATGATCCGCTCGTGCAATTGGATTATGTTGTCATACCCTTATCAACATCTTATTCTCATTGGTGTCATTAAATTCATATTTTTTATGTTTAGCTTTGCTGAGAATTTGGTCTCAACCTTATTATTTTTCGTTTTCACCATGTTATAAATAATGATGTTGTATGATTTTTGTAGAGAATGGATTTCATATGGATGATGTTGATTGATTGATGTAAAAATTAAATGTTGGGTTAGGTGGGAGACATGATCATTTAAAATCACATGGATTTTTTATTTAGTATTTTTTTTCTAATTCTCAAAAACTCTAAACCTATAAGGTCCAAAATGTTGTTTTTGATCAAAATTTTCTTTTTTATTTTATATGGGTTAGATAAAAAATTGTTCACTACAAACGCCAGCATAGATAGAAATATAAATTTCAGGATTTAGTCATAAGATCTAGAAGTCCAAGTCCTAGGATATTATAATACCACTATGTCCGAATAATTTATCCAATAATTCCTCACCATTATCTTCCAATACAAAATAATAGATCAAATCTCATTGGTATCAATCTATTTCATTCTACTAAATCTAATTTCTGTACAACTAATCTCTCGCAAAACTCTTCAAATGGAACCTCAATACTTAATTAATTCTACCAACATCAATATTTCAGGATAGATTTTATCATAACAACAGATTCCATTTATATAGGAAATATTTGTCTAAAAAGATAGGTAAAAGTGAGAATTTCAATGTAAGAGTTCCATCTAGAACATTTAATATCCCATTGAAAAATTTCATTGTTTGACCATATTTTGTCTTTCTAACTGTTATTAGTCAAAAATATTTGTAAATACATCCTTGAAACTCATTTTCAATGTTCTTATTAAAACTATACAAAAACATTAAATGAGAATCACTATATTTAATTTTGGAATAATTTTTTAATGAACATTCATGTCAAAATCATCACATTTAGTGACTTTATAAAGCCTTTATAATGTTTCTCAAGATTACACCAACACAACATCATAATATCATCTTTGTACAGTGGCCTCAGACTCATAAAATTTAAAGGTTATTATTTATATAATCATCCTCTATTTAGATATCATTCTTTTACTCCATTTCATTTATTATATCATGTTCCCTTTCCTCCCATGATTCCAAAAAATTCTCTATCTTATGAAATTTTCACATTCATTACACTATATTCTATGAAATTGCTTTGGGGATTCTATCAGAAACATTTTCAAGGAAATATATATCCAATAAGATTCACATAGAGATCCCGGTCTGATGATTTTTTATAGAGACCTGTTTACATCATGTATTTATCATTATATAATTTCAATATATAGAATTTGTAGTCAAAATAACATTCATCTATATAATAAAAAAATTCCATTGAAATTTCATTAATTACCTCTTCAACCATAAAAACATCAATTATGACATTCAATGAATTTTTTTATTTTTTTGTAACCATAGATCCATCTTATTCCTTCCACTTATTCCTTTAACAAAACTAAATATATAATAATGAATACCTTTATATAACCATGATTCTTGGTTACTTTATAGAAAAAAAGAACCATATATACTCTATTGAAAATATTTTCCCAATAAAACTGTGAGAATAATAAGATAAACATTCAATGAGATACTCTATCTAATAACTTTAGACTAATGGATTATGTTCCCTAGACTCAGTCTGTTATCCATGAGCCACTAAAAACCATAAAATCACCTTTATAAATAGGGGAGTGATATTAATTGATTTATTTTATCAACAATATGTTGTGCTTTTTATTGGGAAACAAGGGACAACACAAAATAAATCATTATTCTTTCATAATAAGTTTCTTCTTAGAACAATAGATCAAATAAAATTGGTCATAAAAATCCCAATATTTTTATTTTTTTGAAGGCCAATAAAAATGAATTTTTGATACCATTAAATGAAATAAATAAATTTCAATCCAATATTTATATTCCTACATGAATGAGTTCAGTGTAGTAAATAAGAATCAATGAAATAAAATTCCATACTATCCATAAATAAGTGTTTAGGAAACATTCTTTTTCACTTTTTCATTATCTTTAATGAATTATACTAAAAACCTTCAACTTTTATGAAACGAATTCTTCAATATACTTTAATAAAATATCCAAATATACTACTTATAATGTGATCATAACTTATCCATGTTAAATTCTCACTATAAATATACACCCTTCATTAATGGGTTAAGCAAAAAACAATAAATATATTTATTTTATATATTTTCATCCCATTTAAAATCATTTTCCTTTGAAAATATGGGATTGGGGACATATATCGCTTACATATTCCTTAGAAAAATGGAGTTTGAACCCCCACTATCAGCCTCAACATATGAAATTTTTCCTTCAAATTTTTTTAGTGAAGTTATCAGAAACATTATCTATTTTAGAATCAAAATCTAGAATTATTTCATTTAGTTCCACATGCTCTATGGGGAAGTGATTTTTAATATCAATATTCATTGATTGAGAGTGTTTGATGGGATTCATAGTGAGATTTATTTCTCTTTTATTATCAGGACCCAAGATATGGGTAAACATAACATAAAAAAAATATCATTGTTCTCTTATCTATATCTACTAGGTTAAAATTTAATGGAAACAATATACCCAACTTATGTAATAATTATATCCACTGATCATTGTTTCTTAACTTTATTCTCACATATATTTCACCCAAAAAATAATTCTTCACTAGATGTGGATCCTAAATATTTAATAAAATTTTCCTGATCTATATTTGTGGAACTAAATAGATTAATCATTCCCATGATATAATATTTCAACATGAAATCATCTATACCATTAATAGATATTATATTTTCTTCTTAAAATAAGATAGTAAACCTTTTATGTACATGGATACCTAGAAATATTTTTAATAAAAAATTAATCACTGAGCCATGAAGACGTTATATATAACATAATTCCAATAAAATTTATAATTTCTCAGCATAAAGATAATTTACTTTCCCATCTATTTCCAACATTATTTACACTAATATGGGTATCCAAACAGGCTTTTAATATTCCACAAAAAACTTCTATAAGTTCATTAAAATAATTATCCTAATAAATGAAAAATTATTTTCTTTATTGCGAGTGATTTGTGAGCCAACGATGTATTTAATTTAAACTAGAATGGAAATTGCAAACAACTTCTTAATATCTTAAACAAATTTCTCACATGATTCTTCATAATTCCCAACAAATATAATGTAATTAAAATTAATAATCATAATGATGGAAACCTATTTATTTTATTTTATTTTGGGGAGTCTGTAAACTCTTCCTTTTCTAAATTTTAGCTTTTTTTAGAATGTATCCAATTTATATTATCATATTCTTGAGGATAATTTCCATCCATACAATTTAATCTTTATATTAAAATCATATATTTATTTGTAAATAAGAAATAGGAAACATTTTTTCACAATATAAATTTCTTCATCCAGATATCCATTATTAAAATATGATGTAACATGCATTTGGAAAATATTATATCTTGGTCGGAGTGGATACTCAAGAGGGGGTGAATTGAGTTCCAATTTTAAATTCCGGTTAAAAACTTTATAGTTAAGAAAACCCCCAATTTTAAAAATGACCTAGTTAATTAAGGTAGTAGAAATGTAAATGTTCAATTGGTCAACATGTTTTCAATGGGTGATTAGTCCTCAGATAAATCAGTGTAGAGCACTAATTCAACTTTCGAAATGAGTTTAATGAATTAAACAATTAAACACACTAAAAAAAACTAACTATCAATGTTTAATAAAAAATAGTTTTAAGTTTTAGAAAATATAAGAAGTGGATAAAACATAACATAGTAATTGAATATTAGTAAAACAAAGTAAACAATAGGTTCAGTTTCAAGCAGAGACATAATCCTCTCTACTTGGTGATCACCTGCCACCAGGTTGTTTATATAAATAAACTATTGATCCAAATCCTGGATCAGGGTTTACAACAGCACACCCGGCTTTCCAGGTCACAATTGACCTCTACAACAGTTATTTGTGGGAAACAAAAATCAAAGAGATGATTGAGTTTGAAGATATTTTGATATCCTCCAGTTATTCTTAGGAGATAGTTTCTATTATAAAAACAAACATACAAACTGCTCGAATATAAAATATAAAAAAAAAGTGTTAAGGATGAGGATAGAGTTAAGAGTTATCTATATGTTGTGAAGTAAGGCTCTAGACTCAATGAATGTTGAGAAACCGGAATTTGAGGCTTCTTCAGGAAGATTTCATCAGAACAGAGTATTGCAGTTTCTGTAATCCAGCTTCTAGGAGTGAAAAGGTTCATCATGATGATGTATTAAGGTATATTGTGCCTTTGTGGTGAAGATAGATTGTTATTGTCTTCTTGTAATCTTAACCACTTAGTACTTCTCTTTTAGTATTCGCACAGTCTGTGTCTCAGCGTGTACTGCTGCTTTTTCATCCTATCTTTATCGTAAAAGATGAGGTCCTTTTATACTCCAAGATCCTATAGACATGACGATCTTTGCACGTGCATTTACCTCGTACTTCTCTATGGATACACCTACAGACAATATAAAATAATGTCAAAAACATTAATTTCTCAACATATGACTGTTAGAAATAAATTTTAATTAATAAAATGGAAAGAGTTATTTATATCAATGGGTGAGTAATCTTTGGTCCATTGTCCTAGGTTTGATAACATCAGTCTGTCATCTTCGGTGTGTTATCTTCCATGTGTCGACTTCGGTCTGTCAAACTTCAGTGTGTCGACTTCAGTATTTTGAACTTCAGTCTGTCATACTTCGGTCTGTGAACTTCAGTTTTGGTGTGTCATCTTTGGTTTCGGTGTGTTAACTTTAGTTTCGGTGTGTCGACTTTGGTGAGTTGAACATTGGTCTGTCAAACTTCGGTGTGTCAACATCGGTTTTGGTGTGTCATCTTCGGTGAGTCATCCATCGGTCTGTCAAACTTTGGTGTGTCAACTTCGGATTTGGAGAGTCCGCTTTGGTGTGACATCCTTCGGTCTACCGAACTTTAGTCTTTGGGAATCCAAGAAAGATTTTGAAGATTCTGTCTTGCATATACCATTACAAGATGAATTGTTAATCAATATATATGTAAAAATACATTTGTAAACATATTTATTCATGACTTATAATCAATTGACTTATTAAAGTATATGTTGTTATATGACAAAATTTATTCAAATAGAGATATTAAACAAGGCATGAAAGATATGAATCTGTATATTGACATTATTGGTGATTATAAAAAAACAATATCTTGAAGGGTCCAAAAATATCCCCCTTTTTGATAATCACAAATTATGGTATATATGAAAATTTATAGAATAAACATGGATGAATATACTTGTCCAATACAACTAAAGTTTGAAATTTCTATAATTTATTCAAATCAAATCTCCCCCTCACTAGTTGGATTAAGAAGAATATGTAATGCCATAACCTTAGTTACCCAGAGTCGGTGCATTATTTTAATACATTGGCATGATTACATGGAATCAAGCCCCGAAGGATCGATCAGTTAAGCAGTTTGGGAAAATATATTACATACATGAATGTTACATTACACTTCATAACATACAAAACAACATAAATAATCCTTTATGAACGCCATTATTCCCTTGTCTTAGCCCTGAATATCAATCACAATACACTTCATGGAATCCTGGGGAAAACAAAACATAGAACGTGGTGAGCTCAGATCCTCAGTAAGGATAACAATACAGTGGAAACATTCATAAATAAGCATAAACATTTAAGAAAATTTATAACTAAAACAAAAGCCTTTTAAACATGAACTTCAACATAAAATTGGAAAAAATACAATAATGTAATGTTATTTACTTATTCACATGGATATTCTACTAGTTGAATAATCACATGCAATATCACTAACAACTTTCATAATGATGGAACGCGCAATTCCAGACTATCATAACCACATAGTCAAGGCCTTGTGCCAAGACTACAAATAAGATTTTTTAAAGGCCTGGTGAAAAGACACAAGTTTGTCTCATCAGAGCTACCGATGCATCAAAGAGCTATATCGGGCTCCACCCATCAATTACTAACTCCAATGCATTCCTAATATGAAAAGGTTTAAACATAACATAAACATTCGTATTAAAACTAGAATAATAAATTTCTATAATTTCTCCATAAAAAATTAATGGTATAAAAATAACACATCCACAGTAAAACATATCATAAAACCTTCAATATTATATGGAATTTTTGTATCATAATAAATCAACCTCAATCAAAAATAATATCTAGTAATGGATGCTGACATAGTTGAAAATGATGAGAAAATTGTTTTGATAGAAATAACCTTTTTTTAAAATTATTTAAACGTCACACATTTAAAAATAAAGTAATTTAAAAGATATTTTTGAATCAAAGAATCCCATACCACTTTGAAACTTTTGAAAATAATTATCATTTCAAAACATTCATGTCCATATAAATCAATCCTTAAAATCATTTTGAAAACATCGACATTAATTAAAAATATTTAGAAAGATAAATCATTAAAAAAATTAAAATTATGATCTGATAAAGGGTACCTTTCAAAAATCCTTAAAATATTCATTTTGAAATCTTTTTTATGAAAAATGGACATGGATTATAAAAATGTCCCAGTAAATACTTACACATAAACAATCTTAGTTAATAACGAGATTGAGGAATTAACCCTTACCAATTTGGTACCATAAAAAATATACACCTTCATGAAAAAGGTATTCTACACTGAATATTTAAATACACATTAATTAAATTGGATTACACAAATATTACAATTATGGGCAGTACATATACCACACAAAAGGTAATAGTGGCAATATGACATGAATCTCACGGGAATAAGCAGTGAGATGAAAACCCCTTACCTCTTGTCTGACTCGACCCGTTCGTTCTTTAACATTCTGAAAAATAAACTAAAGATAATTTATAAATTCTTAAGAACATTTTTAAAGTTTATTATTCCTTTTATATAACTTATTACCATGTTATAAACATTATGTAATCATTTAAGTTAATAAAGTTTGTTTTGTCAATATTCGGCACTTGAGTAAAAAATGAACACCTTATAGTTACAAGTTGTTCACATGGTAAAAAGATAATTATATCCAGAATTATATTCCTGATTTAAATATCATATATATCATATATATCATATATATATCTGGATTTATAATAGTACATATCATTTTGGGGGAAGAATGAAATGTACCGTTCATGGAGACGGTAAGTCGTACGTACGCATGAACGCTACATTCATTTCTATTTCTTACTTTAATGGACTTAAAATATAATGATACATAGGAATATTATAATTCCAGTATAATATCAAATAAATTATCATTAACTCCATCCTTTTTTACTTCCAACATATGGTATTAACGAGTCATATCATTTTGAGGGGGCGGTAGTATGCACTTCCTCAAATGAAATTATCATGTTTACTCATAATGGAAACCATTAAGGTATTCCATAAAAGAAAAATACATAATCATGAAGAAATAAACATGATATATATCATATCTAAATACAGTTTCATCATAATGTCCACAATGAGAGGTGGCAGGAGGTAATTGAACAATCATCGTTCCGTGAGGCGTTAGTTTTTCATCCACAGAAATGTTATGTTCATCACCCATTAGATGGAGGTGTGTGTAAGTGTAATACAAATAAATATCATAAAAACATCATAGTATATTGAGGATAATATTTTTGTTATAAAATAATGTAATTAAAAGAGTTTAGGCATTGGAGGAGTAAAATAAAAGATAAGAAATTAAGAGAAATTGTTACTTTTCATTTGGGTAACTTCCTCTGGTTTGAACCAAAAGGACCCCTTGAAGTGCCTTCTTCCTAAGGTAAGGATTATAGGAGTAGGAGAGGGATGTATGAAGCTTAATTGGGCAGAGTTTAGAGGAGCCTAAATGCTTGGGAGGTGTGAGGAATTAGTTAGAAGTGGTATCCTTTTATAAGGGGGAGGAGGGGCTCTTTAGGAAGGTGTGAAAATATTATTTTATTATATAAGGATATTTGGTTTCGAAAGGTCCAAAAATCATTAGAGTAGAAGATAAGATGAATCATAGTAAAAATAAAATAATCCAATAATAATTAGACGTGTATGGGATATTATTATAATATTTATAATCTAATTTATTTAAATCAATTATTAATGAGGTAAATACTGTATCGCTATATTGTCCAAAATAATTTAATTTATTCGATGTCTAAAAATTATAAAAAAAATACCATGATGTAGGAAATCTTTTTTTATTTCTAATGAATATTTTTAGTGAAAAATATTTCATATATAACGCCATATAAAAATTAATTACTAAAAGTTTTTGTTTATGTCGATTTTGCCTTTACATTAAATTAATTAATCTAATGTGTCATTATCATTCATAAGTGGCTCCATGGGGTCCGAAAATCGACCCAAATATGCCCATGGTCGTAAATTACTCATCCAATAAGGTTAGGATATGTTTTAATGTAATTTTTAATTTTTAAAATATTCTTTTAACCTTGAGTTACCCTATTTACCTTTAATCGCGGTAAATAAAAGTAAATCGTTACTATTCACAAAATATTATTTTTGTCTTATTGAACCAAATTTTACTCCTTGATATTAACCATGTCCCCAGGATTTTTGAAATTAAACTCACAGATGTGGTAAAATTTAGTTTTATGTGAATTTTCAAATTTTTCAAGGAGGTGTGTAAAAGACGGTGAAAAGTATGATAAAATTTTTATATATCTAAAATTATTATAAACTAACTCCAATGAATTAAAATGAACATATATAAGAATTTTTTATCTATTTTTAAATATATTAATTTAAAAAAATAAATAATTATTTAAATAAAAATTTGGTTTTAAACTATAACTCAGTGTTTTTCACTCTTCATCAAAAAATTGAAAGTTTTCAGAAAAATACCAAAAATTCACCCTAAGAAAATTTTGATATTCTGAATTCAAAAATGAAGTCTATTTTACCAAATATAAAAAATAGAAGTTTCATTTATTAATTTAATATTAATTCCCGTTGTCAAAACAAAAAAGGCGTATTTTTAAGAAATAATAACTATCAAATGATAGACACTTGTTTATGTCCAATTTCAATGTGAAATTACATAAAATGACCAGCATTGGATTAAATGGTAAAAACATAATCTATTTATACTTCCAATCCATTAAAATGTATAATATAACACTATAAATTATTAGGATTAAAAAAGTTGTTTTTAATTAAAATATAGTATTTTCACTATTCACCCAAATATGAAAGTTATCCGAAAAACACCAAAAATTTCTTGAAACTAAATTCTTATTTTTTGATTCTAAATAAGAAGTTTATTTTGTCAAATTGAATATATAAATGTTTCAAATATTTTATTTAAAAAGGGTTAACCATTAAAAGACGGTAAAAGTTCATTTTTTGAAAAATACTTCTTTTATCTGAAAAATGAATTGGTTCTTACATTATGTCTAAGAAACTCATAATATGGACTCTAAAATTATAAGGATTATATAATGTTCAAAATTCTATTAATACTATTCATAACTGCTTTTGAACGGCTAGTTTGGTAATCTTTTGGTACGCTTGAACTCGGTGTTGTGTGTAGTGCAAGTTATTGAATTACTTTGATGAAATAACGTACTATGAAATATTTGGGTATTACATTCTTCCCTCCTTAAATAAATTACATCCTCACAATTTGAAATTGTTTTTTGAAAATAAAAGTTTAAAGATAGAAAATACCTTTGTGTGGAAACCCACCTCAGAAATTGGGTTAATAAAATTTAGTCTTAATAAGAGGAAAAGGGGAATGATGAATTCCCCACCAAATTATGATCTCGATTAGGAGAACATTGGTGGAAATTAGAGATAGATAATTGGATGAAAAATATAAATATTTATAGGGAGTGATTGAGGTCATCAATCACAAACAATTGTAGAATTGAGGGCCTCAAAGCCATCAATCCCTGATAATTTAAAATATCATCAGTTCCACAAAACATAAGGTACTAGGATAACACATTTTTAGTTTTAATATCCCTTACCTAACGTTTAAGAATTAATTTATTCATAGAATAAGAGAAGAAAAAAATATATAGTTGACATGTAGAGTTCCATCCTTTAACTAATTCCTACCAAAAACTCATCCTTCACTCTAAAAGATAATAGAACTTAAAAAATATATTCTATTTATCCTATTAATATAGTGATTAAAAAATGAATTCATAATTCATCTACCAAACCCTTTAAAAAACTACATTATTCAATCTCGAACATCACGTGGGTCAGTAGTAGGTGATACACCCTTGTCACCCTTTGGATGCAGGTTCAAGTCTCGCAGCCTTGTCGGATGCGACGGGTTGCCGCTCGACCTCCAGGTTTTCCTTTTTATGGAAATAAAAAAATAATCTAAAACTAGACATATCCAAAATACTTCTGTCCAAACTCACAGTCGAAAATTTATAGGGAATTTTAACACAATGAAGATCCTTTTTTCCACGTAATAACATGCGAACACCTTCATCATGTATTCTTATAAAACACTTCAACATCCCGAATTACCATAAAACATTATTGATTACATTCATGCTCCCTTGTTCATTATAAAATACTTGATATACTCCTTCTATCCAAAAAATGTTGTAAACTCAAAAAATGATGGAATATATAAAAATCATTAATCATTTTCAAGGTAGTGAAGAATATCCAATATAATTTATCCAAATCAATCATGTATTATTCCAAAATAAATACCTTGATATCAAAACCAAATTATGGTTTATCTTTCCCTCAACCATATATTTTCCAAAAATTTAACCGACTATTGAGTCACTTTTCTTGGTTCCACCCAATATCAAGTCCACAATGAAATAGTACTGCAGTACAATCCTTATATACTCCATAATTATTATAACCAGTACATTATTGTTACAACACTCAAATGAAATAATTCTTTAATAACAACATAATAACTCTAATCATTCCTTTTCATCTGAGGTAGTATCATAACTTGATTATTATCTAATAACATCATTCGATGTATACTCTTGTGAATGGGACATTTATTCGTGTAGTGTCCAAGAACCTTGGAGATGAAGCATTGTACATTTGAAAAAAAAATCTTACCCTTGTAATCACGTACTTGGTTTCTTTTTTCTCAACACTAACAAACTCCCATTCCCATCAAGTATTTACCTAGGTGATTCATTACACATATATCACATATAGGAAAATACCTCTTTCCCTTATTTCCTTTATCCATCTTTCTTCCAACCATCCTTTTCTTCTCTTGCTTCTCTTCAAAGCCATAGGATTCATAGAATTCTTTACTGATCTTATGATAATATTTATTCATATGATGATAATACATGGGAGACTATTTCCATTCTAAATGTTGGCTTAATACCATGAATGATATGACCCTAATTACTCTTTGGATCATACATATTATTAGAGTTCTCATTCCTTCTACTAGGCACCATTTCTAAACAATGGCATACACTAGGTCATTTTATGAATCGCAATTCATAATTCCAAACATGTAAAATACCTAACATAAATTGAAAAGTTTATGTATATAATCCATAATCAGAAAAAAATTTCTTTAAGGAGGAATATACTCATAAACCCTTCATAAAGGTTTGTAAAGAAAATGATAATTATCCTAAGCATATCCCCTGGGAGTGTCGTAACCAAGAGTGCAGCAAGGCCCATTGTCGTGCACCAATTCTCGTTCGAGTCTAGATCAAAGTGGTGTTTTCGAATTTTACCCCTAGGTACATCTGTGCCAGAGCCGTCACTACCTGCTCGTATCATGACAGGGATGTATTTTCTTGGAAAACTCACAAAAATCAATACATTACCAAAATTATAGGAATTTCTTCAATAATAATCCTCAAAGTCTATCTTAGGGTAATGTGCTATAATCAGAGTTAATCTAAATCTAGTTTTCAAGGTTATTTCTAAACTTCCTCTGATACCAACTGTAACGCCCTGACCCCAGTTACCCAGAGTCGGTGCATTATTTTAATACATTGGCATGATTACAAGGAATCAAGTTATGAAGGACTGATCCGTTTAGTAGTCTTGGAAAATAGATTACATACATTAATGTTACATTACACTTCATAACATAAAAAACAACATAAATAATCCCTTATGAATGCCATTATTCCCCTGTCTTAACCCTACATATCAATCACAATACACATCTTGGAATCCTGGGGAAAATAAATCATAGAAAGGGGTGAGCTCAGATGCTCAGTAAGGATAACAATACAGCGGAAACATTCATAAATAATCATAAACATTTAAGGCAATGTATAACTAAAACAAAAGCCTTTTAAACTTTAATTTCAGAATAATATGGAAAAAATAAAATTAAGTAATGTCATTTACTTATTCACATAGATATTCTACTAGTTGAATAATCACATGCAATATCACTAACCACTTTCATAATTATGGAATGCATATTTCTAGACTATCATAAGCACATAGTCAAGGCCTTATGCCAAGACTACAAATAATATTGGGTCAAGGCCTTGTGCCAAGACACTAGTTTGTCTCATGAGACCCACCGATGCATCAAGGAGCTATAGCGGCCTCCACCCGTCACCTACTAAGTCCAATTCATTCCTCATATGAAAAGGTTTAAACATAACATAAACATTCGTATTAAAACTAGCATGCGAAATTTAAATACGTTATCCATAAACCATTAATGGTATAAAAATAACACGTCCACAATAAAACATATTAGAAAACCTTCAACATTATATGGAAGTTTTGTATCATAATAAGTCAACCTAAATCAAAAATAATATCCAGTAAAGAATGCTGACATTGTTGAAAATGATGAGTAAATTTTTTTGAGAGAAATAACCTTTTTGTAAAATTATTTAAAAGTCACACATTTATAAAGTATGTAATTTAAAATACAATTTTGAATCAAAGTGTCCCATAACACTTTGAAGCTTTTGAAAAGAATTATCATTTCAAAACATTCATGTCTATATAAATCAATCCTTAAAATCATTTTTAAAACATCAACATTAATTAAAAATATTTAGAAAGATAAATCTTTAAAACAATTAAAATTATGATCTTGATAAAGAGTACCTTTCACAAATCCTTAAAATATTCATTCTGAAATAATTTTTATGAAAAATGAACATGGATGAAAAAAAATGTCCCAGTAAATACTTACACATAAACAATATCAGTTAATAATGGGTTTGAGGAATTAACCCTTACCAATTTGGTAACTTACGAAACATACACCCCATGAAAAAGGTATCATAATATGAATATTTAAATACACATGAATTAAATTTTAGTACACAAATAATACAGTTTAGGGAAGTACATACACCACACAAAAGGTAATAGTGGCAATATGGCATGAATCTCACGGGAATAAGGAGTGAGATGAAAACCCCTTACCTCGTGTCCGACTTGACCCGTTCGTTTTTTAACATCCTGAATAATAATCTAAAGATAATTTATACTTTCTTAAGAACCATTTTCAAGTTTATTATACCTTTTATATCACTTATTACCATGTTATAAACATTATGTAATCATTTTAGTTAATAACGTCCGTTTTGTTGATATTTGGCACTTGAATCAAAAATGAACACCTTATAATTACAAGTTGTTCACATGGTCAAAAGATCATTATATACAGAATGATATTAATGATTTAGATATCATATATATCATATATATCATATATATACATGGATTTATAATATTACATATCATTTTGGGGTAAGAATGAAATGTACCGTTCATGGAGACGGTAAGCCGTATGTACACATGAACGCTACATTCATTTCTATTTCTTATTTTAATGGACATAAAAGATAATGATAAAAAGGTATATTATGATTCCAGTATAATATCATATATAATATCATTACTCCATCCTTTATATGTCTCACATATGGTATTAACAAGTCATATCACTTTTAGGGGGTGGTAGTCCGCACTTCCTCAAATGAAATTATCGCGTTCACTCATATTGGAAACCATTATGGTATGCTATAAAAGGAAAAAATATAAGCATGAAGAAAACAAAAACATAATATATATCATATATAGATACAGTGTCACCATAATTTCCACCATGAGAGGCAGTAGGAGATAATTGAACAATCATCATTTCGTGAGGCATTAGTTTTCCATCCACAGAAACATTATGTTCTACATCCATTAGATGGAGGTGTCTGTAAGTGTAATTCAAATACATATCATATAAATATCCTAGTATATTGAGGATACTGGTTTTTTTATAAAATAAATTAATAAAATGAGTTTAGAGGTTAGAGGAGTAGAAGAAAAGAAAAAAATTTAAGATAAATTGTTACCTTTAATTTGGGTAACATCCTTTGGTTTAAACCAAAAATACTCCTTGAAGTGCCTTCAGCCTAAGGTAAGGCTTCTAGGATGAGGAGAGGGATGTAGGGAGCTTAATTGAGAAGAGTTTTGTCGAGACTAATGGCATGATAGGTGTGAGTAATTTGTTATAAGTGGTCTCCTTTTATAAGGGGGAGGAGAGGCTCTTTTGGAAAGTGTGAACATATTATTTTATTATATAAGGATATTCGGTTTATAAAGGTCCGAAAATCATTACAGTTGAAGATAAGATGACTCATGGTCAAAATAAAATCAGAAATAATAATTGGACATGTTTTTTATATTATTTTAATATTTATAATATAATTTTTTTAAATCATTTATTAATGAGGTAAATACTGAATCATTATATTGTCCTAAATAATTTAATTTATTCGATGTCTAAAAATTTTAAAACAAATACCATGATGTAGGAAATATTTTTATATTTCCAATGAATATTTATAGTCAAAAGTATTACTTATATAACACCATATAAAAATTAATTACTAAAAGGTTTTTGTTTATGTCAATTTTTCCTTTACATTAAATTAATTAATCTAAAGTGTCATTGTCATTCATAAGTGGCTCCATGGGATCCCAAAATCATACCAAAGATGATCATGGTCGGCCATTACTCATCCAATAATGTTAGGACATGTGTTAAGGTAATTTTGAATTTTTACAATATTCTTTTTACCTTGAGTTACCCTATTTACTTTTAACCGTGGTAAATAAAAGTAAAAAGTTACTATTCGCCAAAAATTATTTTTATCTTATTGAACCACATTTTACTCCTTGATATTAACCATGTCTCTCGAATGTTCAAAATTCAACTCACAGAAGCGGTACAATTTAGTTTTATGTGAATTTGTAAATTCTCCTAGGAGGTTGGTAAAAGACGGTTAAAAGTTCGATAAAATTTTTATATATCTAAAATTATTATAAAATGACTCCAATGAATTACAATGAAATTATATAAGAATTATGTATCTATTTTGACATAAATTAATTTAAATAAAATAAATAATTATTTAAATAAAAATTAGGTTTTAAACTATAACTCAGTGTTTTTCACTCTTCATCAAAAATTGAAAGTTTTCAAAAAAATACAAAAAATTCACCCTAAGCTAATTTGGATATTCCAAATTCAAAAAAAAATTCTATTTTACCAAATTAAAAATATAGAAGTTGAATTTATTAATTTAAAATTAATTCCCGTTTTCAGAACCAAAAAGCATATTTTTACGAAATAATAACTATCAAAAAATTGACAGTTGTTTATGTCCAATTTCAGAGTGAAATTACTTACAATGACCAGAATTGTATTGGTAAAAATATAATCGATTTATACTTCCAAACCATTAAAATTTATAATTTAACTCATTAAATTATTTGGATTAAAAAAGTTGTTTTTAATTAAAATATTGTATTTTTCACTATTCACCCAAATATGAAAGTTATCAGAAAAGCGCAAAATATTTATTGAAACTAAATTATTATGTCCTGATTCTAAAGAAGAAGTTTATTTTGTCAAATTGAATATATAAATGTTTCAAATATTAGATTTAAAAAGGTTTACCATTAAAAGATGGTAAAAGTGCATTTTTTGAAAAATACTTCTTTTATCTGAAAAAAAATGAATCGGTTCTTAAATTATTTCTAAGAAACTCATAATATGGATTCTAAAATTATAAGGATTATATAATGTTCAAAATTTTGTTAATACTATTCATAACCACTTTTGAACGGCTAGTTTGGTAATCTTGTGGTACGCTTGAACTTGGTGTTGCGTGTAGGGAAAGTTATTGAATTACTTTGATGAAATAACATACTATGAAATATTGGGGTGTTACAGAATATATGCCACCAATATTTTCTCATATTCCAACCTTACTTTCTCCCCCTTTCTCATATTCCATCTTTACATTCTCTGCCTTTCTCATATGACATCCTTACTTTCTCCCCATTTCTCATATGCCATCCTTACTTTCTACCCCTTTTGGGATTAACAGAAAGAGAAAAGAAGGAAGGAAAAATAATATCAAAGAAAGACACCAGAATAATTTTCATTAAAGAGAGCACAAGACAAACAAAAAGAGAAAATACCTATCAAAAAGAAAGAAGCCATCTCTAATTTTTTGGATGCATAGGAGCTTTTCATTTTTCTGAATGATTCATTTGGGAAGGAGAATGTTTGGTACTGGAAGAGGATGGATCTGATAGGATTACAACACCAGGAAGGGCAACATCGGTAGGAACAATAGCTGCTAGGGTAGGCGTTCTCTCTGACAGCACATGACGTGGATACTTCTCAGTAATGATTTGTCGAATCTAAGTAAGAGGTTGAGAGACAGTCATTGGAGAAGGAGCCCGAGAGGTAGTACTAATTGAAGCAGTTGGAGGGACCACAATAGCCTCATCCTGAACATGCAGATAAGGATTCAGTAGTTTGATGAAGTTATTAATGAATTCTCCTCCATATTTCATTGCCTTTTCAAAGTCATCCTTATTCTCCATAAACTTACTCAGTAAAGGTGTAAACTCATTCAACTGGAGAACTTGATTTTTGAAAGCTTCTGTGAATGGGGGGATTCGAAGATGTTTTACCAGAAATTTGAAACTATTGATGAGGTCAGGCTTGGTATATATATTAGTGAAATACTTATCCATCTTTCCCCAAATTTCTTTCTGAGCTACAGAGGCTTCATTGGTTCATTGTCTGAACATATTGTACACAAGATCTGTATTCATATGTACCTTTTCAAGGGTTTCCTTATCTGAAACAATCTGGTGTTTCTAAATATTTTCCCTTATCACAACCTTGAGAGACTCTAAATCATCAACAGTACTTCTCCCACTCATTGAACTAGATGGGCCAGTCAACATTTTTCCAAGATCTTCTTTTAACTTATTCAAATCTAAACTGAGTAGATGAGTTACCAGGTTCCTAATAACTTCTAGAACACCACTAAATGAGTTCTTGAAGCCAGAGGTTAAGTAATTCAGCTCATTTCTCATCTTTCTTTCTTCTTCTCTCAGCAAATTGTTGTGTCTAATAAATGTTTCGGCTATAGTAATAAGATTCAGTTGAATCTCTTGAATCAAAATTCTTGAAATATTTGCTGCATCAACATCTGATATACTTAATGAGGTGGAGGGTTCATTTATGGATACCATGGAAGCTAGCACAGACTTACATATCTCATTCTTAAACTTTTCCTAATCATCCTTAGTGACATAGTCACTGGGTACTGACTGAGCAACTGGGTCTACTGCTCGAGGTGAAACTGTTGGAACAGGTGCAACAGGTTCTGGGTCATCATGGATTTGAGGAATATGAAGAGTAGGTACCATATCATCCTCTGAATAATATTCTAAACCGAAAATAATATATCCTCGATTACTATTCCACTCTATAGCATAGGTCCAATCTCTTGGATCAACAGTATCAATTCTTACCCTTCGTCCCTGAGGCTCAGAAATAACATCAATATCATCAATTTGTTCATCCTTTTCTCTAGCCATAATACCTTTTCTAATGACAGGAACCAACTGAACTTCAGGTTCTTCCGAAGCTCCAGCTATTTAAACATCACCAGGTAAGTCCCCAATTTTAGGCAGTGGAACTACATCCTATTCCTCTAGGCCAGTAGCCATAATATCATTCAATTACTGAATGAGATCTTGGTTTTCAGAATTGGGATGGAGTGATCTTTCCTCATGTCCAACATCTCTATGATCATTAGCCTTTTGATCATCAGGCTCTATTCCATCACCAGCTCCATGAACAGATTCCTCACTGGATCTGTCAACCACTTGTTGTCCCACTTTTCGAGAGTCAGTCACATGCTCAACACTTCCTCCACCATCACCGTTATCACCATCATCATTATCATTATTATTATAATCATCATGATCAGACTCCTCATCTGATTTGATAACATAACCTTCAACTCAACTAACTTTCATCAAAAGGAGATCCTTCTTCCCTAGGCACTTCAGCCTCAGCTGCCTCATCAGAATAGATAGGAACATCTCTAGGTTTGGGAAATGGATCAACTTGGTCATTTGGTCTATAAGGATGGTTAACCAGAATGAATTCCTCATACAAAATTTCTTCATCTCCTACCCAACATCTCTTCCATGGGTTCTAGAAGATTTTCATCCTTTTAGAAATGTCTTTCTGAAGAAAAAAACCACTGCATAAATTTATCACTCCATCTCCATCTTCCACACAATATAATTTCTTCAAAATGGTAGAAATCATTCTTGGATAGTATAAGTAGGTTGCTTTCTTAGATGGATTAATGAACTCAGAAATATGTACCATAAGATATCTACACAGATTCACCATTATTCCTTGATTCAACAAAAATATCAAACACACATCCTGATATTTCATAGTAGAGAAATATCCATTATTTGGGAAAATTTGGTGTTGTATGAACTTAAAAATCAATCTCAATTATCCTTTAAATTCGTTTGCAAAAATCATTCTGGATTCTTTATTTCGAGTAAGATCATTTAGAGCATCATCATATGAAAAAAAAATCATGAAGGTGGAATATTACCAGGATTATCAGTATAGACACCTTCATGAGGTACCTCTAAGAATTCAACCCATTCATTCGAAGAGAAAACCGATTCATTTCCGTTTACCACATATTTCATCTTTTCTACCTCGAGTTCATTCATTTTTACACTAAAATGTTGATAGAACTCATACACTAGGTGGGGATAATAGGGTCTTTCATTGTTTGTAAACCAGCTGATCCACCCTTGAGATTCTAGTACCTTTAATAGAAATGATTTTCTTGGGAAATTCCACTCAGTAGACACTTCCTTTTCAGCTGTAACAACCCAAATTTCTAAAATCAGTTTCCCATTCCAACTGGTATCACCCTTCTGATGCTTAGAAGGAGGAGATTTTTGAGGCACTTTTGTTGCGCGCTCAGTCCTTGCCATGGAAAAGATTCTGATTCTAATTGTGTTGAGAGGTAGAGAGTCTCAAGATAGAGAGAGAGACTAATTATAGATGGATTTACGGCTATGGGTAATGTGAAAGGTCAGGATGGATTGGACTTACTATTTCATTTTGGGATTGTAAATCGTAAAACATAAAATTTAAACATTGCAAGGGGAAAGAGATAAAACAGCATCATTTCACTTAAAGCTGATGAAATTTACACAACAATACTTAAATATATCGGTGTCAAAGAATCAGTTTTAAGAAGATCAATTTCCTAAAAATCTGTTTCACAAAAATAGGTTTCATAAAGATCGGTTTTACAAAAAATCGGTTTAAAAAAGATCAGTTTCATAAAGATCAGTTTTAAAAAAATCAGTTTCACAAATATTGGTTTCACAAAAATAGGTTTCAAAAAAATTGGCTTCAACAAAATCGGTTTTATAAAGATTGGTTTTACAAATATCAGTTTCATAAAGATCGGTTTCATAAATATTTCTTTCATAATGATCGGTTTTATAGAAATCGGTTTCACAAAAATCGGTTTCATAAAGATCGGTTTTATAAAGATCGGTTTAATAAAGATCGATTTTATAAAGACCAGTTTTATAAAGATAGATTTTATAAAGATAGGTTTTATAACGGTCTGTTATTAATTAATCATTCCTAGTTCATGTTTGATGTAATAAATTGTATAAAAAATTATTGTTTTAGTGAATATATCAGCAAGATGATGTTCAGTCTCGATAAACTCAAGAGTTATATCACCTTTTTGATAATGATATCTCAAAAAGTGATGTATAACATCAATATTATTTGTTCTTTAATGAGATATTAGATTTTTAGAAATGTTAATAGCACTTGTGTTGTCACAATTAATGGAGACATGTTTGAATTGAAATCCATAGTCTAGTAAAGTGTGTTTCATCCACAAAAATTGTGCACATCAACTACCAGCAGCAATGTATTCTACTTCGGAAGTAGATAATGCAACATAATTCAGCTTTTTACTACACCATGAAACTAGTGACTTGACTGACATGTGACATGTCTCATAGGTGATATTTCTATATTTCTTACAACTAGAAAAGTTAGCATTTGAATAACTTTTTAAATCAAACGGTTTTCCTCTTGGATAAAATAGTCCTAAGTTGGGAGTATATTTGAGATATATGAAAATCCTTTTAACAACATTAAAATGAGATTCTTTGGTATTATCTTGAATGTGAGCACACATGCATAAACTAAACATAATATCAGGTCTACTAGCACTATGGTAGAGTAGACTCCCTGTCATGCCTTTGTAGTTGGTTTGATCCACTAATTCTCCAGCTTCATCAGTATCCAACTTATATGTGGTACTCATAGGTGTATCACTAACTTTACTACCATCAAAACCAAAACATTTTAAAATATCTTTAGTATATTTACTTTGATTTAAAATAATACCATATTTGTTTTGAAAAATCCGAAATCCTATGAAAAATTTATGTTCTCCCATTAAACTCATTTAAAATTCATTTTTGCATTATTTTCAAAAAATTAGTGCACAAAGAGTTTTTAGAATATACAAAAATTATATCATCTACATAAAATTTTATTTTCAAAAAATATTTGGAAATCCATTTAATAAACAAAGTAGGATCTGCTATTCCTTTAGTAAAACCTTTTGAAATAAGAAAGAAACTAAGTCTATCATACCAAGCTCTTGGATCTTTCTTTAGACCATATAAAGCTTTAGAATGTTTAAAAACATGATTTGAAAAATGGGGATTTGTAAAGCCAGGGGTTGTTCAACAAACACATCCTCAACTATATACCCATTCAGAAAATAACTTTTGACATCCATTTGATAATGTTTGAAATTAAGATGAGCTGTATAAGCAAGAAATATCTTAATGGACTCTAACCTAGCTACATGTGCAAAGGTCTCCTCATAGTCTATTCCTTTCTCTTGACTATATCCTTGTGCAACTAACCTAGCTTTGTTTCTAACTATATTTCCAGACTAATCAACTTTGTTTCTAAAAACCAATTTTGTGTCTATGGTCAAGGTGTCATTAGGTCTTTCAACTAGTTCACAAACTTTGTTTCATTCAAATTTATTTAATTTTTCTTGCATATCCATCACCCAAAATTCATCAATGATATAATAATTAATATTTTTGAGTTCAATGTATGAAATAAAATTTTGATGTTCAACCTGGTTTCTCAGAGAAGCTATAGTTTGTGTCCCTCAGTTTAAATCATCGACTACAACATCTAAATGATGATTCTTGAGTGTTCTAATACCTCTAGATATATTTGAAATTTTCTTCTCATGATTCTTATTTGTTTAGACTCAACAGGTGTAGATTCTATAAGATTCCCAGAACTGGTCACTTTTACAGGGGATTCACTATCATTATCATTAAGATTCAGAATTGAAATTTATTCCTCAAGATATTCAAGAGAGGTTTTGGGTTCATGTGGATTAGTCTCATCAAATTTGACATGAACTGACTCTTCCACACATTTGGTTTTCTTACTGAATACTATATAGGATTTACTTGATATTGAGTAACTGAGGAAAATTCTTTCATCACTATTGGAGGGAAAATTTCCAAGATTGTTTTTAGTGTTATGGATAAAGACTTTTCAACCAAAAACTCTGATGTAGTTAACCTTAGGCTTCCTATTGTTCCAATGTTCATAAGGGTTATTCTTATGAACAGGTCTAATTAAGACTCTATTAATGGTATAACAAGCTGTATTTACATCTTCAGCCTAAAAATAAATAGGTAAATTATATTCACTAAGTAGAGTCCTAGATATTTATTGAAGGGTACTATTCTTCTTTCCATGACACTGTTTTGTTGTGGTGTTCTAGGAGAAGAGAAATTGGGACTATAGCCATTGTGTGAGCAATATGATTCAAACTCCTGATTTTCAAACTCACAGCCATGATCACTTCTCAAGGTCTTGATTCTAAGTCCACTAAGGTTTTCAATAGACTTGGAGTATTTGATTAAATAAGAACAAGCTTCACTTTTGTGAGCTAAAAAGTATATCCATGTTTACCTAGAAAAATCATCTACAAGAAAATAAACATTATGCTTTCCATTTGAACATGAAACTCTTGATGGTCCAGACAAATCCATGTGAACCAAATCAAGAAGTTGAGAAGTAGAAACTTCTTTCTTTGGATTTAAGGAAACTTTGTTTTTCTTTCCCTTTTTACAAGGATTACACACATAGTTAGGTGGGAATTCCAGTTTTGGTAAGTCCCTAACTAAAACATTCCTAGTAAGTTTCTTAAGAGAGTGCACACTACAGTGTCCTAGTCTTCTGTGCCATAACCAGGATTCCTTATGAAAAAAATTTAAGCAAGAACCATTTTTATAGAAAATGCATATAAGTCAATGGAATACACATTTTCATTTATGAGAGCAGTAAATACTAAATCATTTTTTGAATTAAAAACATTGCATGCATCATTTTAAAATGTGAAATTGAAACCATCATCACACAACTGAGAGATGCTAAGAAATTTTGACATTAATACATTATAAAAAGTACTTTGGAAATTAATATTGTATTAGGGTTACTGATCTGGGCTAAGACGATGATATTTCCCTTTGCATTGTCACCAAAAGTTACGCGACCACCATAAACCTTGATTAGTCTCCTGAAGCATGAGTAGTATCCAATCATATGTCTTGAACATCCATTTACAAAGTACCACATAGTCTTACAGGAACTCTTTAGACAACATCCCTGCAAAAAAAATAGACATGGGGTAACATTGGTACCAAGATTCTCTTGGGTCCTGAGAGGTTAGCAAGTAAAATTTTGGGAACACATAATTGTCTCACAGATTTCCTATAATCAGTAGATATATTTTGAGTCATGAACACTCTATTTGGTCCTTTAGAGAATTTTTTTTATGAAATGGTCTAGAACATGAACTTGTAGTGAATTGTCCAGATTTTGGAATAAATATAGTTTTATTAAAACTTCTATGTCCTGGTTGATATCCTAGACCAGTTTTATATTTTGGGGAAATATGTGGTCCTAGAAACTAAGTCGGGGTATCTCTACTAGTAGTGAATTTTTCAAGATCTTTCTTTATTTGTTCATTTGATAATTTGAGTTTAGTATTTTCTTTTAACAGGTAAGCACATTTTTCTTTCTCAACATCTAGACATGACTTATATTTTAAATTTAAATCATGTTGTCTCTTTAATGATTTATAATTTTCCTTGATCTCATTAATGGTATCCTCAAGAATTTTACAATATTCAAATTGTTCATACTTAGTCATATCTTCATCATTATTTTACTCACTCTTATTCCCAGAATAATAGGCATTGTATATAGGATTGTTAAGTGTTTCCTCAATTGCTTCTGTCATGAAACATAAGTTGGCATGATTGTTCTGTTCACTATCAGAAGTGTTAGATCCTCCAGAGCTGTCTTCTGAAGCACTCCAGGTATCTTTCATAGCCTTTTTATATCCTTTTCCCTTGTCTTCATATTTCTTATTGAATTTCATCTTAGGACATTCTACCTTCACATGTCCTTTTTGTTTGCACTCATAGCAGATTATTTCATTTGAGTTGTCATTCAATTTTCTATTTTTCTTCCATTGTCCTTTACTATCATACTTTCCCTTATAGTTTGACTTCCTAAATAATTTCTTCTTTCAGTAGAACCTTTTTAATACCCTTTCAAGATGAGTCATCTCCTCCTCAATGTCTGAATCTGACTCTTCACTAGTGGAACATTCAGTAGAAACTTGAGTATTTTCATTGTTTTTTCTTTTAGAGTTAGTAGTCTTGAATGCTACTGATTTCTTCCTTGGTTCCTCATCTACTTCTTGAATCACCTTATGTTCTTCCTCATACATCATAAGTTCTCCAATTAGTTCCTTCACTGGAATATTGCTTATATAACATGATTCTCAGATGGAAAAAGAAGTTACCCTCCATCTATCAGGTAGGCATTGAAGCCGTCTCATGATCTGGTCCTTGCTATCCACCAGTTTTCCAATCAGACTCATAGTGTTCACTATTTCATTAAACCTGAGATACATTTCATAGATAGGTTCATCATGTTTTATTTTAAAATTATCATATTTAATAGTGTATGTATTTAGCCTCATTTCTGTAACATTAGTTGTTCCCTCATGGGAAACAGCTATAGTATCCCAAATTTCATATGATTTTTTACAAGAAGATATTCTATTGAATTCATCATCACCTAGAGAACAATACAATTTATTCATTTCATTACAGTTATTATTATACGTAGCTTTAGTCAACTGAGACCATGTATCCCTAGCAGTAGTAGGTAATGTATGTTGTTCTTCAATTGCGTCCATGATTTTTGGTCCCATACTCTCTAGATACATTATAATTTTCAATTTCCACTGAGCATAGTTATTACCATTAAAGAATGGATTCATATTAGTAGCATCACCCTCCACTCCAGTTTACATGGTTACTTAGAAATTAAAAATCTGAAAATTTAGATATGACAGAAATTTTAAGATCTTTAAGATACAACTAAAATCACATTTGAAAATAATTTGAAAAAAAATCTTAAAAATAAATAAAACCTATAATACCAAATTTTGGCCAGATTGGATACTCAAGAGGGGGGTGAATTTATTTCCACTTTAAAATTTCTGTTAAAAACATTATAGTTAAGAAAACCCCCAATTTTAAAAATGGCCCAATTAATTAAGGTAGTAGAAATGTAAATATTCAATTGGCCAATAGGTTTTGCAAAGGGTGATTAGCCCTCAGATAAATCAGTGTAGAACACTAATTCAACTTTTGAAACAAGTTTAATGAATTAATCAAATACACACACTAACCAAAACTAATTATGATAGTTTAAGAAAAAACAGTTTAATGTTTTAGCATATACAAGCAGAGTATAAAACAAAATAGAGTAATTGAAGATTATCCCAACAATGTAAACAAGAGGTTCAGTCTCAAGCAGAGACTTAATCCTCTCCACTTGGTGACCACTGGCCACCAAGTATTTTATATGAATAAACTTTTTATCCACACCTTGGATCAGAGTTTACAACAGCACACCCGGTTGTCTAGGTCACACTTGACCTCTACCACATTTATTTGTGGGAAACAAAAAGCACAAGGATGATTGAGTATGAGGAATTTTTGATATCCTCCAATTATGCTCATGAGACAGTGTGTGTTATACAAGAAAACATACACACTGCTTGAATATAAAATATAAAACACAATGGAGTTAAGGATGAGAATTGAGTTAAGAATTATCTGTTTGTTTTTAAGTAAGGATGTAGACTCAATTAATGTTGAGAAACTGGTATTTGAGTCTTCTTTTGGAAGATGTCTTTAGAATAGAGTATCACAGTTTCTGTAATACAGATTCAAGGAGTGAAAAGGTTTAGCTCATTTATGTCTCGATGTATATTGAATATATGTGGTGAAGATAGCTTGTTAGCGTCTTCATGTAATTTCAAGCGCTTAGTTCTTCTCTTTTCATATTCCCACAGTCCGTGTCTCAGTATTTACTGCTTCATTATTTTCCTATCTTTATCGTAATATATGAGGTCCTTTTATACTCCACGATCCTCTGGACATAACGATATTCGCACGTGCATGTACCTCTTACTTTTCAATGGATACTCCTACAGACAACATTAAATAATGTCAGAAACATTAATTTGTCTACAAATGACCATTAGAAATAAATTTGAATTAATAAAATGGAAACAGTTGTTTGTATCAATCAGTGAGTAATATTTGGTCTAATGTATTCGGTTTGATAACATAAGTCTATCAACTTCAGTGTGTCGACTTCAGTCTGTCGAAATTAGGGGTGTCGACTTTGGTCTGTTGAACTTCGGTCTGTCGTACTTTGATCTGTCAACTTCGGTTTTGGTGTGTCATCTTTAGTTTAGGTGTGTTTACTTCGGTTTCAGTGTGTCAAATTCAGTGAGTTGAACTTCGGTCTGTCGAACTTCAGTGTGTCAACTTTGGTTTTGGTGTGTCATCTTCGGTGAGTCATCCTTCGGTCTGTCGAACTTCGGTGTGTCCACTTCAGTTTCAGTGTGTCATCTTCGGTGAGCCATCATTTAGTCTATCGAACTTTGGTCTTTGGGAATCCAAGAAATATTTTGAAAGGTCTTCCTTTCATATACCATTCCAAGATTAATTGTTAATCAAAGTATATGTAAAAATACACTTGTAATCATATTGATTCATTACTTATATGCAATTGACTTATTAAAGTACATGTTTCTATATGATAAATTTAATTTACATAGGGATGTTAAAATTGGCATGAAAGATATGAGTCTATATATTGCCATTATTTGTGATTATGAAAATACAATATCATGAAGGGTACAACATTATATATTCTTTGAGTAGCAATATTAAGAATGTTTTTTATATTTTAAATTACTTCCATTAGAGATAAGTTCCCCTAAAAATAAATTCATCTGAATTAAGATTAGGATTAACACAACATGATTTCTTTATTACATATCGTTTCACCATTTTCATTCAAATATTCTAAAAAACACCATTTTGTTTGAATAATATCCATATAGTTTTTTGGGTTAAAATTTAACATGTCTCATTCTTATCAATATGATTCAATTTTTCATTTATTAAATAAATCCACTCTTTTTTACCAATATATTCTTCAATATATTTTCGATCAACCTATAAATTTGAATTATTATTTGAAACTATTCTTGATGTTACTCTAGTTTTAACCTGTAGTCCTTGATCTCCAATGTATTTTTGGTCCTCCACTTATTTTATTATCCTTTGATGAGATGAATGGTGTTTCTAATCATCATATCTTATTTATTTTCAAATATCATTATCATGTACAACTTCTTCCTTACCAATTCAAATGGAAATTTGGTTATGTTTCCAAATAGTAAGAACATTTTCCTCCCAATATATTATATTTTTATAATACTTCAATGTTTTTCTATATTAATGTTCCAATACCTCTACTTATATATAATAAAAAACCTCTCATTTTTCTTTGTTAAAATACATGTATGCTCTACCATTAGGGTGGTATCCATGAAATATTATATCAACACATCTTTGATCAATCATCCAAATATTTTCACCTTTAACATGGATTTTTTATTACCTTCAAAAACCATTCACTAATTCAAATTTTAAATATAATTATAGTACATCTGATATGAATTCATATTAGGGATATTCCTATAGAAATACTGATTCTTAATATGAACTACTGTTACGATATCTTTCCCCCAAAATAAACAAGAAGTATGATTTTCTAAAATAAAAGTTTTATCCATATCCAAAAAAACCACTCTTTATTATTTTACCAAAAATCCTATTCTATGGTGTTTATAGTGAAATATAATCATGATAAATTCCATTATTTGCGAAATAGTTTTTAAAATTATCATTTGTATATTCTAAATGATTTTGTAAATAAATATTCTTTAGAAAATATCAATATTATTTTTCATAACTTATTTTGAAACCCGTAAACATTTTCATAGCCTCTTATTTATTTATTTTAAAAATAATACATATAATATGAGTAAATTAAAAAATAAAGGAAATAATTTACTTTTACAAATTTTTATATTTCTTTATCATGGGATTATATATATATAACATTATTAATAACATCCTAATGATGAGTAAAATACATCTGATGTTTATTTATTATTTTCTTTATAATCATCTATTTCATACATATCAAAAAACACTAATATCCTATATTTATTATGTGATGAATAAGATGAATAATTACTGTCCCTCTTAGATTATTCATATTCCTTTGGAATATATTTTTAGTAATTTTATAGTATAAATTATTTTCTTCCCACATTAGTAGATAAAATGATCCATGTGAATCTACAACTTGAAATATATTTCCCATGGTTCCTGGCCTCTCATAAATATTTTCCCATCATTAATCCTTTTAGAAAATGATCCATATCTTCTAAAAAAACCATTACCATCCCCAAAAAGTTTTAAAAAATCCAAAAAAATTTATTGTTCCCATTTGTCAACAAATTACATCTAGATTTAAATTTATATATACTTTTGATTGAGGATAAAAAAGGTTTTATTCTATATGACTCTTAAAATCCATAAAACTCTATACATTCATTATAATATTTTTCATTCTTTAATAATTTCAATTTTCTAGTCAAAAATTAAGAGACACCACTATCCAATATCCGAAGTTGTTCTCCTTTTTAGATTTGATAACAGTTTCATATGGGAAGGACTTATCATTACCCTTTTCATCCTTTATATTATGATTTGGAATTTTTTCTTACAAGATCTATTGAAAAAGTAACATTAAAATTAATCTATCAACTTGATGAGTAGGATGGTCATATATTTCAGAAATATTTTCCAAGGGTTGGAATATATTTTTGATATTTATATTGAATTTGTCATGTTCTCTTTATTGAGTTAGTTGACACACCCAAAAATGTTACCTCTAATACCTAATATATCCATTTTACAGTTTATGATTAAACCAAACCATTTTTGATGTATTCCCAACTCCACTATAGTACCTACAATATCCAATGAAATCATATTTTCCTTTTAAACTAACATGTCATTCAAAAGAGTATACATACTTTTCATCGTATATATTACCATAAGCCATGGATATTTATTTTGACTAATTTTTTATAGCCTCCTTAAATATTATTTTTCAGTATAGATTTTATCTCATCATTAATAGAGTTTCTAGTTGTATAACTTTTTTACTTTAAAAATTTATACTTTATAACATTCATAATTTTTGACTCCTATTGTTTTTTTATATACATTGTCTTCTAAAATTTTTTAAGTCTTCAAAAAATCCTCAACCATGTTGTTATCAGGTTAGGTTGATCATTATAGTTGCTTTTATTATTAATCTTATTTGACTTTTTACCAACCACTATAATTGATTTTTGGACATTTTTGATTCCTTGGTTAGTATCAATGAGTTTATTTTATATGATATAACGTTTTTTATCCTTAAAAATTATTTTTTATAGTATGATATTGAGGATTTTATGTTTATTATATAACTTATTCAGCTAATAAATATATTTGAGTAACCTTAATTTTCATTCAACAAATTATTCTTGGTTTTTTATCGAAATAGGTTTTTCCATTAACTTATTAGTTGATTTTTCATGAATTTCAATATTTAGAGAAATTAATTGAATTATTTATTAATAATAAAATCTATCTCATTATTCTTCAAATATTAATCATGCTACAACTTTCATCATTGGTACAGTTATCTTTATCTATATTTTCAATATGAAACATCTTAGTGGAATCATCGTTGATGTTTTCATCATCCACATCACCATTGTCATATTCTTTACATTTGGATGAAATGTTTTTTCTTTATATATATGGAAACTATTTTCATTTTACCAAAAAACTGAATTTGATATGACAAATATATTATTTAGAGATATTCTTCACTTTGTATCTACTTTATATATATCTTCATATTTATTTAGTCCTGGATAATTTGTAGAAAAACAACAAATGAGTTCAAATCCATAACACTTTTTAGGTAACATTCATTTACATGTTGACATGACCCACTTAACTATCCTATAAAAATAATACATATAATCATTATATTTTTACTTACTTAAATGTTATTTTTAGAGTGAGTAATGTATTATTTATCCAAAACATTCAAAATATTGATTTTCTTAGTTGATTTGTGATCGATTTCTCAATTATATTTCTCTTTATTCATAATGATATTGTTATCTCTCTAAATTTCAAAGGAGATGATAAGACTACCAAAATAATCAAGTGAGTCATTTTTAGGATATATATATATCCTTGTGATGATACTGTAGATTTGAAATTTATATGATTAATTCTTACAATATTTTCAAGAACAGTTGAATTTTAAATTTATCACGAAGAAATATTATGGTGGTTACATTGTTATTTTACCTAATTAGGTAGCCACCAATAGATTCATCATCCCAAATTTTGGGGTTTTTATATTTCCCTTATATATATTATTAAACATGTAACATATTCTTTTTCTATTTTAATTCCTTTAACCCTATGAAATTCATTTTCATAGAGGGATAAATGTATAACATTTCTAGCTCACCTACCACTGCAATGATATTTATTATATTTAGATATATAATAATAACCCTAAAAAGGAGAAGGTAAATCATCAATTTCAACTTTTAGAACTTGATAGAATATATATATATATATATATGATAGTTTAACATTTTATTCTTACAAGTATTATAGTTATTTCCTTAAATTATATGAATACACATAATATTAACATAGTTATAAATATTCATGGAATCCATCAATTTATTTTGACATTAGAAAATTTTCATTTAAGGGAACCTTTAATGGATACCAATTCAATGGACCAATATGGATTTGTGTGATCACTAATAGTGGGGGGCTTGGTGAATTTGTAATACATTATTTTTTTCGGTTCTTACTTAAGAAACAACCATCACCCCTGGTACCTATGAATGAACTCTATGAGAAAATATCAACAAACCATACCCATGGTTTCATAAGTATTTATAAATATAATTACTTAATAATTGTAGTTATTCCTTTCGTTGGTTGGGAAGTAATCGATGCTCATGTAGACAATATAATGATATACTTTTAGTAGTCTATAAAAATAAGTAAATATCAATCACTATCATAAACCAATAATCCTTTTAAAATTCTTGTGATCCTAACACATATTATATTATATAAAAATGATTTTTTCGAATACTTTTATACCTCACTAATAGAATTCATTAAACTATCACAACGATGGTTGAAATTTATTCACACCTGACTTTTTTACAAGTATTGCTTCTTCCTCTTCACCTAGCTTCACAATAGTGATCACAAAATGTATTTAGACTATTAGAATTTAATCTGGTATACTAATTCTACTCAACCTTTATCATTTTCCTTTGATACCAATTTATTAGGCCACATTATCTAATTTTTCTTCTTCGTATCCATTTAATATGAATCTGTAGACAAATTATTTTCAGTATCAATTTCTCTGATGATACTAAATCAAATGTGGCTATAACTAATCTCTCTTAATATCTTAATATGGAACATAAAATAACCACGAATTATCCCATAAATATTATTTCAAACAAAAAATTATCATCTCACCAAATCCAATTTATATAAAAATTGTCTCTCCAGAAACATAGAGAGATTCTACAACTTCAAATTCAATGTTCCCACCCAATAATTGAAAACAATAGTAAAATATTTCAGTGTTTGATCACCCAAAAAAAATATAAATTATTGTGTTTAACAATATTCATAATTGATTCCTTCAAATATGGCATCAAAACTTAATTTCAATGTTTTCTTACATTTTAGTAATAATCAAGATATTCCCTTTATGATTATTGAGGTGTTAAATGTGAGAATCAATATTGTAAAATTTAATGACTATAGAAAATATTTTTAAATATCCACAATATTTGATTAATATATATTCATATCAACATCTCCATTCAGTGGCCTCAGACTTGTAACTTCATAAGTTACACCATTGTTTGATCACCCGTTATTTGGTGTTCTTTGTGTTAATCCATTTGATTACTCCTTTTGAGTTTCACTTCATCCTAAAATTCTATAAAAACATTAATTCCATAAAAACATTTTCTATCTGGTGGAATCTATCCAATGGTATCACACCATGTCTCATGATTGATTTCAATGCATAGAAATTTATTTTTGATTAAATTCACACGAATATCTCTATATTATGGATTTATTCAGAAAATTCTTCACTTCACACCACGATCATTGTACAATAAACATTTATATACTTCTTATATAAAACAAATATTCATTTTCATGAATATCATAGAGTTTATTAGGATTTATTCATACACCACTTTGAATGTTATAACTGTGACTATATCTCACATAACACATTAATTTTTTTGGGAATCATATTTCTATCAAATTCACTAATCTTAATCCTTCAACCAAATTCAATCTGGATTAATAAATACCACTCTATAAACATTATTCCATATTACAATGATTAAAAACATAGACCTACTTGATTTTTATTATCAAAACTCTATGTATGATTGAACTTTCAGTATAATAGGATAGAAATTCCATACCACACATTTTTTTCCATTTAATAATGATGGAATCTTAACTCTAGACATTGTAAATAATCATTAATCCATTAAAAATCATTCAATCACCATTTTGTGGGAAGAAATTTTTTTAAGAGATGTATTTTCACAAAAATTTTAAGTGTTTTATGGTGGAAAATAAGGGAAAACATGCAAGAAATCCTTCATTATTCTTAAGTAGCATCTTTTTAAAATAACACCTCAATGCATCTTGGTCCAATGAATTATTAAATATATGTATTACTAAACTATTGTTGATCCTAATTTTCATATAATACTATAAGATTAAGTGAAAATCTAAACCAAACAATGATATTTAAGAATGTGATTGATATTATTTTGAAGCCTTATCCATTTATTTTTATCATTTTATTTCTTATCAATGGTGATCAATTTAAACATTGTTTACTATTTATTATGACAAAAAACCAAGTTGACTACATTACCAAATATTAATTACAATGATTCTAAATATAGAATATATTTTAATGGATTAAATATATTTTATGTTTATAAATTAATTGTAATATATGTTAGTAAAACAAAATGAAAATAGATTTTACAATAATACCCATTTAAAAAATTATTTTTTTAAAAAAATAGAGTATAATCTAGAATCCCATAGAAATAATTGAATTATTTTTAAAAGTAGGAAAAAAAATTTCATTCAAACCAATTTTTTTAAAGAACCTTGTGAATACTGAATTAAAATAGAAGATCAAAAAATAGTTTTTATTTGAATAGAAATTTTAAAATTATTTAAAAAAATTAATATATATATTTATAAGTTCAAAATTAAGTTTTATGTGAATTATAATAGCTATTAAATTTATATTTGGTCTGGAAAAACTATATCACAAGTGGACCTATAATTATTATATCATTTTAATACAAAGAATGTTATATTATGTAACGTCCCGGATTTGGGTGCCACACAATGGGTGCCCCAAACCCGGTTGGCCACATTACCTCAAACGCATTTCCCCAAATTCCATAGGCTTCCAACTAGCAGTGAGGGCCTAGGGAAAATAGTGGGGAAACTATGACCACATTTTTCAAAGTGTAGCATTGTGGAATAACTATAAAAACACAAAATAAGAATAAGTAAACAATATAATCCTGAAATGGACAACAGAACTGAAGTAAAAGATAACCAACAAATATATATATGATAATGCAACATGTCACTAATGCTAAGAAAGCATCCAAAATAGGATACACTACAATCAAATATAATACATCACAAAGTAAAATGTACAGTCAAACAAATCCAAAGTAGTGTAATAGGTACTCAGTAGCATCGCATGCCTAAGCTCAGTCTCGTGCTCTCCTACTCCTCTGCAACAATCATGTACCTGTGTAGGGACCCTTTCACTTATCAACCCATGCATCAACATAATCTGTTTGGGCCCAAGCCATGACCCAAATTGGGTATAAGAAATAAATCCTAATAGGGAACAATAAAAGGCTCATGCCCAACTGTCAGTGGAAATGTGAAACAACCGTGTGAAATAATGAAATGCAGTAAACTAGGAAGTACTCAAAAGTAACTATTCCTACCAGTTACTTTGTCACTTTAATAATTATTTAACAATTCCAAGCTCGTTCTTTTGCTTGGAATGTACAACATATGAAATCACCACAGTGAATATTCAATGTAAACATTGTCCTCAGACGTGAAAATCCTTACCCTCAGACATACAGAGACGAAACCTTCAAGTGACTGCCCTCAGGTATAACAAACATTTCCCTCATGCATAAGAATCATTTCCCTCAGGCTAAACAAAACCTTTCCCACAGGCTAAATAAACACCTCCCTCATCCCAAAGAACTATTTCCCTCAGGCTAAACAATACATTTCCCTTAGGCTATATAAAACTATTCCTTCATGATAAACATAACCTAGCCCTCAAGCTAGACCGAACCCTACCCTCAGACTAAACAGAAGAAAATCAAGTAACTAGGCTGAGCCCAAAGCATAAGCAAGAAATTTATATATGTTTCCTCTCAATAAAACTCAAAACTTGTTATAATCATGGAATACCCACAAGTATCCTGTCCAAATGGATAAATAAGGGAAACACACCCTCGAGGTGGCCCTGGATCAAGGAAATGATGCCAAATAGTAGTTAATAATTATTCATTAGATTACCTATGTAGTTCTTGGTATCTAAACAGTCAAGGCCTCTTCCACATGACACCTTGAACATGGGTGCATGACACAACGATGCACAAAATCAACTCGACAGTTGGAATCAAACACAAGACCACCGAGATCAATCTCCTCTAATAGATATATGTGAAAGGAGTCTCCTGAAACAACGAAGAACAACATAGACCTAATATAATGATTAATTGGTCAAACCTAAATAACATCCTTTAGGGAAATAATTGGAAGGAAATATTAAAGAAGAGGGAATAACTTACCCGCGCGGTTCAAATGAAATCAATGACAGAAGAATCAGAGTTGCAGTGTGCGATCAGGAGCTCCTCCAAGTCCCTACCTCCTCTCCCGAGGCTCCTGGAGAGTTCTCTGCATCCTATATCGAATGAGGAGGCTACTGCCTCTTTTTAATGAAAAAAACATAACTACACGGTGTGTACTCTTAAGTACACGGTGTGTAATTTCCTTTCAAACTATTCCTCTGGCAGCTATATTCCACTGTCTCACTGTTCATCTGCTCACATGATTACACGGCATGTATTACTAAGTACACGGTGTGTACTACTATGTATATGGTGTGTATTATCATTTCTATGGTGGCTACACACATCGCCTTACTGTTCACCTACCGACTGATTACATGGGGTGTATTACAAAGTACATGGAGTGTAGTTAGTTATTACACCCTTAATCGATGACAAACCTTAACGAACTGTATTCTCATCCCACACGGCCAAAGTAAATGACATGTGTACCGAACTACGTGGCGTGTACCCTAAAATTTGGGATTTTTCCCAGATTTCCCTTATTTTTTCAAAAACACTTATGGAAAAAGGTAAAGAAGAAACTTGTACCTCAAGAATAAGAACTGGGTTCTTATGAAATTTTTCCCTTAATGTAATTCATCCAGAATTTCTCTTCCAAGGGTGGTGAAGATAAATCTATGAAAAACTCTGGCCACGGAGCACGTACGCCAGTCTCCTACTCCCATGTATTGTCCTACACTCGTCCATACCACCATAGAACCCGTACGAGAGGAACTGGTCGGCCTCATATAACCTTCATTCTCTTATAAAAAATACGAATCAGATGCTACTTAGAGGATACGTCGACCTGATGTTCAACCTCATCAGGCTGAAAAACGTGAGACGGGTCTGTGTGATTATAGCGCAGCTGAGCTACATGGAAGATGTCATGTATGGCTCAATACCTCTGTGGTAACTGCAACTGATATGTAGCCAACCCCACTCTCTCCAAAATCTAAAATAGCCCTAAATACCTTGGATGAAGTATACCCTATATCTTGATCCACCTGTGTCCCAACCTCAGTTAAACACGCAAGAAAACTTGATCCCTGACAATGAACTCCAAGCATCATATATGGTGGTCAACAAAAGATTTTTGATGAGATTTTGCAGTAGCCATCTGCTTCTAAATCAACTGGACCTGCTCTAAAGTCTCCTACACAAGACGTGGTCCTAGTAAAGCTATCTCACCTACCATGAACCACCACAAGGGTGATCAGCATGACCTACCATATAACGGCTTGTAAGGTTCCATCAAAAAAGTTTCTTAAAAACTATTATTGTAGGAAAACTCAACTATGGGTATTTGATTCTCCCAGGAGCCCCCAAAGTCTAGGACTCATGCACGCAGCATGTCCTCTAGTACATGTATCGTACACTCTGACTAGCCATTGGTCTGAGGGTGGTAAGCATTGCTCAGAAGCACCTATGTACCCAGTTCCCTCTGAAAAAATTCTAGAAACAAGATGTAAAATGGGCATCCCTATCTAAAACGATTGAACAAGGGACACCATAAGGACATACTACCTCTCGGATATACAACTTCCTGAGCTCTTCAACACCGAAGGTCTCCTTGATTAGAAAATAGTGAGCTACTTTCGTAATTCTGTCCACAAAAACTCATATGGCATCATTTTCTTTGAGGTGACCTTGGCAACCAGGTCATGAAGTCCATTACGAAATCATCCCATCTCTACTCCGAAATGGGTTACTGTTGTAACAGTCTGGCTAGCCTCTGATGCTCCGCCTTCACCTGCTGACAAGTGGAACATCTCGCAACAAAACCAGCAACCGCTCTTTTCATACCTGGCCACCAATACAGACGTCTCAAGTCACGGTACATTTTGGTAACTCCAGGATGCACTAACCTAGCTAATGCATGAAATTTCTACATCAACGCCTCGCGTATATCCCATGGAACCCACACTCATCCATGGATACACAATAATTCATCATCGCCTATCGTCCAACTAGGATGAGGCTCCTCACTTTCCACCGAATCCCATAGAACTAGGCCTTCTGAATTTGATAGTTGTCTCATCCTCACTCTAACTAGGATAGTAGAGGTCACAACTAAGGATGACAGATAGGTTCTCCCCTGACTATCGTGCACCTCCAAATGCCTCTCAAAGGACAAATCCATAAGCTGCCACTCACCACTGGCTCCTGCACTACCCATATCTGAGTCCTCCTACTCAGTGCATCCACTACTGCATTACCTTTACACGGTGTATAGGAAAGATTTATGTCTAAGGCCTGAAGCTATTCAACCCACCTTTACTATCTCAAATTCAATTCATGTTGGTTAAAGATGTATTTAAGACTTTTGAGGTTCGTAAACACAAAAAAATGTTCTCCTAAGAGGTAAAGTCTCCAACAGCGTAACGCATGAACAACTGAAACCAACTCGAGATCCTGCATCAGGTAATTCCTCTCATGTGGCTTCAACTATCGATACTCATATGTAACTTCTCGATTGCCCTGAATCAACACTACTCTCAGCCCAATAGATGATGCATCATAGTGAACTGTATAGATCTTACCATGCTCTAGATGTATCAGGACTGTTGCTGATGTCAACCTTCCCTTCAGCTCTTGAAAGGCTGTCTCACAAGCTTTTAACCAAACAAAATTCCTACCCTTCTTAGTAAAACCCATCAACGACACTGCTAAGCGAGAGAAGTCCTGTATAAAGTGAATGTAGTAACTAGCCAGTCCCACAAAAATCTATATTTAAAAATAATTCTTAGGATGCTCCCAAGAAACTAATTCTCTCACTTTCTCTAGGTCTACTGCAACTCCTGCCTCTGAGATAATATGTCCCAGGAAGTGAATCTGGTCAATTCAAAAGTCTCACTTTGAGAGCATAGCATATAACAGATTCTCCCTCAGTGTAATCAGTATGATCTCAAGATGGGTGTCATGGTCGTGTCGAGTGTGAGAGTACCTTAAGATATCTTCCACGAAGACTACCACAGAAGAATTCAGATATTGGTGGATCAAAAAATTCATCGGAGTCATGAAAACTACTACTGCTTTTGTGAGTCAGAATGGAATGAAAAAGAACTCGTATAGACCATATCTACTCTGAAAGGCTGTAATAGGTATGTTCGATGGTCTAACATGCAACTGATGATATCCAGATCTCATTTCAATCTTTGAGAACACTCGTACTCCTCGAACTTGATAAAAGAGATCATCTATCCTTCGTAAGGGATATCGGTTCTTAACTTTCAACAAGTTTAGCTTCAGATAATCCACACTAAGAATGAGAGTACCATCCAGCTTCTTTGCAAACAGGATAAGAGAACCCTAAGGAGAAGTTCTGGATCGGATGAAACCATTTTCCCGAAACTCCTCTAACTACCTCTTGTGTTCCTAAAATTTGGGTGTAGCCATCCAATAAGGAGGAAAGGACAATGGTGCTACTCCTGGGAAATTCTCAATAGATAAGTCCACCTATCACTCTGGAGATAGACTAGAAAATTCATCTGGGAAGACATCCCTGAAACGATTAACCCCAGAAGAGAATTCCTTCTAACATGTTCCCCAGTCATGTGGATATAAACACGCAATCTGGGACGTCACTCCACCTCACCCATGATTCTTGGGCCCATCTCGCCTCACCTGGACATCTAATTTGACCTTTTATAGAAACGCTTCGCCATCTGGTCACGTGAAACTCATCCTGCGATGATAGAAATCTACAAAGGCTAAAAAGGGTACCAACCAGTCCATCTCGAGAATGACTTCATGGCCTGTCATCTCTAAGTCATAGAGGTCCCATAGAATGTGAACCCCACCAACCTCTTAGGGGAACTCCTTGAACTAACAGAAAAATATTATTCTAATTCCCAACGGATTTCCTAGCATCATGATATCAAAAGAAGAAAAAGAAACACAGATCCCAAGGCTATCCATAAAAGGCATAGATATAAATCAATGTGTAGCACGAGTATTGAAAAGTATAGAGGATAAAAAATACGGAACTAAAATAGTACCTCTGACATTGGAAGGTCTGGGATCCTGCTTCTGTTGGGTCTGTTTCGCTGCATATGCCTACCTAGTGCTGCAGCACAGCGACACTGCCTGGGTACCCTGAGCGGACCCGCCCTTCTATCTTTGAGATCTCAGTGTCTCGAAACCACAACCATGAACATGACCTCATTCTGAACTTCCGGATGTATTCCAATTCTTGGACTGGTAAGAAGCTTCTAGCCCTACTCCTACATGTGAAGTCTACACAGAACCCATATCACTAGTCACTAGGGGAAACTCCATGAAAAAACACTGAAGATGACCCATCTTGCCACATGCTTGGCACTCCACAAGGTCACAAGGACACTGAGGTCTCTTGTTCCCCTCTTTACCGCACTGGTAGGACATTATCTTGCCACATAAAGAACTCTTATGGCTACTACTTCCAGTATGAGAGAAATCCATCTGCATCTTCCTCTTTCCGTTAGAAATATTACCAGAGACTGATGTCGAACCACCCTGGTCCGCACCACTATCTTCTTGTAGGTTCCACTCAGTAATCAATGATTGGTTCATTATAACATGCATTGTAGGAAACCTAAAAACATTAAACAGTGATCAAATTTCTTATCAAAGACCATCCTAAAAGCATCTAGTGTTCAACATCTCATCACACACCAGAACAGGTGAAAAATTTTGTTGCTCGATGAAGCGGGTAGAATAGTCCATCACTAACATGGCGCCATACTAAAGATTCATGAATTCACGACCTCGATCTTCCCTCAGCGTCTCCAGAAAGAAAAATTCATAGAAAAATACCTGAAAATATTCCCACACCATGTCTCAGTGATGGTTAGTCTGGTGGTAACATCCCACCATCTCTTGATACAATAACACAACATGTAAGTAGCGAGATTGAGCCTACTCCCAGGAAGCGTCTCCAGATGCTCGAAGATCATCTGCATAGAATACAACCATGACTTTGTAGCCCGTAGTCCTCCATCCCCTAAAAATGTATGTAGATGCTACTTCTAGAATATACATGTCAACTCTGCCTTAGATGTGGCAACCTGCGGTGTTCCCTGGAATATTTTCATGAACCGCATCAAGCCCTCATGGAACTACGCATCCGCACCTGAATCTGGTATAATGGATGGGGCCGCATCTGGCACTGCTGTAGGATTCATCGGTAGCCCATTTCCTACCATCTCGGAGTATAATTGTTGCCACTCTCTAGGCGAGCAACTCGAGGTCATCTCAGCGGCATGAATCTATGAGGTAAAACACATGCCTTAGATTAAGATCATCAAGGAATAAGAATTGGTAATGTAATAAGGGAGTGAGAGAAATATGAACGTCAAGTTTTACCAAACAAGTATAGACGACATGTATAATAACTACATGGCGTGTTCCCTTATGTTTTACTCATGGTTGTGTACTTCTACCAGAACTGGTCGTGTAATACCCCACACATGGCATGTTGTCCTTACACACGGCGTGTACTTGAATTGTATTCCCCTTCCCAAGTCCTTCTACATAGCTAAGCCTCACAGATCCCCTTAGAACAAGGTTACATGGCCTGTTACACCCGAACACGGCGTGTACACCACCCTTTTTCCCCACCCACATGGCCAAGCCCACGCAGTCTCTCACTGGTCAAGTGTACACAGTGTGTCCCATAGGTACATGGCGTGCACTAGACGAGATTTACTAACCTGTGTTGTTTGAGACACAGCCCGATACATAGCTCACACTACATGGCGTGTTGCAAATGTACACGACATGTACTTGAGAAGATAACACCGACCCGTGTTGTTAGCTACACAGCCAGATCCCAATATTACACTCCACTGTATGTTTGGAATTGAGAAAGCGTGTATAAGCTAAGATTTCTCCGTCCGTGTTGTTAGTCACACGGGTGGACACAGGGTCAACCCTACACGGCGTGTACAACCGGTACACGACGTGTTACAACAAGAACATCCCAGTCCCATGTCTCTTATCACATGGCTGATGACATGGTTAGAGACTACACGACGTGTACCTAAGGCACATGGCGTGTACTTACTTTTTTTCATTTCTTCCCTAATAGAAGAGTACACGGCGTGTAGTCAAAATTACACAGCATGTATTCTGGGTTTTTCCAGATAGTAAGCCTCAGAAACTACTCTAGTGCCCCCTTTCCATTAAATTTAAAGCATCAGTATGACAAATTCCTATCTATGGGGGCCCATCTTCCCCACAAACCAGAGTTTAATACCCAACCTTTTACATTATAGAACAAAATGAAACAAAAGGATGGATCATGATCCACCAAATTCCAGTCCAAGAGAGCCCATACATCTCAGGATCCAATTTTTAGCATCCATAAACCCAATCGTAACATGTACCCATTCCCCATCAATAGTAGGTGTATCTATCAAGGTACCTATCACAACAACATTCAATTTCTAGCACAACATCAATCACAACAACATGCAATTTCTAATGCACCAACATGGCATAGAAACTATGCATGACATGTGATTCTAATATGTGCCTAAATGATGCATGTGATGGCACACCCTCATCTCATCAGGTTTCAACTATATAGAACCCAAGTATAAAATATAAATAGCACACTGCAAGTGCATCACCCAACAGTGAAAATCAAATCAACTATAAAATTACAAAACCAGAAAAATTGCAATTAAATGATGACGATTATATTTTCCTTGTACACATGTTAGCTACTCCTAGGCACATCTTATTACCATATACATATTCCTTCCTATCCCCCGCTAAAGGCTCCAAACATTATGTCAAGATAAAAGAATCCTATAATACCACTTTGTAACGTCCCGGATCTGGGTGCCACACAATGGGTGCCTCGAACCTGGTTGGTCACATGACCTTAAGCGCATTTCCCTAAATGCCAGAGGTTGCCAACTAGCAGCAAGGGCCTAGGACTGATAGTAGGGAAACTATGCACTCATTTTTCAAAGTGTAGCACAACGGAGTAAATATAAACACACAAAATCAGAAGTAGTAAACAATATAAACCTGAAATGGACAACAGAACTGAAGTAAAAGATGAAAAACAAACATATATATTATGATGCAACATGTCTATAATTCTAAGAAATCAACCAAAACATGGTACACTACAATCAGATACAATACAGAACAAAGTACAAAGTACAGTCCAACAAAACCAAAGCAGTGCAATAGGAACTCAGCAACATCGCAACCCTAAGCTTGGTCCCATGCTCTCCTACTCCTCTGCAACAATCATGTACCTCTATATGGACCCATTCCCTTATCGACACCTGCAACAAAATAATCTGTTTCGGCCCAAGACATGACCCAAATAGGGTTTGAGAAATAAATACAAGTAGGAAACCACCAAAGGCCCGTGCCCAACTATTAGTGGAAATGTGAAACGAAAGTGTGCAATAATGAAATGCAGCATACTATGAAGTACTCAAAAGTAACTATTACTACTAGTTACATAGTCATTTTAATAATTATTTATCAATTCCAAGCCTATGACTTAGCTTGGTTGGTACAACATAATAAATCGCCATGGGGAATATTCAAAGTAAAAATTTTCCTCAGACGTGCAAATCCTTACCCTAGGGAATAAAGAGACGAAACCCTCAAGTGACTGCACTCAAGAAAAACGAAAAATTCCCTCTTCTATATGAACAGTTTTTCTCAGGCTAAACAAAACCTTGCCCTCAGGCTAAACAAATGCTGCCCTCAGGCATAAGAACCATTGCCTTCAGGCTAAGCAAAACCCTACCCTCAGGCTAAACAGAACCTTTCCCACAGGGTAAACAGAACCTTGTTCTCAAGCTAAACAGAACCTTTCCCTCAGGCTAAATAGAAGAAATGAAAGTAATCAGGCCAAGCCCAAAGCATAAGAAAGAAATTTATATATGTTTCCTTTCAAGAATACTCAAAACATGTTATAATCACGACATACCCACGGGTATCCTTCCCAAACAACTAAACAAGGGAAACACACCCTTGGGGTGGCCCTGGATCAAAGCAACATTCCCAAATAGATGTTTATACATATTCATTGGATTACCTATGTAGTTCTAGGTATCTAAAAAGTCAAGGCCTCAGCCACACGACACCCCAAACCTGGGCGCGTAGCACAATGGTCCAAAAAATCAACTTGATAGTTGGAATTAAACAAAAGTCCACCTACCTCAATCTCCTCTGATTGATATATGTGAAAGCCGCCTCCAGAAACAACCAATAATGGTGTAGAATTGAGATAATGGTTACCCGTTCAAACCTAAATAACTTCCCTTAGGGAAATAATTGGAAGTAAAGATTCAACAAGAGGGATGACCTTAACCATGTGGTTCAAACGAGATCAACTACATAATTATCAGAGTCCCAGTGTTCGATCAAGAGCTATTCCAAGTCTCGACCTTCTCTCCCACAGCTCCTAGTGAGTTCTCTACCTTCTCTGTCGATTGAGGAGGCTACATCCTATTTTTAACTAAAAAACATAACTACACGGCGTGTACTCTCAAGTACACAGCCTGTACATTCCCTTTAAACTTTTCCTCTGGTAGCTACTTTTTACCCTCTCACTGTTCATCTGCCAACTTGATTACATGGCGTGTATTACTAATTACAATGCGTGTACTACTAAGTACATGGCGTGTACTATCATTTCATTGGCGGCTACTTACACTTCCTTACTGTTCACATGTTGACTGAATACACAGTGTGTAGTTTGTTTTTACACCCTTAATCATCGACAATCCTATATGCCCAATATTCTCATCCCACACAGACAAAGTACACGGCGTGTGTACCAAAGTACATGGTGTGTACCCATAAATATGTGAATTTTCCCACATTTCCCTTGTTTTCTAAAAAACACTTAAGGAAAAATGAAAATAAGAAACTCATACGTCAAGAATAAGAACTGAGTTCTAACATATTATTTACAGAACTGGTATTTTTCAACCAAAAATCCACTATTTCTGAATAAACATAAAAAATTGACCATATTTTAATTTTGGGATGTTAAATTAAATAATGAAATTAATTTCAAAGAAATTAAAATTATATTATTTTTTAATTTATTTTTTAATATTATTATGGAATAAGTCTATGTGAATTATGATATAGTTTATTTATAAAAAAAAAATTCATTCTATAATTGATGAAAGAGTGTTACATTCTCCTACATTCAAATAAGTGATCTTTAAAATGTATATAATGATATCTTACAAAAATAATGTGGGAAAGTATTCACCGTAATATCCTTAGGTTCCCACATTTCAATATCTTACCAATTATTCCTCCAATGTACCTTCACCAGTCATGTTATGTTAATCTAAAACAATTATACTCTACTGGAAAGAATTTGGATATGCTCTTCCCAATATGATAGAGCAGGCTCCTATTATATTTTTTATATGTGATTAAATGAATTGGGTCTAACATATACTTCCCCAATAATGATATTTGGAAAAAATCATGAAATTTATAGAGTATAGGTGGTGATCCCAAATAGTAATCCATAATTACAATACTTCTGAAAATCTCAAAAGTCTGGATGTACTTGGGAATTTAGGTTCCAAATATTTCTAAACTATATAACAGCTATCCATGTAAAGTTTTTCAAGATAACATGAACCCCTACATAGAATTATAAATCATAATTTCTATTTTTAGAATTAATATTTTTCGTACATTAAGATTCCATGTTATGAGACTGAATAGATCTCACATTCATTCTTAACTACTAAATATGTTCTAGGACAAAATTATTTCTTTCACTTACTTCATCCCATGTAGTTTGTGAACATCTTATTTTCCCCTACAATGGTTCAAAAACTCCATTTTAATATTTGAATTGATTATATCATAATATGAAAAATCAAATAAAGCTAAATATTTGTCCAATGAACCTTGAAATTCATGTGAACCTGGCCTGAACATGTATTATAATGTGTCAATAGTCACTTAGGACTACCCATCTATCTGAGGATTATGAATAGTTCTCAAATATAACTTAGTGTCAGAAGCCTTTTGATTAATTTTAAATAAATTTGATCAAAATAGTTGGTCATGGCCAAATATAATAAAATGTGGTTACCAGTGATGCCTAAAAATATAATTGACATAGATTTGTGCATGGAAATTAAGTGGTAGTGTAAGAACCCGGTTCTTACTCTTAAGGTACAGGTTTCTTATTTCCTTATTTCCTTAAGTGTTTTTGAGAAAATTAGGAAAATGGGGAAAAATACCAAATTTTATGGGTACGCGCCATGTACATTTCCACACGATGTGTAATTTGGCCGTGTGGGATGAGTACATAGGGCGTGTAGCCCTGTCGGTGATGAAAGGTGTAAAAACCGACTACATGCCTTGTAGTGGGTATTTAAACATTGTGTAGTCAGTCGGCAGGTGAATAGTAAGGCGGTGGAAGTAGCCTCTAGCTGAGAAATAGTACATGTCGTGTACTCAGGTGTTACACGCTGTGTACTCATGTTGACATATGAACAGTACTGCGCTGGAGAGAAGCCTCCAGCGGAACAGTTAAATGATGAAAAGTACATGTCATGTAGTCAATAGTACATTCTGTGTAGTTTGATTTTTTTTAAATGGGAAATAGCCTTCCATGTTCATAGGAAAGGCTTAAAACTGTAGGAGAGCTCAGGAGGATGACTGGAGCATTGGAGTTCACCCGATCACACACCGGGAATCCGATTCTGCCTCTATGGATCTCATTGGAACCGTATGGGTAAGAGTTTCCTCCTCCTTGTGTAGTTCTTTCCAATTATTCCTATAAGGTAAGTTAATTAAATTTGAACGTGATTTCTTTCACCTCAGATCTAGGTCATTCATGGAAGATTCGAGGATCATCATTCACGTATACGGATTAGGGGTGATCGAGGTAGGTGGCTTAATGTATAAATTCTAGCTGTTGTGCGTTTTTGTGTACCGTTAAGATACAAACCCATATTGGGGTGTCGTGTGGCTGCGGACTTGGCTATTTTTAAAACCGAGAATTGTATATGTAATTGAATGTGATAATAAACTATTGTTTGGGATCACTACTTTGATCCAGGACCACCGCAGGGGTGCGTTCCTCTGTTTAGCCGTTTGGCCAGGATACCCAGGGGTATGCCCTTGTAGTAATGTTTATTGAATTTACTTGAGAGGAATTGTATATTAATTGATTGTTTACAAGTTGGGAATGGCCCAGTTACTTTCTTAGCCTAAGGGTAGTGTTTCCTTTAGCCTAAGGGCATTGGTTATTTTATCCTGAGGGACACTTCTTTCGTGTATGTGGGTAATAGACTTTTTTCCTAAGGGCGACACTTTGTATGCCTGAGGGAAATATATGTTACGCCTATGGGAAATTACCTGCAGGTTACGATTCTGATTACCAGAAGGTAAGGGTTTGCATGTCTGAGGACATTGACTGTTTATATAGGAAATTCACCTAGGTGATGTCTTATATTAAATGAATGAAATGAATATTAAAACGACAATATAACTGGTAAAGTTGGTTACTTTTGAGTACTTCTTAGTTTATTGCATTTACTACTGCACACTGTTGTTGCATATTTTCATATAGTTGGGCACGAGCCTTTGGTGGGTGCCTACTGGGATTTATTTCTCACACCCTGTTTGGGTCATGTCTTCGGCCTAACAGATTACGTTTCTATAGGTGTGGACAGGGGCAAGGGTCCCTGTACAGGTACATGATTGTAGTAGATGAGTAGGAGAGCATGGGACCGAGCTTAGGCTAGCAATGCTACTGTGTTCTATCTACTCTATTTTGTTTTGCTTTGCTGTACTCTGTATTTTATGGTACTGTATTGTAGTATTAAATTTTCTGGCTGTTTTCTTAGAACTTGCGATATGTTGCATCATTATCTATATAACTATTGGTTATCTTTTACTACAGTTGTTTATTTTAAATGTGTATGGTTTATTTCTTCCATTGTTTTTTTATGTTTTATATAGTATTCCACTGTGCTACCCTTTGAAAAATGAGGCCATATTTTTTCCACTATCATACCTGGGCCCTTGCTGCTAGTCGGCAGCCTCTGTTGTTTGGGGAAATACGATTGAGGTCATGTGACCAACCGGGTTCGGGGCACCCGTTGGGTGGAACTCGGATCGGGGACGTTACAATGTGGTATCATAGGGGTTCTTTTCTTTGAATTACTATTTGTATCCCTATTCAGGGATAGGACGAGAATTGTGGTTGGTAATAAGTTGTGTCAGGGCGTAGCTAACCTATGTACAGGGAAAAGATAGTCTACCTCATATTTTTTTAATTTTTATAATTTTGAAAATTTTACAGTTGATTTGATTTCGCCGTTGGGTGATAAACTTGTGATTGTTGTATTTTTATTTTAACCATGGGTTCTATTTAGTTGCAACCCGATGAGATGAGGGTATTCCATCTCATGCATCATTTAGTCACATGCTAGAAATCACATGCAATGCATATTTCCATGCCATATAGGTGCATTAGAAATTGCATGTTATTGTGATAGTTGTTGTGCTAGAAAAAGCATGATGTTGTGATAGCTTCTTTGATAAATACCTACTATGTGATAGGATATTTTCATGTGAGTCTGTTGATAGAATGGATGCCAAACATTGATTTTTGGGAAGTATGGGCCCTCATTGACCGGAATGTGGTGGATCATTGACTGTTTATCTTGTAATAACACATATAAGATTCCAAACATTGATTCGCGGGGAGTATGGGCCCTAACGGATCGGAATTTGGCACTTAGGTGTTGTTTTTCAGTATTTTCTGGGTTCCAGATAGTTTCATAGGCATACTGTCCAGAAAACCCAGGATACACGCTGTGTAATTCCTTGGATACATGCCATGTGTTCTTCTTTTCGGGAAGAAAGGAAAAAAATTTGAGTACACTCCATGAACCCTCAGTACACATAGTGTAGTACAATCCCGTGTCATAGACCATGTGGGTGGGGACACGGGGAAGGGAAATTCATGGGTAAAACACACCGTGTACCAGATATACATGCTGTGTAGTGTTGACCTAGAGTCCGTCTGTGTAACTAAAAACACGGTCTGGTGTACTCTTTTATTGTACACATCGTGTCACTAATGAACACGCTGTGTAGTCTGTTCTGGGGACCCGGCCATGTAACTAACAAACACGGGTTGGTGTAACCTCTTCTTGAACACGTTGTGTACATGTGAGACAAGCTGTGTAGTCTGGACTGGTGAGAAACCGTGTGGACTTAGCCGTGTGGTTGGAGAAACTGGGTGGTGTACACACTGTGTGAGGGTGTAACAAGTCATCTAGTATCAATCCAAGTATCCATATGTGTCACAAACGACACAGTAAGTTGGAAAATTAAACCATACACGTCATGTAGATTATATACACGTCATGTAGTCTTGGTCAACATGAGTCGTGTGGCTTAGCTGTGTAGAAGGACCTGGGATAGGGAAGAAAAGTCAGGTACACGCTGTGTAGTCAGTATACACGCAGTGTAGTCTTGTTTTGCAAATCTTGAATGCCTTCTTAATATTGTTCCCTTTTTTGTCTCCTCATTTCTTAGACTATGATAATTGGATCTAAGGTGTGCGTTTGACCTTGTAGAGTCATGCCGTCGAAACGACCACACATTGTTCTCCAGGAGAGAGGCAAAAAATATACTCTAGAGATGGTGGGCCATGGGCTACAAGTGGATCCTCCAGCAGAGCCAGATGTTTCCCCAGCCGTTATACTGGACATAGGTTCAGATGCACAGTTCTGCGAAGGATTCATACGGTTCATTCAGACCTTTTAGGGAGAACTGCCTGCTGCCACATCTATGGATGAACTGACTTGTATATTCTAGCAGCAGTATCCACCTATGTTTTCAGGGGATGGAGGACCATAGGCTATGTAGTATTGGCTGGGGTCTATGCAGACTATTTTCAAGTATCTTGAGATGCCTCAAGGGCGGAGGGTCAAGCTTGCGACTTATATGTTGTGAGATTCTTCCAAGAGGTGGTGGGATGTTACCACTCAGATAGTTCATCAAATAGACATGGTGTGAGATGATTTTCAGAGAGATTTCTATTATTTATTCTTCCCAGAGACACTGAGGGAAGATAGAGCTTGAGATTTCCTGAATTTGCAGTAGGGAGCTAAGTCGGTGATGGACTATTCTTCTCGTTTCAACGAGCTTCAGTGTTTTTTACCCATTCTGGTGGGTGATGAGACATTGAGGTCTAGAAACTTTGAGGATGGACTTCAATATGACATCTGGGCACTGGTGAATGTTTTGAGGTTTCCTACAGTATATGCTATTGTGAACCAAGTGCTAATTACAGAAAGGAACCTTCATAAATCTAGTGGTGCATGCCTGGGAAGTTCGGTACGAGTTTCTGGTACTATTTTTCTAGTAAGATGAAGAGACATATGGATTTCTCTCACGGTGGAAATACCAGCTAGAATAATGTTTCAGGTGGACATGTCATGTGCAACCCGTGTGGTAAAGAGGGGAACAAGAGACTGTAGTGTCCACGTGACCTAGTGTAGTGACGGGCTTACGGCAAGGTGGGTCATGTGCAACCCTTTTGCACAACGTTTCCACCAGTGGCAAGTGAGAGGGGTTCTGTGTAGACTCCGCATGAGGGAGTAGGACCAGTAGATTCTTACCAGTCGAGAAACTGGAATACATCAGGGCGTGTATGTAGAGATGGTGTTCATGGTCATGGTAGCCAGACACTAGGATCTCAGAGGCAGCATGGCAGGACAACTCAAGGTAGCTAGGCTGTGTCACAGGGCCGTGATACTGGGAAGACATATGCAGTGCAACAGACCCAACAAGAGCAGGATCCGAGACCTTCTACTGTCATAGTACTATTCTTTTAGTTTTTTTATTATCTTCTGTACTTTTCGATATGGGTGCTACACATAGTTTTATATCAGTGCCCATTGTGGAGAGACTTGGGATCTGTGTTTCTTCTTCTTCTGCTGTTATGAAACTAGACACTCTGTTGGGAAGGAGAATGACATGTGTGCGTCAGTGCAAGGAGTTCCCCCTTGAGGTTGGAGGTTGTCACTTTCAATGGGACCCTTATGTCTTAGAGATGACGAGATATGACGTCAATCTCGGGATGTACTGGTTGGTTCCCTTTCGAGCCTTTGTGGACTGCTATCATCACAGGGTGAGTTTCACGTCACCAGAAGGCGGAGAGTTTTTATACAAAGTTGAATGGGATGTTCATGCGAGTCGAGAGGGACCAGAACATTGCGGGTGTGGTGGTTTGACAGCCCAGATTGCGAGTTTATATCTAGATGATCAGGGACCTTGTCAGCCATATTTCCCTCCAGTAGTTGATCGTTTCAGGGATGTCTTCTCGGACAAATTTTTAGGTCTACCTCCAGAGCGAGAGGTGGATTTCTCTATTGAGCTTCTGCCAGGGGAAGCACCGATGTCCATTCCACCTTATAGGATGGCGACACTAGAGTTGCAGGAGAACAAGAGGCAGTTGGAGGAGTTGTAGGCAAAGGGTTTCATCCGACCCTGTACTTCTCCTTAGGGTTCACTGGTCCTCCTAGCGAAGAAGGCAGAAGGTACCGTCAGACTATGTGTGGATTATCGGAAGATGAACCTATTTACGGTTATGAACCGATATCCCTTGCCGAGGATTGATGATCTTTATTATCAACTTCATGGAGCACGAGTTTTCTCGAAGATTGCCTTGAGATTTGGATATCATTATCTATGTGTGAGACCATCAGACATACCACTTATAGCCTTTCAGATCAGATATGGTATGTACAAGTACTTGTTTGTACCTTTGGGACTCACGAACGCGCCATCAGTTTTCATGGCTCTGATGAATCGTGTGTTCCATCCTTATCTGGATTCTTTTGTGGTAGTCTTCATGGATGATATCTTGGTGTACTCTCACACTCGGCAAGACCATGACACCCATCTTGATATCAAATGGAGTATACTAAAAGAGCATCATCTATATGATAAGCTCTCAAAGTGCCACTTTTAGAGGGACTGGATTCACTTCCTGGGTCATATCATTTCAGAGGAAGGAGTTGCAGTAGACCCAGAGAATGTTAAAACAGTAGTTTCTTGGGAGCATCCTAAGAACGTGTTTGAGATACCGAGTTTCTTAGGGATGAATGGTCACTACAGGTGCTTTATATAGAACTTCTCCCGCTTAGCAGTTCTGTTGATGGGTTTGACTAAGAAGGGTGTGAGTTTCATTTGGACCGAAGCTTGTGAGACAGTCTTTCAGGACCTGAAAGGGAGGTTGACATCAGCACTAGTCCTGATACTTCCAATGCAAGGGAGGATCTATACAGTTTACTGTGATGCATCAGGTATTTGGTTGGGAGCAGTGTTGATGCAGGGCAACCGAGTTTTTGCATACAGTTCTCGATAGTTGAGGCCACTTGAGAGGAATTAACTGACACATGATCTTGAGTTGGCTGCATTTTTTCATGAGTTGCGATGTTGGAGACATTGTCTCTTGGGTGAGAATTTTGTGGTTTTCACCAACCACAAAAGTCTCAAATACATCACTACTCAGCGTGACTTGAACATGAGACAGAGAAGGTTGGTCGAACACCTTCAGTCCTTCGACTTTGAGCTTTCCTATACACCTGGTAAAGGAAATGCAGTAGCTGATGCATTGAGCAGGAGGACTCAGATACAGGCTGTGTAGGAGGCCAGTGGTGAGTAGCAGCTTATGGCTTTGTTCTCTGAGATGTATTTGGAGGTGCACGACAGTCAAGGGAATAAATATATTTTATCTTTAGTTGTGACTTCTAACCTCTTGGATAGAGTGAGGATGAGACAATTATCTGATTCAGAAGGCCTAGTTCTGTGGGAGTCGGTGGCAAGTGAGGACCCTCCTCCTAGATAGATGATAGGTGATGATGAAATTCTGTGTCTCCATGGATGAGTGTGGGTTCCAGGGGAAATATGTGAGGAGTTGATGTGGGAATTTCATGCTTCATCCAGGGTAGCTCATCCCAGGGTTACCAAGATGTACCGTGACTTGAGACGTCAGTATTGGTGGACGGGTATGCAGAGAGGGATAGCCGGGTTTTTTACGAGATATTCTACCTGTCAGCCGGTGACGGTGGTGCATCAAAGGTCATCCGAACTGTTACAGCAGTTACACATCCTAGAGTGGAAATGGGATGATGTCGTGATGGACTTCGTGACAGGGTTGTCGAGGTCATCTCGAGGCAGTGATGTCCTATGGGTTGTTGTGGGAAAACTCATGAAGGTAACTCACTTTTTGCCGATCAAGGATACCTATGGTGTTAACGAGCACGTGAAGTTTTATATCTGAGAGGTCTTATGTCTTCATGGGCTTCCTCGATCTATAGTTTCGGATATGGATTCCCATTTTACGTCTCGTTTCTGGTAGATTTTTCAAAGGGCACTGGGTACACAGGTGCTTTTGAGCACAGCTTACCACCCTCAGACCGATGGCCAGTCATAGTGTATGTTACAGGTTCTTGAGTAGATGTTTCATGCATGCATCCTAGACTTTTGGGGCTCTTGGGAAAATCCAGACCCGTGGTCGAGTTTTCTTATAATAACAGTTTTTGGGCGACTATTGAGATGGCACCTTATGAGGATTTATATGGTAGGCCCTGCCGATCACCCTTGTGCTGGTTAAAGGTAGGTGAGGCAGCTTTACTGGGACCACGTCTCATGTAGGAGACTTCTGATCAGGTCCATTTGATTCAGAAGTGGATGGCTACCGCACAGTCTCGTCAGAAATCTTATGCTGATCGCCGGATACGACCCTTGGAGTTAATGGTCGGGGATCAGGTTTTCTTGCGTGTTTCACTGAGTTTGGGACACAAGAAGTTCAGGAGATAGGGTAAACTTTCAGTAAGATATGTGGGGCCATTTTTGATTCTGGAGAGAGTCAGGCCATTTGCCTATCGGTTGTAGTTCTCACAGAGGTATCAGGCCATGCACGACGTCTTCCATGTATCGCAGCTACGCCATTATCATTCAGAACCATCTCACGTATTACAGCCCGAGGAGGTTGAGCTTCAGATTGATGCGTCCTCTGAGGAGCATCTGATTTGTATCATGGATAGAAGCATGAAGGTTCTTTGAGGCCCGTCCGTTCCACTCGTACGGGTGATATAGCAGCATCAATGAGTGCAAGATGAAACTTGGGAGTGGGAGGATGATTTACATGCTCAGTGACTAGAGATGTTTTGAGTTTTATCTTCTCCTCCTTTGGAAGGGAAATTCGGGGATGAATTGCTTTAAGGGGGGAAGTTTGTAAGAACTGGGTTCTTATTCTTGAGTTACGGGTTTATTCTATTCTCTTTTACTTAAGTGTTTTTGAGAAAATAAGAATAATGGGGAAAAATTCCAAATTTTGTGGGTACATGACCTGTACTTTTCCACACTCTGTGTACTTTTGCCGTGTGGGATGATTACACAGGGTGTGTAGCCCGGTCAGTGATGAATGGTGTAAAAACCCACTGCACACCATGTAGTGGGTATTTACACATGTGTAGTCAGTCGACAGGTGAATAGTAAGGTGGTGGAAGCAGCCACCAACTGAGCGATAGTACACGCCATGTACTCAGGTGTTACATGCTATGTACTCAGGTGTTACACGCCGTGCACTCAGGTGTTACACGCCGTGTACTCGGGTGTTACACACCGTGTACTTAGGTGTTACACACCGTGTAGTCAATAGTACACGCCATGTAGTTTGTTTTTTTCAATTAAAATGGGCAGTAGAACCCCCCCTGTTCACAGGGAAGGCTTAGAACTATAGGAGAGCTCGAGGGGATGTCCAAAGCTTTGGAGTTCACCCGATCGCACACTGGGAATCCAATTCTGCCTCTGTCTATCTCGTTGGAACTGTACGGGTAATAGCTTCCTCCTCATTGTGTAGTTCTTGCCAATTCATCCTCTAAGGGAAGTTATTTACATTTAAATGGGATTTATTTCACCTCAGATCTATGTGGTTCTTGGATAATTCGAGGATCATCATTCATGTATATGGATCGGGGGTGATCGATGTAGGTTTCTTAGTGTTTAAATTCCAACTTTTGTGCGTTTTTTTGTACCATTGTGCTACGAACCCATGTTGGGGTGTCATGTGGTTGAGTCCTTGGCTGTTTTGAATACCTAGAATAGTATAGGTAATTGAATGTGATAATAAACTGTTGTTTGGGGTCACTACTTGGATCCAGGACCACCCTGTGGGTACGTTCCTCTATTTAGCCATTTGGCCAGGATACCCGAGGGTATGCCACTATAATAATGTTTATTGAATTGCCCTGATAGTAATTGTATGTGAATTTCTTGTTTAAATATTGGGAATATCTCGTTTACATTCTTAGCCTGAGGGCAGTGTTTCCTTTATCCTGAGTGTAGTGGTTATTTTAGCTTGAGGGAAACTTCTTTCATGCCTGTGGGCAATAGACTATGTGCCTGAGGGTGACACTTTATATGCCTGAGGGCAATATCTATTATGCCTATGGAAAATTACATGTGGGTTACGATTACAATTACATGAGGGTAAGGGTTTCTGTGTCTGAGGACACTAACTGTTCACATGGAAAATTCACCGAGGTGATGTCTTATATTAAATGGATGAAATGAATATTAAAATGGAAATATAGCTAGTAAATTTGGTTACTTTTGAATACTGATTTGTTTATTGCATTTAATACATCACACTGTTGTTGCATATTTTCACACAGTTGGGCACGACCCTTTTGTGGTTGCCTATTAGGATTTATTTCTCACACCATGTTTGGGTCTTATCTTCGACCCAAAATGATTTCGTTTCTGCAGGTGTTGACAGGGGAAAGGGTCCCTATATAGGTACATGATTGTAGTAGAGGAGTAGGAGAGCATGGGATCGAGGTTAGGCTTGCGATGTTGCTATGTTCTATCTACTCTGTTTTGTTTTTCTTTGCTGTACTCTGTATTGTATGGTACTGCATTGCAATGTAACTTGTTCTGGCTATTTTCTTAGAACATGCGACATGTTACATCATTATCTATATAACTGTTTGTTATCTTGTACTGCAGTTTTTTATTTTAAATGTGTATGGTTTATTTCTTCCACTATTGTTTTATGTTTTATCTAGTATTCCACTGTGCAACACTTTGAAAAATGAGGGCATAGTTTACCCACTATTAGACCTGGGCCCTCGCTGCTAGTCGGTAGCCTCTGGTGTTTTGGGAAATTCGCTTGGGGTCATGTGACCAACTGGGTTCGGGGCACCCATTGAGTGGCACCCAGATCAGGGACGTTAAGGTAGGTCCACCCTTATAGTGAGGATATCTCAATACTTCTTAAGGTGATCAATAATAATCCCTATGGAACCATTTATTTTTGGTGAATTTGGGAATCCAAGGATATATATTTTATTACTATAATCCCACTTTTATATATGAATAGATTGAAGATTCATGAATCCTTTAGTTTATTTTATCTAATTCATTATTTATTGAAAAATCGATCATCTTATGGAATAGTAAGTAAATTTCTGCTTCATATTATCCCACAAAAATGTTATCTTAAATATCTTCATATCATGGTGCAACCAGGTCATATGGGGAAATATGAGCTATAGATTTCATCATGTTTTTCCCTCTTCATATTAGATATTTATGAAACACAAAACCTCTTTATAAATTTAAACACATAATATTAATATATAAATTCTTCCAATTAATGATCATTGATGAAATTTATATTATGTTATAAACACTTATCATCTAGATTGGAATTTTTTTATCTTCTAAATTATAATGGGTTGGAAATAACTTTTAAAATGGTTAATCTTTCCCCTCCATTAATGATTCCCATACATAAATTTACTAATTAAATGAATATAGCATCTATTTTAATCCTAATTTTATTTGTAACTCTATGATCTTTTCAACTCAATGAATCAACCACCTTATTTTATTTCATACGGTTGTAGTTTATTAACCAATAATAATACATAAGTATCTCCTACCATATTCTTTATCTCATAATGTTCCTTTATTTTCTAAAAATATGCATTTTAGACTTTTTTGATCCATATATTTCTCACATATCTCACCTTAGAGGAAATCCCTGCATATATTCAGTGAAATGATTTTGGATTCCAACTAAAGATCATGGTTTAGAAAATTATATTTATAGATCATTAAATCACATGATGTATAAGTAAAACCTCTTTCAATATTCATATGGAAACATCTGATGATTTTATTTAATGAATCATAGTATATCACAAAACCACCCATTCCCGATAGTAAATTCAATATCCACATATTAAACAATATCCTATTTAGTAAATTAAAAACAATATTTATATTATTATTAATATATTAACAAAACCACTTTATATGTGAACATAGATAGCTAGTCATCTAGTTACAAATATTCTCAAAACCAAGTGCCGATAGGTTCCTGTTAATCCAAAAAAACTAGGTATCTTGGTGATATTCATTAGTGAATTCCAATATTTAACTACCTTTTTATTTAATATATAAACAAATATTCCATCCTTACAGATAATATGGACATGAAATTAAAAATCCTAACCTTAGAATTAAAAATATAAAAATTTCCCATACAACTCCTAAAGTCTCATACTTTCATGAGTGATTTTTAAGTGGATTTTATTCTTTTCATATCTTTTCAGGTATAATAATATGTCCAAAAAAACACCACAAAAATTTTATCAAGGTACTCATTGAATAATATATTAACCATATTCCAAAAAACAGAGGTTTTGTTAGTTAATCTATTGGAATTACTATAAACTCCAAATGTCCACACCTTTTCTGAAATGTAATTTTTACAATATCTTCTTTTCCTACCCAAATTTTTTGTTTCCTATAAATTATATCAATATGTGAAAAATATTTATCTTATATATGTTAATATAATAAGTCACAATTGTGAGGAATAAGATACTAATTACTTATAGTAATGGGATCTATTTTCTTGTTATTAGTGCACCAAATCATAGATCTATCCATCTTCTTAACAAAAAGAACATGGGATCCCAATGTGAAATTATAGATTTAATGAATCCATTATTAAAAAAATATATTAGTTTTTTCACTAGCTATACTAATTACCCCATGGACATTATATTGGGATTCTTATATATAATTTTTTCATCTGGATAAGTTCAATGAAAAACTGAACATCATGGTCCACTGGATTTCTAGGAAACCCTTTAAGAAATAAATCAATAAATTCTTATAAAATAAGTCGATATTTTGTTCCAAGGTATCCTTTACTAACAAGAGGTCAAATCACATAAATTAAACCTATAATATAATTATGGTGAGCTATTCGATGTTAGTAAAAATCTGATTCAGATGATGAATTCCCCCCACTAAATAGAAAGGATTTTACATATCTTTCATGAATTATAATATCCTTCTATTTGTAAAAATTTTCCCCTATAAATTGATATCCAATCCATTATTAGGATTGTATTAAATTTTACCTTAGTTTTATTAACAAAATTCCAAAATAGTGTGTCTCTATGAATCATAATGATTTATGACAAGAATATTGTTTTTATAATAATATTTTGACATGGGGACTTGATTGGAATGTATATTAATAATGGTATAAGGAATAATTATATTTTATTTGATGTCTCGAAATATATAAAATAATATGAAGATTCATAATAAATAAAATTGACAAGATAAATTTAAAATTATTATTAAATATACCACCATCATATCTATAGAGCTCCAATATTTTCTATAGTAATCACAAAAATGTAATTCCACATTTATAATTTTTTTCACTAGGTTACCTTGATTCTTGAGGATTTTATTCTTATATAATTTCATATATCCTTATATTTTATGCACTATAAAGCAATGGATTTTTATTTAACCATCCTTCGTGAGCCATATGGTCCTTTTCTCCACACAAGGAAAAAACTCCCATAATTTTTTTGATTTTAATTTCAAGATTCTTTCCACAAATATCAAAATATGCAAATACTATATTCCCTTATTAATTTATAAATTTCTTTAATTACATACAACTCAACTAAACTATTCTTTTCATGATTTTCCATGATGATATGACACCCAAAAAATTCGTTCTATATATTTAAATAAAATGAAACTATATAATATTAAAATAAAAATTATTTAGATTAAAGTTCCAATATAAGGATATGTTTAATTATATTAAATAAATGTCGAATATATATTTTTTCAATATGTTTGTAGTCTAATTAATTAATATATCATCTAGTGATGTTACACTAATATTCTATAACACTTTCCTCTTTATTTTTCATAAGGATAAGACGTTTTCTCCTCATTTATACTCATTTCCCTTGAAGAAAATATTTATTGAGGAATATAACTTTAAATGTTATACATTCGAGACAATCTATTTTAATATCTTTATTAGTAATCTGGATCAATGAACACTATTGATCACCCACCCAACAATATAATAACTAAATAACCTCTCCCATTTCATTTATTCCCAATAAAGGAATATATTTTTGATGGACTTGATCCATTACTACACTTCCAATAAATTATTATTTTCATTAATGGAGGAAGTATTCAATCACCTAAAATTATTTGAATTAGGATCATCGTATTGGGGAACAAAATTTTTCTCTGTATAAGAATTATTATTTTTAATAACAAGGTTGGTTACCCTAATATGGCCATGATTTACTCACCTAGAACCACTGTTGTGTTGACTTGATCAAATGGGAAATTTTTCCATTAAATACCAAACTGATTTGGAAAGTTGTTATCTCAGAATACATATCGATGCCTCGATGTAATATCTTTTAATAAACCCCACCCATAAAACATAAATTTCCACAATAAATCATCATATATTTAATCAATACTATAATACATAATAAACATTCCTTATAAATTAATAAATATTAGTACTGATTAATGAATATGAAAATCAATATTCCGCAAGTAAATTGAGTAAATTTTATATTAAACTTCCATCGACTAACACCATATTTTAAATAATATACTATATAGAAAATATAAAATTGGGAGAAATGTTACTGAATATATCCATGATACTAAATATATGGGCACGAAGTAGAAACTTAATGTTCAATATATAATATAGTGCACTATAGAACATGATTATCGGAATTTTAATGATATCAAAATCATATATGATCCATATATCTGAAAATAATGATTGATGAAAAAAATTGATCTTAAATAATTTTTTATAATTATAGTGGAAGATGAAATAAAATCATTAAATAAAATATTGCTAAAATATTTTGTAACTTTATTTTTAAAATAATGATATCTATTTTTTTAAATTATTTATAACATTTAGAAAATAATGACTTGACAATATAAAATAAATAAATAATGGAATAAGAGAAATATTATTTTATTTGAAAAAAATGGAGTCATTCAAAGGATTATTAATTGAGAATAATTTTCATTGAGGTGAAGAATCATTTAATGTCTTTTATTTTAAAAGGGACATTCCTTTCAAATATTTTTTAAAAGTAAAAAAACATTAATTAATAAAATTATAAAAATATTACTTTAAATAATTTAAAAATAAATTCAATGTTTGTAGAAAAAGAACTATAGTAATAATTTCAAATATGATAAAAATCACGAAAATAATTTAAATAATATTTATCTAGAAGAGAAATATTCCTATAAAAAATTGAGAAACAGGGCCAGTTTTATTTATAAATATTAGTTAAGTATTTGAGTACAAAAGAATTGAAATTTTGAATAAAAATAGGAGAATTTCATAAATTATTGTACAAGAATTAAATTTAATGGTTTTAATAATTGAATGGAATATATTAATTCTATTATTAATTTGAACACAAAAATTCTTAATATTAGTGGGATTGTAAAATTAAACCTTATGGCATTAATAAATTTTGAATCAAAACCCCTTATAAATGAAAAATTAATTTGAATAACTTGAATAAAATGAATAAAGAATAATACATGTTATAATATTTTAAATTTTTTCTATATTAACCATATAATATAAACTATCCTCATAATACAAAATATGACTCAATAGAGTGGAATTGAAAATAAAAATTCTAATAATGGATTCCTACGTCGGCGAACATTTAATATCCTATCGAATAATAAATTTAAATTAATTAAATAAAAAAATATTAATAGTTTTTATATATTCTCTATTTTTTTAAGTCCTTTTTTATAATGTTCATTCCCATTGTTGAATAGTTACTGATCACATCTACTATTTAAGGGTGGATGGTCAATTTTATAAAATTACTCCATCATATTGATCTTGTTTGAAGGTAGTTTGAAATGGGTAAATCTAATCCATAATTTTCATTATTTCATGATTATTTTGTTACTAATTATATACAATTTTAAAATTATTTATTCAAAACAATAATGGTAAAATTTACCACATCTCTTCATGGAGGTGGTAGTCGACACGTACGCCCCAGAACTATTTTCATTTAAAAAGGGATTGAAATGACATAAAAAATGGATTTAAAATTAACATAAAATCATATTAGTATGTTAATTATATAAATTAAATTATGTTTGGATTTTTATTAATGATTTAAAGGGTTTTTATGAATAATGGAATGCGGACAAGATCATTCAGAACATATAGCTATTCTTTATGTAAACTACTTTTGCTTACACCATAAGCCTTCTAGATGTAGTGTTTTGAGAATTTAATAACTAGTAGAATATAGATAATGATTTTGGTTTGATATTTAGTTAGTTAATAGTATATATAATGGGTGCATGAAGTGTAGATAAGGTAGGGGATGTGGTTCCCATTAATAAGATAGTTTTGTAGAAATTTTTTAAAATTTTAAAAAATGTATTATAATATATATATATATATATATATATATATATTAGTGAAGTAAATTGGTTATATATTTTTTTAATTTTGAATATTATATGGTTTTGGTTCTAATAAAACCATCTAATGAGATATAAGAATGTTTTTCTCATTTTTCATGAAGCCTTATCTACCTATTTGAACTATTTTAAATCATTTAACCCTAAACTATGGATATAAATTATTACTATGACTATTATTCAATGTGATTAAAAATTAATTTGAAATTATTACCTAATTTTAGTCACAATAATTAAAAATAATTAATCTATTTTAAATTATTATATTATTATAATATTCAAAATTTAAATTTCAAATATTTTTCCAAAATACAATAAAATTTGTTTTGTAGAAAAATGTATGTTTTATAAAGAAAAAAGATTTTATATAGAAATAAATTATAATTTTTGATTTCTATATTTTTATTAAAATATTTTAAATTCAAGTATACTTATTTGAGTTTTAAACCAAACCAAAAGAGAATATTACATTTTTAATAATTTTTTTAAAATAGAAGAACTAAAAAAATAGTTTTTAATTTATTTAAAAATAAACATAGAATTCCAAAATTATAAACAAATATATATAAGTAAATAATTGTATTTATAAATGAATTATATTAATTATTAAATATAAATTTGGTCTATGAGTAATATCTAACATATTTTTTATTCAATATTAAATCCTGAAAATGTCATAAAACTGAGAAAATTAGTAAAATATTTATTTTCCAGTATTCTCCCGAAAATTAATGGTTTCTAAAAAATATCAAAATTTGGTCCTAAAATACTATTGACATGATGAATTCAAAAATTAAATTCAATTAATCTAATAAAAACTGTAAAAATTGTGAATTATTTTATAATCCCATTCTTTAGTTAATCTATGTTCATTATGCTATAGTTTCTTTAATATAAAAGGTTTACATATTATAATTGAATCAAGAGTCTTATATAATTGAACAAAATAATTTTTTAGAAATCTTAATAATAAAATTATATTTTCTTATTAATATAATAATCATGAATAATTGTATTATACATTGAATCTATATATTTTCAAGTTATTCCATCCATATTTTTAATAAATTAATTTCTTCCCGATAAACCAT